>CM060964.1:257674804-258274804 GCA_030765045.1 Tenodera sinensis | reverse complement strand
GAAGAAATAATTATTCCTTAATTAGAGAGATTTGACGATGTAAAAGAAAATAGAGGCTTCTATGAAATATAATTATATAATAAAAGAATTTATTAAAAATATATTAATTGATGAATTGATTGTTAGGAGAGGAATCGATGTTAACAATGAAAATGAGCTATTAGGTAATTTTAGGATAAAAACATAGTGATCGATAGTGCAGTGGAAAAGAGTGGAGCAAAAAGTGTGGGGGAGGTCACAATATCAGTATAAAGGGAAGATAGACACAATCACGTAACTAGTAAGTAGGGGCAATAAGAAAGATGCAAAAGCAAGACTGTTGTTGTTTTCTAGTGCCTTGCGTCTGGCAATGAAGCCATTAGCATTCGTGCTTTTCAATACTTTTGAACTGTAGTTTCTTCTGATCTTAATGCTTCACAGGTCTTCAAGTGGTCTTCGTTCATTTCTACTGGATCGTTACACAGGACACATATTGGTGAAGCTGAGATACCTATTCTGTAGAGATGACTTGCTAAGCAGTCGTGATTTGTCAGTAGTCGGAACGCTGCAACCGCTGTTTTCCTTGGTCTCTGGGTTGGAAAGTAGTGTAATCCATTTTTTATCTTTGGCATTTGTTTCTATTTCTTGTAGGTATGACTGAGAAAATTTTTTAATGATCAAGCGTTTTATTGAGGAATATGAAATTGAATTTAGACTTTTGTTTTATTGTTGTGCCTTTCTTTGCAAGTGAGTCTGCAGCTTCATTCCTCATGACTCCACAGTGTGCTGGAATCCATTGGAGATGAACAGTCTTATTAACTTTTTGGAGCTGTGTTAACATTTTGTAGCATTCTCTAATTTTTGTTGACTTCTTTGTAGTATTTGAACATATTCCCTGAATTGCAGCTTTAGAATCTGAAAGAATTACTGCCTTGTTAAATTTATTTAAGGGAAGATTTAATAATTGTCAGAGAGCAATGTGTATAGCCTCTATTTCTCCATCATAATTTGTTGTGTCTCTGCCAACAGAATGATAAAAGGAAAAATGTGAACACATAACTCCAGCTCCAGTAAGGTTTTCAGTGGAGGATCCATCAGTATATATGTGCAGCCATTCTTCTGTGGGATATGTAGTATTGATTGTTTCCAGAGCTAGAAGTTTTTGTATTTCTTTTGGTGTGTCTGATTTACTTATTTCCTCTATTAATTCCAAACTGAAGGTAGGTTGCAATAATTCCAATGGATTTTCTCTTATAAGCAGATTTTCTCTGGTGTTAGGAATGTTCAATTTGGATTTAATCTGTGTTACCTTTTCTAGGAAACTACTATGAGTTTTAAGGATTGAAGGGGGGAGGTTCTCATCTGTCCATTTAGAGTTTGGCAGTCGTAACATTTTCTCGTGTTGGAGCAATGCTTGTTCTTCTATTTTTGTTGTTATTGATGGGGTCCGTGTTGAGGCAAGCATGGCATCAACAGGTGTGGATTTAACTGCTCCAGTGATTAGGCGAAGAGCCTGATTTTGTATTTGTTCAAGTTTATTGATGTTAGAATTTGCTGCTGTTATTAAAGCTTCAGAACAGTACAAGAGGTTTGGTTTAACATACATTTTGTATGTTGTGTTAAGGACTCTCCTTGAGCAGCCCCATTTAGCACCAGCTAACCTTTTCAGGATTTGCAATTTCTTTTCAACCTTTTCTGAGATGTTTGTTATATGTTTTTTCCAACTTAGCTTTCTGTCGAAAGTGATTCCTAAGTATTTGGCATCATCAACTGCTTTGAGTGGTTTACCATTATAATTTATGTTAATATTAACTGGTTTGTATTTTAGTGTAAATAATTCATAATTTGTTTTTTCCACATTGATAGTCATGAGGTTTTTGGAGCTCCATTCATTTACTTTGTTTAGGGCTGTTTCTATTCTGTCTTTAATTAATTCAGGTTTTTTTTGGAGAGTCTGGATTCCAAATGACTATATCGTCAGCAAATAAAGCAATTTTGGTTTCTAAAGTTTTTATTATTGATCGAAATTCATTTATATATATATATATATATATATATATATATGTTAAGGAGTGTTGTGCACAGAACAGCACCTTGAGGAAGTCCTCGGTGTGTTTGTTTACATTTGGAAATGTATGCATTATATTTTGTGGCACAAAATCTTTGTGAAATAAACTGAGTTATCCATTTAAGCATGTTACTTTTCACACCTATTGATTGCAACTTCTCAATTAATTTGTTTCTCCAGACTGAGTCATATGCTGATTTAAAATCAATGAATACTGCTAAGGTATCTTCCTTTCTATTGAAAGCTTCCTTGATGTCTTGGCTTAGTAGGAGTACATTTTCACTTGTACTATGATTCTATCTGAAGCCGGTCTGTGAACTATTAATTAAGTTGTAATCTAATGGCTTTATTGCCAGATGCAAGGCACTAGAAAACAACATATTCTAGGAACCAGTTAAGTCTAGATGCCACCATTCTTTCCATCACTTTTGCAATAACACTGGTCAAAGATATTGGTCTGAAACTGTTAATATTGTTTGAGGGTTTGTTTTTCTTTAAAATCGGGATGATAATGGCTTTTTTCCAGTCGGAAGGTACAGTCATTCTCCAACATGTGTTATACAGTTTAAGTAGGATTTCTTTTCCTTTCCTGCCAAGGTGTTTAATAAACTCTGGGTGGGTCTTGTCAGGTCCTGGAGATTTTTTGGTCTGTAATTGTTCTATTGCTAAATCTAGTTCTGTTTCGTTAAAATCCTGAATAAAAATATCATTTCGTATATCTTTTGGCTTATTAGTTTCTCTGATAGTTTTTTGGATAGCTTTATCTTGTTTTTTATACGCTTGGAGTATTCTTTGTGACTGAGCATAAAACTTGTTAAGGGATTCTGCTATTTCCCTATCTGTAGTTAAGCTTTTGTTATTATGTTTTAATGGTTCAGTTGTATTTTTTGATAATTTTGTTTTATTAAGGAATTTGTATATTTTATTTCCATCTTTCCTATAGTCCATATGTTCTACAAAATTTGTGAAACTGGCCCTCTTTGCAGTAATTAATTCTTTCTTAAAAATGGCTGCTTTTCTTCTCCAGTTTTGTACATCTTCTGGACACTTGGTTCTTTCAGCTTTGACTCTTGCTATATTTCTTTCGTGTTTTAACTTAGATAAAGACGGAGACCAAAAGTAGCTGTATTTCTTTAACTTTCCTTTGGGGATATGTGTTTTGGCTGCTGTCAATAATATTTAACAAATTTTTTTATTCATTTCATCTGTTGACTTGAACTCTGATTCTAACAGTATATTACACTTCCCTTCTATCTCATTTTGGAAACTGGACCAATCTGCTTTTTTAAAATTGCAAGAAGTTTTAATTTTTGGTTTGTTACTTTTATTTATTAGGCCTCTTATGGAGTTTATGGTGATTCTGTGGCCTGAACCTGGGTCTTCTATTATTTCTCTTTTTGTATTGTCAATTATGTCAGATGACACCATCAGAAGATCAGGATTTGTACCCGAACCATTATAATGAAGGTAAGTGGGTGGATCATTTGGATTAAATATTAATTCCATTGTTGATGAGTTTAATAGGTCTTCTATGACTCTTACTGCTTAATTTATATCTCTGTAGCCCCACCTAGGGGAGTGTGCATTAAAATACATTTGGGTTCTATGGGAATAGAATTTAGGTCTAGTGTATTTCCTGTGATTGAATGAATGTTGTGTCTAAATGAAAACATGCAAAACATTGGGGAAAGGCGTAGAGATTTTCATGTAACTTGCAGCATTGACTGAGTTGTAAATGAAGCTGGCTTAGCTGACACACTAAATCACGTTTCTGCAATAGCCTGGCTTGGAGACACTTGGCCATTACATTTACCGACTCTGGCGACCAAAATCTGTGAAACCAAAAGAAACAAATTAGAACTTAAGAAGTGAGATAATACAACACATGGAGATTTTTTTTCCTAACCTCTGATAGTTTGTGTTTTGCAAATCAAACTCATCCTTACAGGTATACCATATGACCAATTTCCATAAATATTTTGTTTTACCAATGTGCAACAGTGGTATTGAATAAAACATGAGTGAACTGTGGAACTATTTTGAAGTAAACAGTACTAATAATATACAGAAAAAAGAATTGTAGAGTGGTAAGTCACACAATATAACACATTTAAAGAAGCATGTGCACCATATGAAGTTTGCAGAGTCTGTATTGAAAAAGCAATAGACAAGTTTTCTGTCGCTGTTAGAACTTGATGCCACAACATCTGAAAATTATAAGAAAAAATAAAATTGGTTACATGCATTTATACACAGAAAACTACTAATAAAAACTTAAATCAGTGAACAAGCTATTGCCTTTACAGCTTTTTATAAAGCGAGTATCAAGTATCAGTGCTTAAAAATCAGTATCAGTATTTAATATTAAGAAATAGTGGTATCATTCCATCACTACTTGAAAATAAGCTGGGGGCATTTCTGTATTAGAAAATGTATAAATTGACCATTGAGAGTCTGAGGCTGGCCTTCTTTTTTTTTTTTTCCAGGTTTCATGGGTGTGTACCTAGCAGGTTTTATCTTAGATGCTACCAACAGTTGGGCTGCAGTATTTCAGGCTACAGCTGCAATTAATATGATGGGGTGTGCAATATTTCTGATGTTTGGCAGTGGTAATGCCATTGTCTGAACTGTGCATTCACATACTGTGTAATAATAGTGATACTTGTGCATTACATATCAATTTGGGCCAAAGAGAACTAGTACAGATTGTTACAGATTCTCTTGCAAATGTAGTCCACTCCTTATATCCAGTCAAGTTAAACTGAGTAATTAGATGTTGAATTATTTGTTATGCAAATTACCATATCCAAAATTGTGTTCATAACATTGTATGCTACCATTGCTCTTCCTTATGTGCTGTTACATAGTTGTATTTTTGTATTCCTGTGCTTGAAATGCTGTTGTTGGCCTTTTCATATCTCTTTTATAATGTCCTATGCTATATCTGTGGCATTTTCATTTTCTAAATTCAAAAGGGCAGGTATTATTGCACCATAAAAACTAAAAACATGTACTTTCTGAGATACTAAAAATTACTATGCATTTAAAAAATGTGTATTTGCTATTATGTATGTACTGAATTGAACATATTTATCTTTCACTAATTACTGGAAATTTTTGAACAGTGAGATTACTCCAATTAATTGAGGGACAGTTAGGTCTACACTGTATTGCACAATCATCACATTTTTATGCCTTTTTTCTTTTAAGTAAAAACACTCAGTGGAACCATTATGCGAAGAATGTTATACAGCTATGGGAGTAGGAACCAGTCTGAGCATTTTCAAGCACAGCCATGTTATGCTGTTCAAAGTTGAAAAGAATGGAGACAAGAAGCAGGGGAAACAAAAGTACTGTGTGATGCTGAAACCACAATGCAAACAACTACTCCAATAAAAAATAAATAACGGTGACATTAAAATAGAAAAATGGGTTGATTAATAACACTAAACAACATTCACATTTTAAATTTCCCAGAACATGTTTCAGATGCTAGTTTCCTCCATTGGTCGATTTTAATGTGATCCAACAACAGTCAGTAACTTCCAGATTATTAATATAAATAATGGTGATTTTGTGCCTCAGTGCCGAGCATCGGAATATGCTGCACATTTTTCAATATTTCTCCATAGTGAACACATTAGAGGTCTGCATGGGCCGACTTTCTTAGGCCCGGCCCGGCCCGGCCCGGCCCGATACCAACAAAGCCCGGTCCGAGCCCAAGAATAGTCTATAGGCCATGGCCCGGGCCCGGCCCAAGCCCGATTGTGCAATTTTCTTTCAAACAAAATTATCCTGCAGTTATTGAGAATATTATTATTATTATTATTATTATTATTATTATTATTATTATTATTATTATTATTATTATTATTATTATTATTATTATTATTATCATTATCATTATCATTATCATTATCATTATCATTATCATTATCATTATCATTATCATTATCATTATCATTATCATTATCATTATCATTATCATTACTATTATTACTATTATTACTGTTACTATTACCGCTCCCGCTGCCGCTCCCGCCGCCGCTCCCGCCGCCGCCCCTGCCGCTGCTCCTGCCGCTGCCGCCGCCGCCACCACCACCACCACCACTATTATTATTATTATTATTATTATTATTATTATTATTATTATTAGTAGTAGTAGTAGTAGTAGTAGTAGTAGTAGTAGTAGTAGTAGTAGTAGTAGTAGTAGTAGTAGTAGTAGTAGTAGTAGTAGTATTGTTATTATTGTTATTGTAATTGTTATTGTTATTATTATTATTATTATTATTATTATTATTATTATTATTATTATTATTATTATTATTATTATTATTATTATTATTATTAGTATTATATTATTATTATATTATATTATTAATTAATTTATTTATTTATTTATTTATTTGCTTGAATCCAATTTTCGTTCAAATATTTACGCTAGCGAATGTTGGGTACCTGCATAAATAACGTTAGTACTTTAAAATAATTAATTGAATGAGGGACGCCTATGTTGTCTGCAACTTAAAGACAATAATATACATTTGGCGAAGTAACTTTCATTGTCACGGTGTAACGGTTGTTGAAATATAATGTACCTGAAGAAAATGTTTAATAATTAATAAATAATACATAAATAATGACATAAAGGCAACAAAAAGCATTTATTTTGTAAAATAGACATACTAAAAAGGCAGAAAAAGGCAACATAAAACTGTGGCATTTCAATCACAAAGGTATAATTCGTACAGATTCACTTTCAAACTGAAGATAAATTTGACGCATTTAAAAAGGCATTCCGCCTAAGTTCCGGTCTCTGCTTATAATGATTTCTACGATGGATATGTGCATGCCTGTGCATGTTTTAAATCAAAGTAAACATTAATTATAAGTTATTGGACTAAGGACTCACCATGTTTAATGACCCAAATTGTCGTGTAGAAAGAGAATGGAATCCACACTCTGGCTGCTCAGGTTGGTTCAACGTTCTTGAATAAGTAGCCCTGCTGCACTAAAATTCCTTTCACTACTCGCACTTGATGCTGGAATACACAAAAACTGTTTCACTACCTTTGATAAATATGGAAATTCCTGTGCATGAGTTTTCCACCATTCCAATAGATCTTCTATATTCACTGAACCGTAATTTTGCTTTAAGTATTTCAGCACTTCATCATCAGTCTCACTTTGCTTTGCATTGTCTTCATCTTCAAAGCAAGAAGAATCCATTACTTTCTGCCTTTTGACAGGTACATCAGAACCGCTGTGTTTATCTTCAGTTAGTATAGTCTGTTTTGAAGAAGATGGTTCTTGAGATGACAAATTCTGTTCTTCAGCTTTCAATTTATGTATTAAGGAATGTACTTCCATCTTTATATCTTCTTTCTCAGAGTGTTGAAGCATTCTCAATTGGCGGAAATTAGGCCATAGAAAGCAAGCAATTTTATGGAAACTGTTAACAACAAACTTACCTTCAAGCAGATTTAATGCAATATGTTTCAACTGCAGAGCATCATCTGTGTCAGTGGGATCATTGTGTGAGAGGCGTGCAGTGGCAATGTGGGATATGTGTCGGCCTCTAGCTGGAGAGAAGCTTCCTTGAATGGTTCTAGAAAGTTTATAAGCATTTTCAGTGTCTCTTGCTGAACATGTGACATTCTTTCTTCCTCTTGTCGCTCTATTAGAATATTTTCAATATCATTGTAATTTGCATCAAATAACTTGTACATGTCAACCCTACTATACCATCTAGTTTCAGTTTCTTGGTGAAGGGTAGTTTTCAAATGTTATGTTAGTCCTGTGTGTTTCATGTATCTCACCACTTCCTTAATCTGGTTTGTCAGTATTTCTACATGTGAAAGTCGCTCCAAAAGCTCTTTTTTGAATGTATTTCTCTGTACTGTATTCAGCAGATGAGAAGAACAGTTTAATCTGGTACCTACAGCTCTGAAGGGCACTCACTATGTTACTACCCTGGTCCGTCACGAACACTAATCGAGACAAGCAGCCTTGTCGCAACCCCATCGACGTTAATTTTTTGTTGAGTTCTAATCTTATGTTTGTTGCTGTTTTGCGATCATGCATAAATTCTACTGTAAAAAGCACTTTGCTGCACAAAGTCCAATTTGAGTCAACAAAATGAACAGTGAGAGTAATATATGAAATATGTTTGTATTCATCAGTCCATATATCTGTTGTTGCGGCACACTCTCTTCTATCCATCATCATTTGCACTGTAGGAATGAGTGATTTTCGCAACACTTCAGCTTCTTTCACTGCACTGCGAGATACTGTAGTAGGATGGGGCAGCAAGTCCTTCGCATTCACATTACCATATTTAGCTCCAATGTTAATCAAAATTTGAGAGTACTCCAGGAATCCTGCACCTCTTACAATATCGAACGGTCTTAAGTCTTTGCAACAAAGAGAAACACATGCTTTAGTAACTTCATCTTTAGACGTTTGAGGAAGCAGAGACTGAGACTGCATAAAAAAGTTCTGAATTTTACTTTGCCCAGTGGAAGTTTTACACGAATGTTGGTTTAAATGAGAACTTCCTGTCTTTGAAGCAGAGTAGCTCAAGATAGCATGGCACTTCCTACACTGAACTGCACAAATTTTTTCATGGCTGTCACATTTTTGTATTTCTCGAAACTTCTTCCAAATGTCACTTTTACCACGTGTATTTTCCATCAAGGCATACTCTCATTGTTGCAATCTAGCCCTGATTTCTTCAGTGTTCATTTTGTTGTGTGCACTGGTTAATTACCAGCAAAAAAACTCACGTATTTGTATATGCACGTGTGTACAATCAGATAAACTCTCATACTGTTGACTTGAAGAAATATCACCAGCCAAGTACTGTGTGTCCAAGACAAGAAGGCAAGTCTTAGGAATGTGTAGCATAATCATTTTGCGCTTCCCGGTGTTTATGCCTACTTTCCGAGTATGACAAGGATGCTAGGCTCATTTAAAATACACAATGTTGTCACATAACTCACCTATAGCTACAAATATGCACTCTCATACACTCATTTCCTAGTAAACAGGTCCACTACAGGAGTAGATACACAGTTCAAGCCCCCTCTGCCCTTCATTCCCCTCTAGCCTTCTTGTCGTGGGCATACGGTATTTACTAAAAGGGAAATATGAACTGTATAGAAGTCAGAAGAATGACGTAATAGTCAGCAATGATATCAGTGCATTCGGTGACAAGAGTTACTAAACATATATGTACGTCACAAGTAGGTAGGGTTTCGGAGGTACAGTCGCATAAAGAAAATATCACCAATTCCAAGATGCCTGCAATTAGGCGTGCTAACGATGTAAACAGAGTAACACCAGCAGTTTAAAATTGAGTACCTGGGTGTAACAAGAGCGTTAGTGGAAAAATGCCATGTTGAGATAAATGGTCTCAAAGTTCTGAAAGTGTAGGAATCATTTAATAAAACACTAATACATTGAGAATCAGATTTATTCTCAATAATATGCAAATGTCTAATAGTTTGTCGTAACATCCTTTCAAATTTAATGATACAAAGATAAATATTGACATATATAGGAACAAAATTAACGCTGTTATTGCATAGAATATACACTGTTCAGCCTTTTTATTTTATAATTGTTTCAATTTTAATACATTTAGGATTATTGAACAATCTTTAGGCCTCAGATTCTGATTCAACATCTGACATGTTATTTGGGACATCATTATTCACACATTCCGTGTTTAGGACATGTGTAAACCACTCAGCATTTTGTGATTTCAAAAATTTACATAGTGACAAAACATCTGTTTTTTAGCATGATTTACTCCTGGTTTTGGCTCATGACTCAAATTAAGGGCTGTGTAACTAAAAAAAGGGAAAGAGTGATTGAAAAAATTAAATGGTTGATATATTGCAGTGTATGTATTTGAACCATATTACACCCTTTGGAGAGTAGTGTATACGACAATACTTCTGGATGCTAAATCTGTAACCTTTGGCACGTGGTGTCTTAAAAACACTGGAGTATGAGCCTTTGACCAATCTTTAATTCAGGGAAGCAGCATTAATGAAATTGAACGGTTTTGGGGACACTCTACAATCTTCCAACATTTTCAAATATTCAGAAGGAATGTTTTCAACTCTCCTTACCAGCATACCGTAATTCCCATAAACTATATCCAATTCTAATTCTGATCATTTTATTTTACCATTATTAATTTAAATAGGCATGTTAACTTTGTCATTGTTGGCAGCCCTCTAATTTCGGGAAGTTGTTAAATTGATTTTCATCGAAATAAAGAAAAATAAACTTGGTTCACTAGAAGGTATTGCAAAGAAAAATTAAAAAATTCGCGCCTCTTCTTGCTGCAACAAGATTCAACTGGCTTGAACTTCTTGGCTGGTATTTTCTTTCCTGTGCGTTCGGATATATATATCTTATCAGAATTTCGATGTTTCTTAGCAACATTTCTTTTACACAATTCAGAATCTTGTTGTCTACCCCAACACAGTTACTTTCACTGTCATCAGTGATAATTTCTTCTTCCGAAGTAGCATACTCATCAGTTGTGTTTATCTTTACCTTGTCTGCCCGGCCATGTGGTGAGAATGAATGGCTTGGTTATGGGTGCAACAAAAGTATAACACACGATCTACTTTCCAAAGAGTTCCAGCCATCAAGTGACGTCGTACCGAACTAATTTTTGTACAGATGGTAGTTCAATGTTTGACGAACACATTGCATGCATTTACGCAATAACAGCGTTAGCCGGCTAACGCTCTTGTTGCACCCAGGTACTCAATTACTGTCTACAAGACAGTTGAACTGTAAGTAGTGCCAGTGTTGCTACAATATTATATAGTATGGTTTCCAAAGTCTCTAATAAACATAATTCATTAATAATATGATCATAACACTGAAAGTATGATCATAATTTTATTGCTTTGTTTTATGCAGCAATATATTATATAAGTTTTTAAAAAATTTTCTTAGAAATGTAAATTTTTTTATTCATTGACTCGTTGCTGCTGGTGTTTGTTTTGATCTTAATAACAATGAAATAATTCACATTTAATTCTTATGAATTCAATAGCACGGCTTCTTTTGAGATCAGCTTCTAACAATACAACAAAATAAATATTATTGGCAGAGAAAAAGAAAGCTTTCCGACAATGCAATCGGTGAGGCTACAATAAAAAGGTATCTCACAATGTCACGTTTCCGTGCTATCAAAGCTGCCACAATAAACTTAAAGCACAGAGAACTTTGTGCCATTGTTGGACAGTTGGGCCATAGTAACAAATTTGATATACTAACAGCACTCAGCACTCATAGCAAAAGGTGAATGCTACCACCTTTTCTACGAAAAGTCCCTCCAATGTCTTAGGTTACCAGTATCAAATGCTGACGAGATATTTTTTTCTACACATAACTAGGTTGTAACAGACAGAAGGGCTATGAAAAATGAAAGTGTCACAATTTGGCGATGCTGACTGATGGGCAATGACCCTGATGTATGATATATGTAGTGATTCATGTCATGATAATAATAAAATAAAGTTTCAATTTGGAGAAATGCTGAACAATAATGATGCAGTAACATTACTACAGTGTCAGCCACAAAACAAACTGTAATTGTATCAGTATAAACATTGATGCTGTGTTTACACTTTACAAAGCAGGAGGAAACATTCGTCACTAGCAGTATAAAATAATCAAATACGCCTTGGCTTCAAGATAAGAGTGTAAGATTGTATACGTGCAATGAGTGAAAGGATTGAATTGCAGCCGAGTAGTGAGAAATGATATAGTTGCAGACCCTCTCATTCTGTGCTTTGACTAGCATCAGTAGCAGCATTTGAAACTTGTCAGCAGAATAATCATTTAGAATTCCAAGTAAAGAAATGCTGCGGTAATTGTGCTATTCTCGCCATTTCAACATAGGTGACCGAGAAATATGATCAATATGATCATTTTTTGCCTCCTAAGTAAATGTACCACTGAAATTTAGCACAAATCTCGCAAAACTTTACATTTGTATTGCATGACTTTAAAAATACTAGGGACCTCAAATTCAAAATGTGTTTTGAGTTTTTATATTACAAATACTTGTAGTTACATAATGTACCCTAAAAATGCAGAATTACAATGTTTTTCATTTTAAAATTTAAGGTTTTTGAAAATTATGTTTTCACCATATTCACTTTTTGAAATGAAAACTGCAATCGCTTGCGATGCAGTTTTCATGCAATTCTTCGCATCATTCCCAAAACACAATCAAGTACATCTGTCATATACTTTTTTTTTCTTTTGAGCGCTTTTGAGTTATTAAAGAAACTTGAAGCTTATAAAACTTTATACTAGAAATTTCAAGCGACAAAATTTAGAAATTATTGTCTTTTGAACTGAGGCTAATAAAACAAATTTGTATGGCAGATTTTTTTTGATTTTTTTAAAATTTTTTTTTAAATTTATTTATTTATTTTTTTTATTTTATTTTATTTTTTTTTTTTTATTTATTTAGTCCTTTAAAATCAGATACTGTACATGGTACACTGATATAGGATACGTCAAAAGTAATTATATTACATAAACTTATTTACAATAAATACTTGTACAATTATACATAAGGGTATTTGTTAAATTTCAAATATTCTTCTACTGTGTAAAAACAGTGTTCCTTAAAAAAAAACCTTCACACCGCATTTAAATTTATTAACATTTTCTATATCTTTAAGGTTATTAGGCAGTGAATTATATATTTTTATACAGGAATGTAAAACTCCATTTTTGCATAGTGTAGTTCTAGTGGAGGTTAAGTGAATATTTTGATTGTTTCTTGTAAAATGTGCATGAACATGTCCATTGTTTTGAAAACTGCATCTGTTTTTCTTAACAAACAAAGCTGTTTCCAGTATGTAACATTGCACATTATAATCAGATAAATATAATAGAACCTTAAAAATAGGCATTTTTTTAATTTCGTCGTGTAGAGCATTTGGCATAACATAAAATCCGGATTCAACATTTCATAACTCGGAAACTGAAGGATATATCACACTAAAATTCAAAACCCTCTAATGCTGGTATAAGACAGCATTGAAAATAAATTTTCAGCTAACTTGGCTGAAAAATTTTAAAAATCCATTTTCAGTTGTTTATTCTCTTAATTCTCAAGCCCAGGCCCGGCCCGAGCCCGACAAGCATTTTTCAAATTAGGCCCGAGGGCTTGGCCCGAGCGTATGCAGACCTCTAGAACACATGGAATAAAATGCTATGATTATGCAAAGAAATGTTAAAGTTCCTAATTGCTTATCTATAAATTAAGGTGCGACCATTATGCAATGGTGACAATTATGTAATGAAATATGGTACCTCATTTATTTGTAAAAATTGGATATATTTTGGGAAAACTAGTTGATGTGATTGTGTTGTCTTTATGTATTATTGATAGTGGAGGACCCTGGTGGTGGTGATGTAAACTCGCTTAGCTGGTCCGATGGCAGGAAATCAAAAGTTCATAATTCAGTCCTTTGTCTTTTATAAAGTGGATGTCCTCCCATAATAAGAGGTCACTTGGATAACTTGCTATTCTAAAAGGTTGACTCCCGAATATCAACATAGTGGTTGTTTCAAAACTGCTTGAAAACTAGACTAAAAGAATGTCTCTGTTGCATAAAATACAAACATTTTGAAAAATTAACCATAGCAGCACAGTTTTGGAACAACCACCAGAATATTATTCCGGAAGCCAACCTTGTTAGTACAGCAAGTTACATAGCTGAGCTCTCAACATGGAAAACATCCACATTATAAAGAACAACTGAATTATGAACTTTAATTTCCTACCATCAAACCAGCTCAGTGAGTTCATATTTCTACCATTAAGAGAACAGAGACAATGCAACTACACCAATTAGTCAGTTGTAAACTGAAGATGGGAATGAAATTTCCCTAAAAATGTCCAATTTTTAACAAGTGAGATACAGTGTAAATCTAACCAACCTTCAATTAATATATGTATCTTTTCCTATATCAAATGAATGAATGAGTTACCTATTTATCTTATATTGGTTTATACTATAATAAATTATGTTCAAGTTAATTGAAAGCTATGCAACCCTTTGGTGAAACTGTTCTGTGGATATGCTCTTCATTTTACAGGAAACTGGATTGTCCATAAAGCAAGTTTAAACAAAATCCTATGAGCACTTTTGGAATCATGCCGTGAAAATGCATATGTAGTTGAATGAGTGACTGTTAAAAGGGACCTTAGTCACTTTTGGACAGTTTTGAGAAAAACACAAAAAACTATCCTAGCCCCTAGATTTTGTATCAAACAAATTGAGTTTTATTTAGAGAATAGTTAACTGGGTATGGATCTAGAGCACACTGTTCCATGCCCATTGCAATGTTTTTCAAGGAGAAAAGCAATATACGATGATGACAGCTTTCAACAATCAAACACTAATTTATTACTTTTGTGCCACAATGAATCACTGCAATAATTTTCTGTTGCCAAAAAAATATATTGTAACATTCATAAACCAAAATATTTCATCCATAGTGTACTTGGGGAGGTCAAATAAGAAGATAACCAATTGTTCAATAATAATGATGATGATGATGATAACAATAGTAATAATAATAAAAGTAATACTAATATAATAATAATAATAATAATAATAATAATAATAATAATAATAATAATAATAATAATAATAATAATAATAATAATAATAATAATAATAATAATAATAATAATAATAATAATAATAATAATAATAATAATAATAATAATAATAATAATAATAACAATAACAACAACAACAATAATAATACACTTATTAGTAATAGTAATAATAATGGGGCACACACACTGACAAGTCTTGTTGTGACACCATAACCATTGATGTGAGTCATAACCTTCATCAGATACTGTGGGCCATTGCAAAATTTCTTTATAGAAGTCAGAGTACTCATGTGGAATATAACAGTACACCTTCTGAATTCATCCAGCTTGGCTTTCTTAATCGGTATCATACCAGATGGTAGGCTTGCTGTAGTTAAGTAAGGATTCACTGGTGACGTTTTATGAATTAGAAGTTTGTGACAGGAGTTGTTATTGATTGCTTTTGATGCTTTCACAATACCTTTCAGCTCACTGCAGTAGTCAAAAGAATGGAACTTGGATTTGTTGAAACAAGGAGCATTCTTGGTCTCAAGTGAGTTCGCTGGTCGCTTGTAGCACATTGGCCAGAAGTTTTTAAAAATCAAGAATCATGCCAACCTCAACCATTGTTACAGTTTCTTGAACTGTCTTGGATCCCTTACAGATGAGACCATAGATATCCTTCATTGTGTAAATACGATTCTTCCTTTGTATTGGCCCCATTATAACACTAAACTTCCTGTCACAAGGCAAGAAAGAATGACCTCTGAGGGAAAAAAGTTGCTTAACTCTCTTGAGTTGTCAGTACTGTGAGAGCTAAGCAGAAATGTTACAAGGTGTAGTTATTTTGTCCTGGACAGTTGTCTGCAAAAATGTGAAGCTCCTGGATATCAGATTACACATTATTATTATTGATGTCAAGCAAAACATATTAATAAAAACACTTATAACATGGTGTCTAGCATCTCGATAAACCAGGAATATCTGGGAAATCGCCTGAAATTTAAAATCACACCTTGAAAACTGGGAATTTATCTAAATTTTAAAAACCTACGCTTGAATTTTTCCTAAAACATCTCTATGTCACATTCTGAGATCACACTTGATATATATGCTGCTTACGAGTATGATAGTGGCATCGTTGACACTATCGTGAGTGACTTATGCCAGTCTTCCACTTGCACTCTTTCCAGCCAAGGTCGAAGCTCCATGAGGACTTAACCTGCCAGTAGCACCAGTAAGGTTGGTGTGACACCTTACATCAGGGTCTCTTGGCACATATGGCACAGCTTTCTCTTGTAACTCTAACAAGAATTATTTATATTGGATGTTTTGTGTGATTCTCTTCCTTATGCTAATGGCATCATGAATGGAGCCCACCTCTGTAACGTGGTGGTAGTGTGTCTGCCTCATGTCCAAGAGATCTCGCTTAGGGTGAGTTATCCGGACAAGATTTTTTCTGAGTTTTTCCCTTATCCTAAGAAGACGAATGTTGGGTAACATAAAGCTCTATGGACCTCGGGCTCATTTGAGCATAATTTCACCCATTTCATTAATTCACCATCTGATATGACATTACGTTAGAGGACATTAATTTAAAAAGAAAAAGAAATCATGCGTGGAAACAAGAACTAAAAGTGGGGCTATTTGGATGCTTGGGAACATTCTGTATCATACCCCGACCTTGCACCATGGATTCACTCTGTAATGGGGAATCCCAACTATTTTCAGCGTGTTTGGTGCAAATCTGGTCCAGTTAATTTGCAATCCATGGGTATATCAGCTTTCCAGAGTTGTGCTAAGGAGAAAAAACACCAGAGCTATGCGAAAACCTGTGCAGCAACTTGCAGCTTTTAAACTTTTTTGTCATCTCCCTGTGACATAATACACAATGAAGGTAAGTTTTAACTTTTTATATAATGCTGTAGTTGTATAATCAGTAGACAAGAGCTAAATATGCAAAACTTGAAGGAAAGCTGTTATTAGTTAGCATGCATGCAATTCTCTTGAAATCAAATGTAATCTCTAACCTCTAGCTGTCAAAAAATATATTCTTGATTTATAATGAAATCAAGCTATATCTTAGGTTGATTTTATTTTCATACTTGTTCTGAGTTTCTGAATTTGGAAAGTAGTGTTATTGCATGAACACATGAGTCTTCCAACATGTTTTTTTCTCTTGTTTCACCAGCATGTTCTTGTTAACATTGTTCATCAACAATGTAGATAAACTTTTTTGTGTGTTAGAAAAAAAGTTATGTTCAACATTTTTATCATTTTAACATGATTTTGTGAATTTGGAAAGTAATGTGTTAACAAATGTGAACATGTGTGTCCTCCAAGGACTTTAGAAGTTTTGGTGTACTGCTGGAAGCAAAACTACACTGCTTAGAGTGACAATAGGTTTACAACTATATTAATTACTACGCATAACCAAGAGTTCAGAAACATGAAGTAGTATTTATAAACCTTGCGTATGTTATCAAAACCACATCCATCTTTATTTAAAAAAGAAAAAGCTGTAAATTGCGGTCGTGAAACACATCTACTTTAAGTACAGCAGGCTGTGAGAGCACAACACTGTGCAAGCATTGGAGCAGCCAAGGAATCTTAACACCGCACGAGCAGGAAACTTTTTATTCTAAAGCCTGTACTTTTTCCCCCCCTCACATTTTTTGCATAACTTTTGTTTAAATTTTTCAGAAACTATGTTTATTAGCTCATTTGTGTGTTTATCAACAAAAAATCATATTTATTAACTTTTTGGTTATGTTAACAAATATTCATTAACTTCTCTGATTGAAACGTTTCTTACGACCTGCCATTAAAATTTCAAATTGCACACATTCAAATGCCATTATATTGTGCTGATTTTGAAAATGTGCTACATTCAAATGAAAAGTTTCAATGTTATGGAAATGCTAAAAGTGGTGCTGTGAAATAAAAATATATCAGTCATTCATTCAGAACAACAGGACAAAGATGTCATCTGAAATAAAATAAGGAAAATATGTATATGTACGCCTACTCATGAAAATATGTATTTTCAAATAGGTTTCACGTTACTGGTTGGTTGACGTTGTTAGGTGGTATGCTTCTATCTTAAGTACCTAAGATAACTGAAGCATTGCATTCAACTCAAATTCAATTTTGAGCTTTCACCTTTGATATGCTTTGGTACTTAATGTCTGTTTCTTTCCCTGTGTTTAAGGACCCATCAAGACACATGGGATGTCCACAAGAGATGCTGTATTAACTGTTCTGATGACACAGACCATGCACCTGTTACATCCACAATCATGTTGATTAGCAAATGCACTGCCACATCCAGAGTACTGCACTTTCACCCATTTTCCTTTATTTGTTTCAGTACCAAAACAAGATACTTGCAAACCTGCTTCTCGAGAAGCTTGTCTTGTTTGCTTAGTGTGTCCTGCTAGTCTGTCAGTATTGTGTGGTGTTTACAGCACAGTGCAGTGATCTTACCCTGCTGCATTTGCAGTATACATCTCTAGCTGATTGCCTTATGCTTTCGGCATATCCTTCCATATCGTAATTTGTTCTATAAACTGTGTTAATAAAACTAAAAACATTAACTCAATATAATTTATAATATTGTGGTTTCGCTGCAACTTCTCTCTCTTAATAGTTTAAACTAGTTAGAATACGTTCATGAAATAAATACAGATTTGAATTTCACTGGCTTTAATAAATATTACAAAATTTATTTCCATTCTATTCAAAACCACACTTCTTTATATAAGTGAAATTACAATAATATGTGCTTATTACTTGGTAATTAAATAACAATGCATATCTACTATAAATGCTAATAGCATAAAAGAATTTCTATTTGAACACAAGCATATAATGAGCATATTTTATTTTAAGACAATAGAAAAATACATCTTATACATATAGATTCTTCATTTTATAGCTTTCTCGGCTTTCTTTTTGTCAGATTGCATTACAAACATTAAACAAACAGCAAACAACCTCACATATGAAATCTAAGTTAAATCATTTTATGCTTTTTATTTTGATATAAGAACACAAAATCACTGAGGTGGTGAGCATCCAAATTACATTGTCTTTTGGAAAAAATAAATCCAGCAGAACTAAAACACCTTTCACATGAGGAACTTTCAGCCTCCACAACACAAAATTTACTCCAACCTGGACTTAGAATTCTCTGTCTCACATCTGCTTCTTGCCTTTCTACCAATATGTAAACACCAGAAGCAAGTTTCTCTTCCAGTTCTTCACTTTTTAATGTTTTAACTATTTATCACTTTAATCTTCTGTTTTAGTCTTCACATTGTAACCACATGAGGTTGTGACTATTCTAGACTTTAAAATTTGACTTTGGGCCCTACTGACGTAGCTGTCGACAGGCTCTTAAACTCCACTCATTCACACACAGACACGCACACACCCACTCACTCACTCTCAAACACAATCTCTCTCACTCTTTCTTGCACTCTCTCCCT
Source organism: Tenodera sinensis (assembly GCA_030765045.1). Lineage (NCBI taxonomy): Eukaryota > Metazoa > Arthropoda > Insecta > Mantodea > Mantidae > Tenodera > Tenodera sinensis. Next base: position 258,255,606 of record CM060964.1, on the reverse strand, counting down.
CACACACTCTCATACACACTCACTACCACACTCTCACTCCCTCATACATTCACTCTCGCACACACACTCTCATCTCGCACACACTCTCTCATCTCACACACTCTCTCATCTCACACACACTCTTGCACACACACTCACTCTCACACGCACTCTCACTCTCACACACACTCCCTCACTCTCTCTCACTCACCCTCTTCCAGTTCTAACCACGCTGCTGTGAAAGTACCCTGTTGATTCTTACTCTCCATTGTGAACTTGTAACTGCCTAAAAAGACGGAACGAGTAACAAGATTATTGGTCTTGCTAACCTCCTTTATCTTGCCCAATATACATTGCATGTTGCATAATACCAAGAGGTACACAAGAACTATAATGAGAAAGTATTCGTCTTTGGCCACATCATCAATGCTAGAAACCATGAGTTCACCACAAGATTTTAGTTCAGCTTAGGTTTTAAAGTAATATGCTCTTTGGTTGATGTGCAAGGATGGATGCAAGCTTTTAGTCAAGCTGATGATAGGCTGAATGTTCTTTGGACAAGAATTCTGAACTCTCGCTCTGTTGTGACTGACTACAAATCTCAAGAAGGTAATTCAAATCTTACTAACCCTGTCACATGGCACTGTCAGCATTGAGCATGGACTTTCTATAAATGGCAACATTATTGCAGAAAATGTTAAAAAAAACATCACTTGTTGCTCAGCGCACCATTCATGATTTTATTTGTAACACTGCTGAAGGAGATATAAGAAAAGTAGAAGTAACAAATCTATGCTGCATTCTGCAAAAAATACACATTGCAGTTATAAGGAATCATTGAAAAAGTCACACGAGTTACAAAAAGCAGCAAACAAAATAAAAAGTGCTAAAAAGACTTCAGAGGAGGGAGTTAAAAGCCTTCTAAAAGCAAAATCAAACATTTTGGAAAAAGCATGACTGTAAGCTAGTGAAATAGGTTCAGAATTCAAACTTCAAGAACGACCCAATACCGAATTTGATAGCTTTGTGGTCACACTACCTGATGTTACTATGTTGACAATACAAAGAGGCCTTTTTGCATTGTCCATCATTAGGTTTAGAGTTGAAGATAAACCACACCAAATTTGAGCTGCTAATACAGTGTAGTGTAATGTGTCAAAACTTACTCTCTTCCCAATTTCTAATTTTGATTATCAACACTGCATTTACTTTGTTGTAATAATTTATACATTGTTATATATACATTGTAATATAATATTAGTTCAAATAATATTTTAGTATTTTCTAAAAAACAAGAAGTAAGCCAAATTTCCCTGAAATTGAAATGTTGCTTGGTTGTCAATTAGTATTTCTTTTTTAAGAAAGAATTGCTTTGTGATACATGATTTATAACACCTGAATACTAACCAGCACAGGTTTGTAGCAAAGCAACATCACTTTCCTTATTTTTGTATGGACCATGATAGAATGAAGCACACAATTAATTTTGAGTCAAACTAATATATTTTTTTAAGTAAATCCAGTAATAAATGGAGCAAAGAGTATTAGTTCAACTCAAAATTATATGAACACTATATATCACTCTAAAATTTCAAAAGATAAAAAATGGGAATCTATTGCAAATCAGATCATCTCTGGATACCCAAGAAAAACTGTAGCTGCAATCTTTAAACTATTCATAGGCCATGATTGTCTAGCAAAGCATCTCCATAGGATTGGGATTTATTCTTCACCACTTTGTCCCTTATGTGATCTTCAAGAGGAAATGGATCAAGATCATCTTCAAAGCTGACCAGCTATTATCAGCGTGGCATCATTGGGTGAAAAATACTGGAGAGCAAGAGGATTAATGGTTTCATTATCAAAAATCCAGCATTAGGCAACAACATATTAACACTATCTGTTTCTTTTCAAGCACCCCAGGTTTTACCAGAATCCAATGGCAGATTAAGGAACAGAAGTTAATATTTGTATTTTTATACAAGTCAGAAAAAGGGAAAGTTGTGTATGTCACATTTTATAAATTAAAAAAATAGTGTTATTTAGAAAGAATATTGTTCATATAAGGGTTACATCCCATTATTTGTTCTGATAAAACTTTTTTAACAATTGGTGTAATCCTTAGATTTAGAGTATTTTCCAGAATTACTGGTTTCTCATAACAAAAAAGTGTAACTTCACATTCAGAGGTAGCCTACATTGTAGTGCACCCTCTTTTATCATTTAGCTACATATATAAATGGGGTGCAGTAAACAATGATATCATCAAAGAGAACATATTCTGGAGTTCCTTTCTAAATTTTAACTCCATGTTTATGTACCATGTATCTTAGATTACTTTCATTTATGATCATTAGCTCTTGCCTAGTATTGTTTATAAGTTTGCGTGTCTCCTTGAAAACAAATGTTTTCACTAGGGCTTAGATTTTTAGGTGCTAAAAACTTGGGAAATATTGTGACAAAATCAGCAAAATGTGAAGTTTGTTTACTTTTTCTAACCCTTTATTTTCCTCTAAATCTTACTACAAATGCACAATTTCCTTCTCATTACTAACACAGTTTATAGTCTTCTCTACTATTACAATTCACAATTGTTCTTCCGATAATTTTCCTCAGTCTTTCAATGTCTTTCACCAGTTTCACTGTCTCTTATATCTTTACTATTACATTACAATCACTTGATGACACATACATACTCACTGACAGGCTGGCCGATGCACTTTCATACTAAAACTACTGTAACACTCACTCAAACTCTGACACCCAACTGACTCTAACTCTAAAACTGACTGCTCACTGTCTGTCCTATTTATACTGGAGCTGGCGTGATGTAATCTCCTTTGAATTCTTTCCCTGTGCACATGTCCAATGACTCAGCAAAGGAGCTTCTACAAGCTTCTGGACACTACGGTGTTATCACACTATTTGATCTCACACACATAGTCAGTAGTTGTCCTGTAACCTCGGACCTCCTTTATGTTTGCCGCCATTATTATGGTCACGCACACACATAACCGCTCGCCGTGTCCAAGGTCACCCAGCTTCCTCTCTTCCGTAGATTGTTGAATGACCCAATGTCACAATATTTATTTTTTATGTACTAAAAATGTCAAAAATATGTGGTAAAAAGTAAAAAATATGTGCTAAACATGTAAAATATTTTTAAGATCTGAATGGCCGAACTAATATAAACATATGTGGTACTCCCTTGACACTCTTGGAAGGGATTAGCAAGTACAGTAGAATTACAGTATATGACCACATGATTCCATAAATTTTCCATGCCAAAAGATTGACGATTGTCATGAAGAATTGTCTTGAGTTTTGAAGATGATCGTTCCACATCACAAGAAGTAAGTCTAGCATAATTATAACATGGAACATCACTCACACTCGCATCAATAGTTTCTGATCCCAAGGTCGTAGGTTCAAATCTGGCCCTGACCAATGGTTTTTAACGACAGATCCATGTCAGTAGATTTACTGCATGTAAAAGAACTGTGACGAAATTCCGCACACCGGCGACACTGATATGATCCTGGGAATTGACAGCATCATTAAAGAACAAAATATTTAAATTTATTTTAAAATCAATCGTTTCTTCATGTTGCCCATCCAATACATTTGAAAATTTACAGACTATGTTAAATCCACTATTATTTTCATACACTTCCTTGCATTTGCTTTTTAAGTTTTATGCTGCAGGATCAAAAAGAACCTTGAGTGTTCTTTTTTCCCTTTTCTTTTTCCTACTCCCACATCCTGAAGTACTTGAACTCCTTCTCCCAGAGACATTCCAACTGATTTCAGCTTCTTTATGGAATCACAGAGGAAACAAAGATTTGCGTAAAAGTATGCAAAATCATTTCTTAACACATTGTGTTCTAAATTTTGAGTATATTGTTGCACTTGCACTACTTTTCACTCTAGACATGTTTAATCCACTGTGAACTCAAAACTGTCAATATGTAATCTCCCAACACAACTAGAATGTCGTAGTTAAAGTTCAACTAGGACGCAAACTAAAAATGTATTTACCTAAAAATCTAAGCCAGGCCTGGGGGAGTGGTACACATTGAGCGGGACTGCGCTCACGACCTTGAGCGTGTGTGTTGGGTGAGGACACACCAGTTCAGTGACGTACCTTTCACAATGAGTGCAGGACGTGTTACGCCAACATTTAATCCGGAATGGGAAGAGAAGTATTTCGCCGTCTTCGAAGGTGGAAAATCACATTGTTTGGTTTGTGGTGCAACAGTATCATATCCTTCACATTATAACATTAGGAGGCATTTCACAAATGCGCATGCGCAAGATTATGGTGAAGAGAAGCTGATAGGTGTGGCTCGTGAAAAAATGCTGGATCGTCTTAAGGAAAATTTACCAGCCAAAAGTGACAGTACTAGCAAGATGATAGTTGACCGGCAAAACATAGTTCGTGCCAGTTTTAAAATTGCAAACGAAATTGCCAAATCCTGTAAACCCCTCTCTGAAGGAGACTTTATAAAGGAGTGCTTGATAACTGCTGCTGAATAAATTTGCCCTGATTTAATTAATTCCTTTAAATCTCTTAGTTTATCTCGTTGAACAGTCACCGAGCGAATTGCAGAAATTGCTTGCAATTTGGAGAAACAGCTGAAAACGAAAATCCGACAGTTGGTGTACTACTCATTAGCACTAGACGAGTGTAGTGACAGGAAAGACACGGCACAGTTAGCTGTTTTCTTAAGAGGAGTTTATGAAAATTTCAATATCAGTGAAGAATTTCTAGATCTTGCATCGTTAAAGGACCGAACCACAGGTGAGAATGTGCTTAACGCTGTGCTAAAGACAATGGAACACTTTAATCTTCCATTGGAAAAACTAGTTTGTGTTGCAACCGATGGAGCGCTGGGTCATACGTTGGGATTTGTAGGAAGACTTCGAGGTATTCTTGCAGCAAAAGGAATAAACCCAGACGGTGTACTACATGTACATCGCGAGGCATTGTGTGCGAAATCAGTAATGTTGGATACAGTGATGTCAGTTGTTGTGCGAATTGTGAATACAATTAGGTTGAATTCACTTCGTTATAGACAGTTTCAAGAATTTTTAAAAGATATAAATTCTGAGTTTTTAGATCTGCCGTATCATTCTCAAATTAGATGGCTAAGTAGAGGCAACGTGCTTCAGAGAGTTTTCGCATTACGAAGCGAAACAGACATTTTTTTAAAAGATCAGAAAATAGACTTTGGAGAACTTAGCACCAAAGACTGGATTTGTGATTTAGCATCTTTGAGTGCTCTAACGTTACACTTAAATAGATTGAACACCACCCTACAAGGGAAAGACAATTTAATCATTACAATGATTGATGAACTAATGGCTTTCATGGACAAATTGCGACTCTGGATGTATCAAATACAGCACACAGATTTGTATCATTTTCCAAATTTGAAATGCGTATTTATTAAAGGATCTTCTGAAGTACTAAACAAATACAAGACAATTCTGGAAGATTTACTGGAAGAATTTAAAATCCGATTTAATGATCTGAAGACCATGGACACAGAATGGAGGTTGTTTAACAACCCATTTGCATTCGATGCTAAAGATGCACCACACTCTTCGCAGATGGAATTAATCGACCTCCAGAACAACACACCTCTGCGGACTTTAGGACTGTTGGGAGTAGAGTTATTTCGTACACTACCCAAAGTGAAGTTTCCAAATTTATGTGTCTTTGGCAGTCGCATTGTAGCTATGTTTGGTACAACATATTGTTGTGAGCAGTTTTTCAGTAAGCTGAACAATGTCAAAACTGCTTCACGCAGTAGTTTAAGTGATGAAAATTTAGTGCACATATTGCGATTGCAATGTTCAAATTTGCAGCCAGAATATGACAAAATAATGAAGCACAAAAGATTGCACGTTTCAACAGTGACTCAGTAAGTAGCGCTCCAGGTTTACGTGATTTACGAAGTGTTTTAGTTTATTGCATATTAATATACTTCAAAGTCTTGAAAGTCTAAATAGCATTGTAAAATCTGAAAATATAACACTACAACATATATGTAAATATTGTATAGTGTTTAAGTTTCTGTTTGTAATAAATTACAATTAAGCAACATGCGTACGCCACTGACTGGTTCATGTGCCTTTATTGCACGCATGTATGGGACGGTAGAAACCTGTTTTTTCTCACGCGAACACAAGACGTCCCCAGGCCTGATCTAAGCCCTAGTTTTCACCTTAAAAAACCTGAAAATTACTTTGAATTTGGTTTTCAAATTTTGCTAGACACTGTGTAATAATTAAAGCCGTAATTTTTGGTACCACATGGTGTTTAGGAGTGTCAGTTATGCCATGAGGGTGTTCGCCCAAACCAAGAGGCCAGTCATCAGTACTGAACGAAACAGCCCCATGCATACAGTAAGGTGACTAAGAATTGTGGCTTTAGTAATAATGCTGCATCTTTGCATGAGCATAGACATAATCTTAAAGGCCAGCTGATGAAACAAATGAAAACCGTCCATGTAAAGCATGCTACTGACATTGTGTGTTAAAGGGTACCTGAGCTGATGACTGACATCCCTTCTTACAACCACATCTAAAAACTCATTACCTGGTACACCATGATAGAAGGGCAATGTATCATTTTAACACTCAAATGTGTATCTACCCTCCAACAATTTGAATCTGTCACAAACTCAAGCAAACCAATTTGGTGACTTAGGTCCCTTTTAACAGTCATCCTTTCAGTTGCATCTAGGCACAGTGACTGTTCCTTTGGGCTTCTTCTTTGGACTTTGATGATATGTTGCATTAGGCTTTCATGCTGACTTTATGCTTGCCAGATGTATCCATTTTTTTATATTCTTTGATTTTATCATATACTTCTGCTTTCATATACCAACATGGTTAGGTACAGTCATTAAAGGATGGATTTATGAATGGGAGACCTGCAGTTCAAATCCTGACAGGCTTTCTTTTTTTTTTTTTTTTAAGAGTTTTCTGTCCTAATAACTGGCATGTTGGGGAGATACACTAAACTTAGGCCTGAAACATTTCTTCCTTCTCAGTTATCATTTTATATGTCATCAGTCTACCATTTTTGGTGTGGTATGCAGTAAGAACTATCATTGTAAACTACTTTGCCTTATATCTTATTCTGTCTAATCCTGTACATTGTTTACTTCTGAAGAGGTTCATTTATGCTGTTATTATTTTATTCTGCAGTTTTTTAGTCTCTACCTAAATTTCCCTTCCATAAAGCAACCATTACAGTTTTTAATCTTATTTTTCCAATTTTTGTTATTTTTTGCTATGTATAATATGTAAGGGAAGTATTGAATTCCACCCAAAATGTTGATACCAATATTTTAGTAGAAATACATGTTTTGTGTCCCCTGAACACCAAAACAGTTTTGGAAAAAGGTGTGCATGTGTGTGTACATGCATGCATGTCAGGGGTGTACAAGAGAAGACACATAATCTTCAAGAAAATCCCACCCACCCCAGACTACCCTTTATATGGAACATATTTTTAAAATGTTGATCATATTATCAGAGTAATATTTTGCAATGATTCTTTTGAATTCAGAGTTAATTAACCTTTTAGTTGCATAAAATGGTATATTAACTATAGATCTCTATACACTGCTGGTACCCTTTTTTAGTAGTTTTGCTGTTTTGCCAAGGTGTTTTATGAACTCTGGATGTATGTGATCTGGTCTAGGAGACTTATTGTTTTTTAGATTATTAATTGCAATTTTCAGTTCTTGCATATTAAAACTTTGAAAAAAAATATTGTGTTGAGTGTTAGGGTCACTTCTCGTTTTTGTTTCAAATCTTTCTTAAATTGTTTACATTCATTTTTATTTTTTCTTGTTACTTTATGTGAATTAGCATAATATTTATTGAAGGTTTCAGCTATGACTGTATCATTTGTTAATTTTTTATCATTTACAAAGGTACAATTTACCCTACTTTAAGATGCAGGAATTCCTCTACATTGTAAAAGCTATAGTCCAGTAAACCACAGAATAACACCTTTTTGAATTTTTGTTGGGATACAATACCTCTTATATAACGGGGTAGTTTGTTATATAAATGTAGACCAGCATATGTGAAGCTATTTTCGTAGTGTTTAGTTCTGTGTGAGTGAAAAAATAAGTTGTTTTTTCCCCTAGTGTGATACAAGTGAACTTCAGCATATGTTTTGAAGGTATTTAAGTTTTCTTTTACATAGCTCAGTGTTTCATATAAAACATACATGGTAAAGGCAGAATTTTATATTTTTTAAAATATGGTTTGCAACTAGTTTTATTGGACACCTCAGCCATAATTCTTATTATCTTCTTTTGCATCCTGAAAACCTTTATGTTGTTCTAAAGTAAGAACAAATTAGAAACTGGAAACTTCACTTATCTTGGTAATATTGCACCAACAACTTGCAATATTACTGAGATAAGTGAGGTTTTTAGTTTCTGGTTTGTTCTTACTTTAGAATCTTGTTGCTTCACTGTTAATAGCTTCAATTTCCTTAATTAATTTTATGTTGTTTTTTGAGTTCCCCCAAAAGATTTGTACTTGTCAAATAATGACATTCATAAATTGCGTAGTGCAAGGAAAAACATCCTAACATACATTTTTGTTGATAGATATAATTTCAAAAGTTAAAATTAAATTAAGTGAAAAAAAATAGTAAAACAGAAAATATAAATAAAATATGTTTAGCTAAAGACATTTAAAACAAAGACAGACAGTAAGTATAGGGTCTCCCATATAAACCAAGACTGTATGCACAATAGTTGTGCTCTGCATTGTGGCAGTTGCCTCAGCCAAACGTATGTCACTTGCAATTGTGCTGCATTAAGTATGTATTTAGTGTAATATCTTTAAACGAGTAACTCTTGTATATATGTGTGTTCCATGTATTTTGGAAACGGCTCTAATGATTTGGATAAAATTTTGTATTCAGATAAGGCTTTGCTGTTTAAGTTTATATAGGTGTCTTTCCTGAAAAAAAAAAAAACAAAACATAATTTTAGACAAAAAGAACATGTTTTGTTCCCTCTTCTATAGAGCAACTCTGGTACATATATTTCCCATATCTCGGAAACGGCTCTAACGATTTGGATAACATTTTGTATTCAGATAAGCTTTTGCTATTAAATTTATCTATATAGGTGTGTTTTCTGAAAAAATGTAATTTTACACCCAAAAATGTCATTGTTTTTTATTCCTTCTACAAATAAGTCATACAATTTTCTGTATGTTTGAAATAGAAATGCTACGTATTACATTCACACTGTTTTCTCTACTCACTTTTAAGTAACACATTCACATCTTTTCCTCTATTTACTCTTCTACAAATAATTTTCCTGAAAAAACATGATTTTACATAAAAAACCATTTTTTTATTCTCTCTTCTAAAATAAATCATAAAATTTTCTGCATGTTTGAAATAGAAATACTATTACATTCACACTGTTTTGTCTACTCACTTTTAGGTAACACATTCACATCTCTTTCTCCGCTCACTCTCCTACAAACAATTCCTATCTATATACAAAATGGATGTTTCTACAAATGAAATCATTAATCTCAAAGGCTGCTTGACCAATCACCTCAAAATTCGGCACATATATGCATTTTTTCATGAAGATGGCTTTTATGCTATTTTACTAGGGAACTTTCAGGTGTTAGGACCACAAAAAGAGCACTTTGAATAGTTTGTAGATTCCAGTTGCCGACTCATGGATCTCCGTCTAGGGCATATGTGAATGGCAATCACAAGGTACCCAAGCTGAGCAGAACATTACTTCCACTTACTGGTGTTTTGCTCCTCACTGTAACTTTTCTACCTGACCCTACCTTGGTCATCTCTTGTTCTCTTCCGACCCCGATGCTATTAGGGTTCCCAAGGGCTAGGGAGTCTTTATTTTTCCAACCTCTCCATTTCTCTAATTTCTCTATAAAATCTTAACCATTAACATGCTGACTTGTCATGGCATGTAATACGTCCTCTGATTGGTAATCAGAGGATATGGTCGGTGAATTTATTTTGATAACTCTTCTGGTCAGGTCGGTGAGACCCGTAAACCAATGACAGGTGTGGTCCTCCAGACATTCTGGGGGTTGTGAGAGAGCGATGTGACCGCCAAAATATAAAAATATGGTGCTCTCTAAAAAGCGGTTACTATTACTGCTATTGCTCTCTTCAATATCATCAGTGAAAAATATTGGAGAGCAAGAGGATTAATGACTTCATTGCCAGAAATCCAGCATTAGCTAACAACAACATATTTTATTGTTGTGTATGATAGGTATGCTACTTTTTTCTTTCCTGTCCTTTACATTTTTATGGGCTTTATTACCATCTGTCCTCTAATCCATTTTTTTAAGAAATTATTAAAGTGATTCTTTTTAGCTGTATTAATTTCTTTTTTTATTGAGGCACATTTCTTTTGCCATATTTCTGTATCTGATATGTTTCCTGTTTGTTCAGCTGTATTTCTAGCTATATCCCTTTCCTTTTTCGGTTCTTCTAACTGGGGGTTCCAAAAGGGTTTGAATTTTGTTATTCTTCTATGAGGAATATGTTTTTTTGCAGTCTCTAGGATGGCTTTACAGAAATTTTTGTTCATATGATCTGTTTGGTCATACAGCTGTGAGTTTGTTTGTTCTTTAAATTTATTTTCCAGTTCAGTTTTATATTTATTCTAATCTGCTCGATTAAGATGTAGATAGAGGTATAACATTTGTAAGAATAGTTATTAAAAGAGTAGAGAAAGTTGTGCGAGTACAACACATCAGTCTTTTTCTTTAAGCACTTTAAAACATTAATGATATCACAGATATAAGCAACTAATGCATGCTGTTTTGTCATGTTCCTTGTCGTGTTCCTTTTTCTTTTCTGTGTTTAAAATGATGGCAGCATGTATTTTAATATCCATGGTAATACAATTTAATATTATCATCTCAGTATGAAACTTTCTATTTCTTGATGTCATTTAGAGTAGGAGAGATCTTAAATCCTTGTCTCATCCCTTTTACTTATGTATTTAATGTAGATCTCTATCATATGCTCCACTTCTCTGCCTGTAGTAGTCATTCTTTCCTATTTTCTACTTCCAAATTTCTCTGTTTCATGGCCTTGGTCATATTGCCCATACAGTTGTTCTTGAGTTGCTATCTCACTTTTTCTTCCCATGGTATTCTGCATTCTTTTAACGTGTCCAAAACCTGTCTCTTTTGCATTTTATCCTTAATATCTGACTCTGTTTCTATGATTATCCTATTTTATGTGAACTGTAGCTAGGTTTTGTAGACTTTTTCCTTTGTTCCCTTCCTCTCTTTTTGCCTAACACTTGAATTCCATATTATAGTCACGTTTCATCCACTGTTGTTTGCAACATATTCAATGTGGTTATGAGCATGTTTATTAAGATTAATTTCCAAATATTTAGCCTTATACACTTCCTTTATTTACAACCCTCTATTATATTTCTACAATTCTGCATAATTGGCTATCCATATTTTTAAGCTAATAGACAGACCAATGTCAACATAGACTTTTCTGCGGCCTACTAGTCATAAAAGTGAGATTCTGCTCATCTTCAGCTATTACTACTTGGCTGTCTGCAAAATGTGTGAATATTATATCTTGCACTGGAATTCTGATATTCTAATAATTCTTGTGCTAATTTTGTAAGGTCTTAAGTAAAATTTGAATGATGTTGATGAGTATACACATCCTTGTGTCACTTTTTTTATCAAAATTAGTTCAATCTTGAGAATTAGCTATGCTAGTTATAATTTTGGAGTTACACCATTAACATTTTGGTAAATGAATATTACAAATAGAAGCACTATTTACATTGAAAATGGTAAATAGTTAAATCTTTTAGGGTGTAATTGAATTGTATCCTTTATTTGTATTCGTTCTGTATACACTCCAGTAACAGCGTTTAATGTCAATTTGCAAGTTAGGGGACAGACATTCTTGCTTCTTTAACCCATTACCCAATGGCAATCTAAATTTTGCAGGTCTGTTCCCAGATAAAATAACTAGGTATTTAAATTGGACTGCAGTTTAAATTTTCTGTTTTACAGAACAAACCTTATATTTTTTAATATATTTTAATGAAACAAAAACTGAAATAAAGGATACTAAGTGCAGCATGCACCAACTACAACAGATAATACTGTGTTTACTTACAAAATACCCCCTCCCCCCCAAAAAAAAGAAAGAAAGAAAGGGGAAAACCTATCTTTGATTTCTATTTACAAGCTAAAAGAGTCTAATTTTTTCCTTTTGAATGCTGCTATGATACAACACTTGTGTTTTGCATTGCAAGCAAACAGCAGTAGTAACTCAGTTTTTGCCTTTCAATTCTATGTTTGTATCTATCTGATCTGTTTATATCTGAAAACCATGTAATAAATTTTATAAGGGGAGAGAAATGTTTGATGCAAACCAACCACCCCCAAATTCTTATGCTAGGAGAGTCCATTTATATATATATATATATATATATATATATATATATATATATATATATATACGTGCTTATGTCTTTAGGCAAGTTGAAACCACATTTGATTGCATTTGTATGTCACAACTAGCTTAGCTTGTTACTGTGCAGGTATACAATTTTCATCTGGTCAAATAGATAAATATGCAACTTTTGCTAGGATCTGTTCTAAGCACCATATGGGTTTAGTTTTTGTGTATTTAAGTTAAATATTAACAAGGCAATTCTATCTCTCGGATAGGAATTATAAACTTGTTACTCCCGGTTCAAATCATGGCTTCCAAAATGGTACAGCTTTTAATTTTATTAGCTCATGTAGGAACACGGTGCCTCTTGAACATTTTTTTGGTGATTTGGAACAAAATACATTTGACCTGTGTTTCTTCGTTTTATAAATAAAAATTTATTTTGGCAGAAATTAATTTTTGAAGTGTCCCAAAAATCGCACTCTCACCCTTCGATCAATCATGCTTCCAATTGTAATCAAGCAAATTACTTGATCTTTGGCTCAAATTAAAGATAAATTGCAGTATTTCGTGAGGTATTTATTAGAAAATTTTATCAATTATTATTAACATTATATTTTATATGATTAAATTTTTACAGTTAGATAATAAAACCAACTCGACCATTTAAAAATCTGAAAAAAAAAAAGAAACTAAAAATACACTGAAGTTCATTCAATATTCTCAGAATAAATCAGAATGGAGTCTCTAATAGTTAGTTGTAGTTAACTTACAACTCAGTGCAGCGAACTCGTGTGGTAGCGGTGACGGCTACCGTAACCTCGCACAATAAAATTGCCACCTTCCATTACGGTAACTGTTCACTGCTTGAGGTTCCATGAACATTATAACAGTACAGTAAGGAGAACACTCCTAGCTGACACTATTTTATGTAAACTATTAGCATCTTCAAAATGTTTTTAAAATATGCATTTTAAACCAATGTTTCCATACAACACAAAACTAAATTTCTACTCGTCTACCTCCTTCTTCGAAAGAAAATCGTTTCACTAAAGCTTCAGTTTTTGACAAAGGAATGAAGGATTGTAATTTTAAAGCATAGCTGGACCCATCGTTCTTGGCTCCTGACCTTGACTCGAAGTCCTGTAGGCGAACTCATAGCTTTTGTCTCTTTCATCAGCTCATGTTGCATAATTCTGCAAATGAAAACTTGCACAACATGGGGAGGGGGGGGAAAGGTAATGATGTATGCATGATCGGAGACAGTCCTTGCTAATTCGCAGGTGCTTCTTAGTGCAGCGTGGAGTTGAAGACAGTTAAATCTTTGCAATAAGGAGTAAATCAATTATGTCACCTGTATGTTCTAAATTAGGGACCAACACATTGCACAGTCAGAGTAGAGAAATTGTTTCAAATGTCTGAGCGTACATGAAGAAAGAAGCTAAACATAAAGAACTGCTTTCATCAGAAGATTTTTTTCAAAAAAATTCAAGAAGTTCAAAAACACGTATCAGATGCCACAGGAGTATCAGAAAGAAGGTACATTGTGGAGACATCTTTCTGCATGAACTGTACTGCCTTAGTAAGAAGAAGTTATGTGAGTAGCATATGAAGCTGACGCACCAATTCGCATGCTGTCTGCACTCACCTGGCTTAGTACCCGCTTTCAAGCTTTACATTTACTTCCTCCAGGGGCCAAGAACAGCGAATCCAGCTGTACTTCATGTCCTCCGTGAGCGCTTGCAGGCTTCCAGAAAAAAAATTGTAGCAAATGCACTTATGCATGCTCCATAGTTTTTAACATTTTATAGATAAAATGTCAGGGAATATGTGTGTACTTTTTTAGATTTTGAACACCGATTTAAATTCTATTTTTGGTTTTACAAAATATACCATAAAAAAAAACAGTACAAAATTTGTGTATAATAATGATTGGTCAAAAGTTGTTAAAAGTGTTGTATTTAACCTTTCCAGTGCACCAAACCCCAACTCTCAACTCTATATGGCCTTAGAGTAACAAGTGATTTTATATTACAGTACGTGCAGAAATTGCTTAATTTCTAATAGCCATAACTAAGCAATTAATTTAAAAATATGGAAATAAAAAAATATGGGTCTCCTTATTTGATGCCTATTGTTCATAAAAAATTTGAACCTCCTACAAAAAATTGTGTTTTACAGGTGTGCGATTTGACTTGGATTGACCCATATATCAGACTTTGAAGCGAGTATTGATGATATGGGCAGCAGTTAAGATGACTTTTTCCCTGCAGGTACTAGTGCAGAGACAGGTTTATGGAGTTCCAGAAGCCATTGTTGCACAAAAGAATGTCTTCAGGAATAGAGCCTGTGGTGTTCAGCCTCATACTCAGCTCACAAGTGATAGCCAAAGAATCAATTTTTTTAATGGAGCTTTTTACTGAAATAACTGTATATAAGCATAAAGTGCACAAAGATCTGAATTCAAAAGACAAATTAGAATCTATAAGGATTCAGAAGTCTTCAGATGTTACATGGAATGAGGCATACGAACTACTTGGCATGATTATTCTTATGGGTGTTATCCAAAAGCCGATATTAAGTATGTACTGGTCTACAAACGAGTTTTTCAGACATGAGGTATGTCGACAACGTTGCGTTGAGGTTGGTCAGGGACTTGACCTGGTTTCTGAATGTAAACAGGTCGACCACTTTCACTTTTGACTCTGTTTTGGGAGGTAACGGTTGTGATTGGCCTATGTTCGTACAGTAAACATTGAAGGAGACTTGCGGTAGCAGTAGTGTTTGTTTATGTACTGAACCAGTGAAAGCAGTAGTGTTGGCAGCTTGCTTTCGACAAAACGATCTCCGTAGGAAATGGTTAGAGACAAAAACGTAAGATACAAAATGTGCTCCAAATACCAAGATCTACCACTGGTTTAAATTAATGTAATGACTTCCCTTCCACCCAGTATGAATCCTCTGGATTTTTTCTTCTGTGGATACGTGAAAAGCAGGATCTACAAAACAACTACTGCCCTCGAATCTTTGAGAGAAGTCATTTATCTGGCTGCAGAAGAAATACACAACAATGAGGCTGTTTTTATTAGAGTGCGGCATAAGTGGTTAAAAAGTTGTGAGTCTTGCAGGTGTGCAAATGGGGGACATTTTGAACAATACCTGTGATGAGGGTGAACCATTTGGTTCATTGCTTATTCTTTTGCTGTCACCTTAAAAATATCATTTGGTACACTTTGTAAGAGCCTACAAATGTACCTTTGTGTTTATAAGCCAGAGAGATGGTTTGGTTTATTAAATTGTAGCAGTATGAGCTACGAAACAATTTAAGTTTGATGTTGAAGGAAACGATAAACAATATCCTTAGATTGTGAGTTTAGGTTACAGTATGCGTTACTGTAGAATTCAGATGTACTTATTTATTACGACGTAGCAGACACGGCATGGTATGTCTTTATGTTTACACTTATGAGCCACACAGCTTCGTGACACGTGTTTGTTTATGTACTGACCTAGTGAAAGTGAAATCTGCAGTGTTGCCAGCTTGTTTTCAATAAAACTAAAATATCTCTGCAGGAAATGGTCATAGACGAAAACATAAGATATAAAATGTGTTCCAAATACCGAGAACTATCACTGGTTTAAATTAATGTAATGACTTCCCTTCCACCCTGAATTCATCAATATTACTGGAGCTCATTTTACATGAATGTATAAACACATTCACACAATCAATGTGAGTGGACAGCTAATACATAGTGCTGCTGGCATTGAACATGTCATTGGTACAGTCAATCAACTGATTCTAACCATATGTCCTTTATCTCATTTGTACATGCTTCACTATGCTAGGGTTACCAGACTACTTCATGAAAATATAGGACATTATCGACCAACACAAAAGTAATGTAAAAATGTGATTTAAATGGTATTTATATATACCTACAGCCATATATTTTCTTAAAATCCTGAAACATACAATGTTAAATGTGATCTATAGCCAACCATACTTCTCTAAAGAACTAATCTTAAGTAAAACATTTCACTTGATTAAAATATAATCAAGAAATTCCACACAACTGAAGTTTTTAAAATTATACTTTATTAAAACAATACCTCTGACTGAATTAACAGATATCATCTGATTATAATCTGTTTCCTTAAACTTTTCACTGTGCTCATATTGAAAATACTCTTTCAACATTAGCGTTGTGTGCAGGAACATGTTTCCTTCTTCCTGTCTTAAAACACTTGTACCTTTAACGAAAATGTAACATTAAATTTGCACTTTTGTTGCGGCATTTTGGCTTGTAACAAAAGCACTGTGAATTAACTGTTAACTTCCCACTTCCTTATTCTTCCATAACCAAAATGCGAATAGAAGAGTGAGAGTAAATCTTCACTTTGCTGTGCCTCCGCACAATACCAACCTAATGCACAAGTATGCTCTTTTATTGCAGCCATGTTGCCATAGCAAGTTGCAGTTGTAGCTAATAACCAATTATTCATATCTATTTTCCCAATTTCCAGTTAATTGTCTAACGATCACCACTTGTTTCTGAAAATGTTGGACATTAGAGACTTTTCAAAAATTCTTCTCCCCGGACTCTGGACAAATGGTTAAAATGTAGGACATGTCCAGGAGCTTCCAGATGTCTGGTAACTCTACACCATGCCGTCTCACATCATTTTTTAGATTCACTCCACTTGGTTGAGCTAATAGTATTAATAGAGGTAAGGATGAGGATGGGACAGGAAGGGATTGATGGAATGAGTAACGGTAAAACTGAATACCCAAGAAAATCTGCCCAATACTGCTTCATATGCCTCATAAAACTGTTGCATCAAACTTGGGTCACCTTGGTATAAGGTAGCAGTTTATGAATATAATGAACCCTCTATGCCAAGCTAAGTGTAGTAGAGACCTCTGCCTGCACAAGGTAGTAAAGCGTAGTTGAGCCCTTTGGTCCTACTAAGACTATTTAACAGCAAAAAAATTCAAGTTTTAAGGCTTTGAATGGTTATTTATAACCCGCACTGGTGAACTGTGTGGGTTATAAATAATTTATTCAGAGACAGGAAAGGAAAGGGAAATCATTGAGGAAATTGAAAAATATAACATTAAGATTTTAGACATAAATGAAACTAAGAAGAAAGGGTCAGGAGAGAGAATTTAAGATAAGAACTATGTGCTTGGACATTCAGGGATGGACCAAAGAACGAGCTAAAGAGGGATTGGGAATTATTGTATCGAAGGAAATGAATAGAGTAATTAAATGGTCACTGAATAATAAGCCTTGAAAACATAACATTGATACAAATATACGACCATACAGAAGACTCAAGAGGAAGATGAAAAGTGAGTGAGTGAGTGAGTGTGTTGGGTTTAAGGGCCCGTCGACAACTTGGTGAAGATGAAAAGGATATCTTCTATGCGACCCTTCAGAATACAATAGATAAAGCTTTAGAAGAGCAAAAACATGTAATTATAATGGGCAACTGGAATGCCCACATAGGTAACAACAGAAGAAGGGAATATAAGAGTATGGGTAAATATGGAGCAGAGAGCATATTCAATAGAAATGGAAAAAGGATGCCTGAATATTGTATAGATAATAGCTCTTCCCACATAAAACGATATGCCAGATAACCTTTGAATCTAGTAAAAGAGGTGTAAGAAATAATATTGACTATTTCACATTACTAAACAGACTAAGTATGCTGTAACAGATGTAAGAGTTTTGCGAAGTGCAGAACTTCGCACTGAACATTGATTGCTAATCATGGAAATAAGGTTCAAAATTCCAAGGAAAAGTAGAGAAATAAAATTTACTAAAATTAAAATCAGAGAACTTGAGAACAGTGTTGCCAGGTCTTTCAAAGTAAAAGCAGGAGAAAACAGTAGATTTTTTTAACCGGCAATTTTGCACAGCGTAAAATTGTTTATTGCATTATTATTATTATTATTATTATTATTATTATTATTATTATTATTATTATTATTATTATTATTATTATTATTATTATTATTGGTATTGTTATTATTATTGTTATTGTTATTATTGTTTTTATTGTTGTTGTTATTATTATTATTATTATTATTATTATTATTATTATTATTATTATTATTATTATTATTATTAATTATTATAATAATAATAATTATTATTATTATTATTATTATTATTATTATTATTATTATTATTAATTATTATTATAATTATTATTATTATTATTATTATTATTATTATTATTATTATTTATTATTATTATTATTAATTATTATTATTATTATTATTATTATTATTATTATTATTATTATTATTATTATTATTATTATTATTACTACTACTATTACTCTGCTACTTCTACTCCTGCTGATAATCTATGAAAACCTACATTTGGTATTAAACGTTCCATAAAATAAATTACAATTGGAATAGAACTGACCATTTCTGTAGATCATTTGCGTGCAGGCAGATAGTAATGTAGATCCTATTATATACGTATTATTGTCAATCACTATCGTACATATCACTCTTCACTTTCTTTAACATTAAACTTGAAATTGCAAAGGAAAGACACTCTGAATCTGACACAAGTTGTTTTGCATGTAACAATCCACACATTGTTTTGGTTCATCAAAGTTTTAAGGCTTTCACGGCCGGTGTCAATACTAGATGCAATAATATTAACCGGGCTTGTGGGCCGTGGTCTATGAATGACCCAATGAAGAAATCAAAGAATGAACCCAATAGACCACGGCCCACAAGCCCGGTTAATATTATTGCATCTAGTATTGTTTTGGTTGACAACCAATTCCTTACTTTCGTTTTCATCAGATTTACAGTTGAAAACACTCGTTCCACTGTAGCACTAGAATGTGGATGACTCAAAAGACACCAGATAAATTTGGATAAAAGAGGGACAATTTGTTTTGAATCTGCATATTTATTTTTTTTTACTTCACTCCAAAATTCTTGCGCTGTAGAGTTACTGCCACATGCAATGTCAGTATTGCGCAATAGTCTCCATTCTGTATCTATTTGTCTATTAGGAAAACAAGAAGCAAGTGGTGCAATTGACTAAACTGCTTGGATTTTAGCTGGTTCTAACACTTCTAACATTGCAAGAAGAGGATCACTTAATGAAAAACAACTTAGTATTTGGCGAACTGATTCAATGTAAAAATCAACACAGCGTAATTTGAAAACTTGTACATGTTTCTTTGGTAGGGATGATTTTGTCAGAGATACTTTAACTTTGGCATCAAAGTACATGTTTTCAACAGGAAGAAATACTTTTGGATCACTATATTCAATTTTATCTATTTCAGTGGATTTCAAATGTTCAGATTTAATATAGCAGTCAAGGATAATTCACAATGCAGAAACAATATCCGCTTTTGATTGTGAATTCAGGGTTCTTCACTTTGCATTTGCTTGTTTAGACCGTTAAAGATAGGTAAAACAAACTGAAGGAACTCCAGGTATAGCTTGTTGTAGGGTGATTTTAGCTTGTTCAAAATTACTTCAGTTGCTTGCAGTTTCTCTTCAGAAGAAGCATGGGTGAAGTAAAGAATAAGGGTATCATACAGCTCTAATACACAGGAAACGTTTTTGGCAGATGTTCAAAAACGTAAAAGGGGGGTAGAAAAATGATTGTGGAATATCATGGATACTACTATGGAAGTATATTTTTGGAAAAATACATACCTGTAGTTGAAACACTCGATAGAAATAACAATAGACGGAAGGAGGAAAATGAAGAGGCAGAAATATCAGCAGAAATAGAACATGCAATTCAAAGACTGAGAAATGGGAAATCTGCAGGAGATGATACTATAACACTGAATTGATTAGATGTGGAGGAGGAAAATTTCAACAATGGCTGACCAAATTATTTAGACAGATAGACAAGAGGAAACTCCAAAATGTTTGGGAGAGAAACATAATACTGATACACAAAAAGAGATCTACAGTTAAATGTGAAAATTACAGAGCTATATGCCTATCATCTATTGTAATGAAACTGTATTCAAGAATACTGGAAAACAGATTGAGGAAGGAAGTTGAAGAAAATGGAGAGTATAATGGCCGAAAGCTCGACCTTCATAAGTTTAACACGGCTGATCACCCGTGAAGCTCTTATCACAGTTCTACCTCTCAAACAGGACCATATATTCATATTGAGGATAGCAAGAGTAGAGAGGGGGAAGTATATCTAGCTTTTATGGACCTGAAATCAGCATTTGACAGAATACCTAGAGAATAACTGTGGAAAGCCCTAAGAGATGAGAGAACTTCAGAAACACTGCTAAAGAAGATAAAATATCTATATAATAAAGTCACAGGTATATTAATAATAAGTGGAAGTTGCACTCGAATGAGCATTTAATGAGTTTGTCTATCTGTTTTCTATTATGAGTTCATTTAGTGAGCATATCCTTTTTTCGCACTTGTTGTAGTGTGAAACCGAAATTATAATGTCAATATATATTTGATAACAGAAAGAAAGAAAAGGAGATTCTAGTCAATAGTTAAGGAGAAGACGTAATAAAGCTGAATATGTTAAAGTCTCAAGAATGGAAGCCTAGGCAGATTTAAATGAGTGATAAGGTTACAATTGTTGTTTATACTCAGTCTTAGTGATTCAGCGGGCTGATTCCTATCTTACCATGACGTGCTCTAAAGTTAGCCAATGGAAATCGCTTCCTTCGTGTTGCTCGCGCAAAAACAAATGCAACGCAAGACACACTCGTCTTGAATTGAGTCGAGAGAACGCACGTGCAACTTGGGAGTTGTATGTAAGCTAGCGCGTATACATAATTCGGCAGTTGCTAAAGGGTGACAAAGTTAAAGTGTTATAACGTTGTAGTTGAAGTTACAAAGTTACATTCTATTTAAATATCGTCGGCAGTTCTCTACAAATCTGGAAATTTACAAATAAAGTGATATGTTGGTTGATTCTTCGTTTGGTTCCATTCCTACCATAACTCACGCATACCCTGAGATTAGGACCTCTTGCTAGAGCTAGTCCGGACACCAAACACGAGATCTTATAGGTCTTAAAGTAGACGTCTTCGAAGGAGAGGAGCGTTTGCGTCAAGTGGTAGAGTTCACACTTTTTTCACGTGATTTGCACACACACTGATCGTTCTCTTGGTGGAATTTCTTAGTTTGTACACAGTAAATGGTGGAATCCGTGAATTACTAGGCCTACTATGGCGTGCCTCTGGGGTTGGTTGTTCTCTATCCATTGTCTGTTTATCATAGCATCCATTCCGAAGAATTCAGCACTTAGCCCCTTCTCCTTAATTTTCTTTCTTGCTATTGCTTCTCTGTACGCTTCTGTACTTGGTAGTAGTATTTTATTTCTTATGTCTTCCAGGAAGTAGGTTTCCCAGGCGATTGCATACATCATTCTGTTTGGTGTGTATAAGCTGCTTCCCATTGCCCTTTTTATGTATCTTGCTTTCACAGATTCTATTTTCTCCATGTCAATGATTTTTAATTTCTCCCAGTATAGCTCTATCCCATATGTAACTATTGGGGCTATTGTCATTTCGAACATTTTCATCGCTAAATAAGGAAAATTGAAGCTATTAACAGTGAAGCAACAAGATTCTAAAGTAAGAACAAATTAGAAACTAAAAACTTCACTTATCTTAGTAATGTTGCACGCTCTTTTTACACAAACTGACCCAGGCTTTCAAGCTTTGAGAATCAGTTGGAGACAACTTGAAACCCTGGGTCAGTTTGTGCAAAAAGAACGTGCAACATTACTAAGATAAGTGAAGTTTTTAGTTTGTAATTTGTTCTTACTTTAGAATTTTCATCGCTGTTTCTAGTTTCAACGATGTGATGTTTTTAATGTTGCATATTACTTTTATAGCCGCTGATGTTTTCTCCTATATACTTTAAATGATGTAGCTGTTGTTTGCAATGTGATGCTTAGGTATCTGTATCTGTTTACTATTTTCAGTTGTTCATTATCTTTATGATATTGTTCTCCAATATTTTTCACCCTCTTCTATATATCATTTGTGCTGTTTTTTCCCTGTTTGTGACAAGCTCGTTTTCTGTCACCCATTGCTGTAATACAGGCATATTAAGAATAGGAGGTACCAAATCGGAAGAACTTGAAATGAATAGAGGAGTAAAACAAGGGGACAGCTTGAGTCCATTACTGTTTATTATATACATGAACCAAATGCTTAATGTAAAAGAAAAACCAGACGAGTGAAAATTGGAAATTAGAAATGAGACCAGTATATGCTCAGACTCTAGTTTATGCAGATGACATTGTCCTAATGACCAATATTGAAAAACATATAATTAAGTAATAGAGTGGGCCAATACATGCAAAGATAGAGGCATAGAAGTAAATGTAAATAAAAGCAAAGTAACGCATGTAACAAAAGGGGCACAGAGAAGAAAAATATTGAATGGAACAGAGAAACCATGGAGCAAATTGAGAACTTTAAATATTTAGGGACAATCATCAATTCAAAAGGAAAAATCTGATGTGTTGCACTCATATGACTTTCTCTACTCTGTACTAACCATTCTTACAAACTCTTACTCCTATATCTTCATGTTAGTTGAGATAAACATTTGCAGAAATTATCTTATTGCTTATTTTCTTGTAGGTGCAAGGGGAGAATACAGTAGGCTTTGGGCGACAGTCAGATCTTTTAAAGCTTTGAGATTCCATTCTGTTTGCATGGTTAACATATAAAAAAATCTTATGTGTAGCACTCACATGTCTTTCTCTACTCTTGTACTAACCATTCTTACAAACTCTTTATTCCTATATCTTCTTCATGTTAGTTGGGATAAACATTTGCAAAAATTACCTTATTGCTTATTTCCTTGTAGGGGAATATGAGAATACAGTAGGCTTTGAGCAATAGTCAAATTTTTTAAAGTGTTGAGATTCCATTCTCTTTGCATGGTTAACATAAAAAAATGAACAATGATGTTGCATTTGATGAAAGGTTAAGTTTTCCAAAACTGACAGAAATAACAAGGAATATCTCCAAAATGGTTCACTCTACAAATAAAATTATTCAGACATAAATTGTGTGTTTTAGCAAGATCTACATTTTTGTATAGTAAGATTAAATCTATCTCTTATGGTTTACCAGTTAAGCAAAAGTCATCCAGAGTAAATAGGACTACATGGGCTGTAGCCAGAAAATTCAAGATATACATTTCATTTGCCATAAAAACATCTCAAACATATGGCATTTTAATCAAAATTGTTAGCCATTTTCAAGAAAATCAAAATTTTCAAAATATTTTCCATCTAAAGGGTAGTTTAGGGTGGAGGAATCTTCTTCAAAATCTTCATGTCACATCCTTGAAAGACATTAAACTTAAATACCAACTTTGGTTTTTAACCGACTTTTCGTTTTTGAGTTATGCTGTCCAGACTGACAGACACATACACATGCACCTTTTTCTAAAAATGCCTTTTTTTATTCAGGCAGCCTCAAAACATATTTCTGGTGAAATCTCGGCATCAAATTTTTGGGTAGAATACAATACTTCCTGTACTTTACTATACATAGTAGAGGAAGTAAAAATAGATACAGAAATAAATTATAGTATGAATAAGGCAAACCAAATCTATTACCAAAACAATCAAACACTAATAGGAAAAAAGGAAATCAATAATGATACAAAAATGCAAATATATAACACAGTTTATCTCCCAACATTTCTTTATTGCTCGGAAAGCTGGACAGTATTGTCGAAACACGAAAGTAGAATTACAAGTACAGAAATGAAGTATTTACGGAAATGTGTTGGGAAAACCAGAAGAGACAGAATAAGAAACTGTCAAATAAGGAATATCCTTAATCAAGAACCAGTAATAAAACAGACAAATCTTTTAAGATGGTCTTGATACATAAATAGTGAAGGAGTCTCTTCCGGCTGGTATCTCCCGTCACCAGTATGAAGGGAATCTTCTGCTCGTCGTCACTTTGAAGGGTTGGTATGATGAATTCTTTTCTCGTATAAAAGATCCGGCTAACTCTTTCGATGAACTGCGATGACTCTTTCTTTCCTATCTCGGTCGTGGTACGGGTATGAAGTATGTTCACAATTTACAGCTAATAATTTTCCTTGAGACGCGACCCCCGTGAAAATTATATGTTACGTCGATGTATTAACTTTTAGTCTTTCTAATGAGATAGTCTTCTTTGCTCTGGAGGCCACCATTGAAATAATATTAGTGTATTTATTATCACAATTTTATTCGTTAATATCTATAGCATTTACAATGAAGACAAAAGATAATCGCACTAGGCCAACTGCAAACGATATGATGCAAACAATCAAACAATGGGAAACAAAACACTCCAACACAACACCTACCATAACTAATAATACTGCATCAAATGCCCCTCATCACAGTATATGCAACTAATTCTATTTTGGGAAAATTGTTTTCAGCCATACAATGTTGCATGTACTGTGATGATCTCCCCACAACAATGTAATTGTACAACAATATAACAACTGTGTTGAAAAACATGTCATCGTTGAATACAAAAATATTTTCTCTTGACAATGTTTCGATTTTTTTGGCAACTTTCAGGGGTTCTATGCCCCTCCCCACTAAAATTTGTTTTATGATTTTTTCTTATAATTGATTGTCACGTCACTTTGCCATATCTATTTCGGCATCTCGGTAGGGCTTAAGCATAGTCTTGTGGTACTTGCCTACCTTTTTGCCGTTACTACCCTCAAGTCCATATGTATGATCTCCAAATTTCTCCGATATCCTGAATGGTCCTTTGTATAATAGATTCATTCGCCTATATATCTTCTTGGAGGCTCTTGACAAATTAAACTGTCTAATGAGGACTTTATCATCGACTTCGGGATTCCATTTTGCTTCATACCTCTTGACTTGAGATGCCCTTTTCTCGGCTTTCTTCCTTATCCTGTTGAAGGCTTCGATACATTTTTCTTCTTCCCGAGGTACATTAGCTTCCCTCTTGATAGTTGTAATGGCTTTAAGTACTAAAGGTTTGGGTGGTTTGCTCGTCATTAGTTCGTAAGGAGCAAATCCAGTGGTGGTATTAATCGTATGGTTCAATATATCTTCTATCACCTGACAGTATTTGTACCATCCTCGGTGATTGGCATGACACAATATCCTGAAATATATTCCTAAATCACGCATAACCCTCTCACATGGGTTACCTTGGGGATAGTATGCCGAAGAGTTATATATTCTTATATTATTGCTTCGAAGGGCTGTAGTAAACACCTTGCTTTTGTGAACGGTAGCATTATCGGATAAGATAGCTCTTATATGACCATATTTTGGAATCCAATCCTTTAGGATTCTGTTCACGCAAGTCTGACTATTGATGTTTCTAACTGGGTATAATCGGACAAACTTCGAGAAAATATCAAACATAACGAAGATGTACCTACAGTTATACTGGGTAGCAGGCATTTCACCATGTGCATCAATAGCAACCAAAGCGTTCCTTTCACTCCTTATTACTGATTGTGGAGCACAGTCATATTTAATATTTAAGGGCTTTGCTTTTTGACATAGCTCACAGGCCACAACGAATTTTCTCACCTTCCGGTCGATTCGTTTGAAGTATAGGTGTTCTTTGATAGCTGTGGCTGTCTTCTCACATCCTGGATGCGCGAGATTATTGTGAAATGTCTCTATCACTTCACGCTCCAACTCCTGAGGCACTATGACCTTCCATCTTTTCTCAAATCGCCCATGGAGTTTATATAAAACACCATCATGTTTAGCGACTGTTCCTCTGTTGTCGTATATACCTGGAGCCGTTTCCCAAAGATCCCTTAACAACGGATCTCGTTGTTGCCACTCGGTTACGTTCTCAAACTTGCTGGAAAGTTTTCGGCTATATCCCAAATTCAACACCATGAGTTTAACCTCATTCTGTGGGTGCGACAATGTTTCGGGAATCTGTTTTTCCAACGACTGTCTGGAGAGCAAATCACTAAAAACATTCTCCTTCCCAGGTATATGATGGATGTCAATATCATGCGATGTAATTTCGTGTATATATCTGGAAATCTTTGAGCTAGTCAGCTTGCATTTCTTTATGAATGACAAGCTAATATGATCTGTGTACACAATGATTTTAGCATTGTACACGTACTGACGGAACTTCTGTAGTGCAAAGTATATTGCTCCGATTTCTTGCTCAGTAATACAAGCATTTACCTCGACTTGGTTCAGCGATCGGGAAGCTGTAGCGATGACATGGCTATTGCCGTCTCCATCGACCTGTGTTAAGACACCTGCGTAAGCCTGTATGCTCGCGTCCGTGTATAAGTGATAAGGAGCGTCAGGTATTGGCCTTTCCAATAGAATTGTGTTGTTAAACAAGTCTTTAACCTTCATAAATGCCTGCTGATGTTCTTCGGTCCATTTCCATTTATTATTCTTTTTCAGTAATCCCCTCAACGGACTGAGTTCTTTAGCATAATTTATTATAAATTTGCTCTCGTATTGGAAGATTCCTAATAATCTTCTCAGTTGTTTGGTATTCTTTGGTGGAGGGATTGCCTGAATAGCTCTAATGCGGTCCATATTCGGAGTTATTCCCGCTAATCTTCCATTATTAATCTGTGCTTTTAATAGAATGTCCTGATTTTCCTTCAATAGATGAACAAAGCGCCTCATAAATACACCGCTTTATTCAACCATGGTGACTGAAATACGTGTTGTAAAATATAAACTCTACTCTTGGAGATATTTGCTGCTATATATCAGCTCCGAAGATACAAGGACATTTTTCTGAGGTGTTGTGATCAAGCCTGGTTAGAATGTGAGTGATGTCACAGTGATCCACTTTCATTCCCGGATACCTGATAATGGAATCAAAACATATACGAAAGTGCTTATACAAACATGCAGCACGTATGAAGAGCATAATGCTCGTACAAATCAAGGTCGAATAATATCTATAAAATAAGCCTATATGAAACTCTTTCACAAAGTAGGTATAGCTTTAATTCAGATAACTCTTTTAAAATCTTAGAATTGCCTATTTTGATGTTCCATAAATTGTAATTGCCCAGTTCTAGAGCAGATCAACAGAACACTAGTAAAAGTAATATTTCAGTATATCACTTGGAATAGACGCAGATCATCAAATTATGGGAATCTAGGTTTAAATTTATAAAAGGATAATCGCCATGTGTTGGAAGTTCGGATAAATCCCAATTAGTGTTGCATTTATCATTGCACTACCCCCCGCAAAAAAGGAAATTGACATAAACTGTGTGCTTTAATTAGATACACATTTTTTGTGTAGTAAGACTTCGTCCATCTCCCACAGTTTATCAGTTATACAAATGTGATTCAAAATGAAAAGGACTACATAGGCTATTCCCCCGAAATTTAAAGTATACCTACATTTCAATTGTCATGTAAATATCTTAACATATGCCATTTTAATCAAAGTACGAGTACAGTGGCCATTTTAGAGAAAATTAAAAATTAGGAGTGTTTATCCATGTAAAAGTTAGTTTTGGATGGAGGGTTTCCATAAAGTCGCACTCTTGGAGGTTAATGAACTACAATACGAAATTTGGTTTTTAAAAGTGACTGCTTGGGTTTTGATGTTCACACTTACACACATACAGGCACACACACCTAGGGCTCTCTCTCTCTCGCTCTCTCTCTTCAGAAAGGCTCAGAAGGTGTATTTCTGCTTTAATCTCGATATCGAATTATTGGGCGGAATGAAATAATTGTTTAGTGGTTGAGAAACTAAAAAATTACACAATATGTAGGGACTTGGATGCAGATATAAACAATTATAATCACATTTAAAGAGAAAATGTAGACTTGCTTCCGCAGCATTTGCTTCCAGAGGGAAATGGGACCTTCTTTTAACAATCTGTGTACATCCTAAGGTGTTGTCATCTTGCCTGCGTACGATAACGTTAAACATAATGTGAATGAGGTAATAGTGATCCGCTCTCATTACCAACGATAATGTAATCAAAGCGATACATAGTGTGGAATATTGTGCAAATCAAAACTGGGTTATAACTGAAGACTTTCATATAAAACCGACCCTAAATTTAAATTTCCACGAAATAAAACTTCTTCATCCGGTATAGCTTTAATTTATGATAAAGTCTTATATAATCTTGGAATTAGTCCCCACACACTCACTCTTGGAATTAGTTATTGATATTTTATATGTATAGATGTAAAGGATATCAGTATAACGGTGCAAAAACACGAATACAAATTATCTACTTCCATATATCAGTTGATACATACTATAAAATTAAGAAAATCACTGATGGAATTTAGAAAATGTATGAACGTTATCGGTGGAATGCCAGGCGAATCTTAATTTCTATTTAATTTGCCAAATCTTTACTTACAGTTTCGTTCTTTAAAATCAGTATCTCTATCATGTTTAACATGAATAAGTATATGGATATTTAAATGCAGCAAATATTTAAATCCCCTCCAGACATGAAAAAGGTGTGTTTGTTTACATTGCGTAGTGGAGGTCACGGAGCTAGAGCTTTGTGTTGAAAGCAAGAGCTGGTGGAAGAGGGGAAGTTTTTATTTATACCAAATCACGACCTTTTGCTTATTCTCAACTTGCTTACCAGCTTCAGCTCACAAGCACTAGCTAGTTTTTATTTATACCACCCATTGTCTAGAACAAACATGAGTGTCACAATGTTCAGTATGGATGGTAAGTTCCTTAAGTTGCTTTTATTAATGACAAACAAAGATTAAACTATTATTTATTTATGCCAACAAACTTACTGTTGGTGTTTTTGAACACACAAGCCGTGTGTGGGCAAAGTTTAAGAGGTCTGTGGTTCAAATCCCAGTTGTGGCATTGAATTTTTAAGTTCCGGTTCTACCTCTTAAAGATTAAACTATTAAAATGATATGATAGTTAATTTGAAAATACTGCTGTTCAGATTCACGTCCATTCATGATGGAGGATTGAATACTGAGATGATTTACTGATGTAATACATTTAAAATATATCTAATAGGTGTTATAGTTTAATAATATTAACTCCACCTTATGTTGCAGTAGATGCCTGCTCTGCAAACTTGAGGTTAGCATCAAATCTGTTTACAACTCTTTAACTTTATCTTTCTTTCAGGGTGCACAGATCACCTTTCTGAGGAATAGCCTAAATCGTTGTGTCGCTATTTTTAGGATTCAGTTGAGTCAGCTGTTGCTGTTTCTACTCCTGCCTTCCACAAGGTTTTTTTTTCCTTCTTAAATGAAAAATTAACAAATGTCTTTAATTAGTCTAGAGTATTTTTAGTCGGAAATGAAGAATTGGGATAAAGTCACACTTTAGAATCTGAGTTAATGGGTTGAAAGGGACAAACTGGCAATGTGCAAACATTTGCTTCACATTCAAATATTCCACAACTGTATCATGTTATGTTTAATATATTATAAATTACTTTATTCACTGACTTTCACTTCTTGTAGTAACACAGTTTTATGATCAGTTATACCATATTTTATAGTACTAAACACTTTCACATAATAGGAATTTTATTAAACTCATTTTCTTTTGATACTTTGGGTCTTATTCTCACAAATATCATGGTATTTGTGCAGTATTATTGCATAATTCAGTAATAATGAATGTAATTGTGCTGAGCGAATCAATTTTCTTGTGCATGAAACATTTTAGTTTCTGTGCATGTTGATATTTTCTAACATGAACAAGATATAATGCTTTCCTATATCCATTGTCATGGCAGTGCATGACAGAAGTAAATTTTTAACATGGTAATAATCTTTATATTTATAGAGAAATGCCTCTGAATGCGGGTATTTAACGGAAAATATGATATATTAACTGGTGGAAAAATGATTGACACTTGAAGTAGGAGTATTCCCTGTTTTATCTGCAGCAATTGTAATCAATATATTTTAAAGCTTTCAGTTCTGAAATTCCAATCGTATTGCAGCAATATGGTAATATTGCATAATTGTATATTTGGCACAAGTGAAACAAACAATGATGTTCCCATTAGGATAGAAAGGAAGGGAGAAATCATGCAGTACATGGGATTTGATCCAAGTTCATGGAATCACTCTAGGTCTGCAGTAACGTACTTTAATGCTCTCAGCTACTACTGAGTACAAGAATTGTGTACAGAAGAAGCATACATTGGCAAGGAAAGAGCTCAACACTGGCATTGTTTTTTACTTCTGGTCAACTATTTAATAAAAACCAGGCTACAAACCTCAAGTTTGCAGAGCAGATATTTGCTGCAACAGAAGGTACAGGGTTTGACTATAAAGTTAGTACTATTGAACTATAATACCTATTAGGCATATAATATTTTAAATGTATTATGTCAGTAATTCACCTGAGTATTCAATCCTCCATCATGAATGGACATGAATTTGAACTGCAGTATTTTCAAATATCTATCAACACGAACATGTATTAACTATCATATCATTTTATAAGTTTTATCTTTGTTTGTCGTTAATAAAAGCACCCTGAGGAACTTACAATCCACACTGAACACTGCGATACTCATGTTTGTTCTAGATAATGTTCTGCTTTTTTATTGTTTTTTTTTTCGTAAATAAATGTAAACAAACATCTAGAAACAAAAGCAAAGTATTTAAACTTTTGTTAATGGTGCTACGAACTCTCCGCCTTGCAAGAAAATTTATTTCCAACTTAATGATAGAAAGTAACTTAATATCACGAGAATAGAGCTCATCTTACCCACCCAGAAATAGCCAAAATTGTTGTGTGGCTATGCGTAGGAGTTGAAAATACTGAGTGTCAGTGGTTCAAACCTCGCCTCCTGTATTTCTGAAATTGGAAATTAACCGGCATCTTTACCAGAGCTTTTTCTCAGGACTGGAGAATCAGGGTAAAAGCACACATCTAGAAATTGAGGGAATGGACACATGGCAACATTGTGTAACCCTTGGAAATAAGCGAAATGACAATGTTGCCAGGTCCAAAGGTTGCTTCACAATTGAACTGCATTCTGTTTAATACATCAACTACCTTAATCACTGGCATCAAGTTCTTCCAACTATGCATTTTTGTGGCTAGTGATACCCCATTTTCTTTCATATAGTATGTAATACACTAAATTCATTTTCCTTTGATGCCTTGAGTGTTATTTTTCCATAGTATGATATTTGTATCACAGTACTGCATAAAAAGTATAAATCAATGTAATGATGCTAAGAAATTTAATTTTCTAAAATAATTGTTTTATTTTCTTGTGCCTGAACAAGATATTTCTTATATCCATCACTCTAGGTCTGCAGTAACATGCTTTAACGCTCTCAGTTATATTGAGTACAGAAATTGTGTGTAGATGATTAAGCTTACGTTGATACTCAACACTGGTATCACTTTTTACTTCTGGTCTACTGTTTAATCAAAACCCAATAATAACATATTTTCTGCAGATGTAGTAATGTTGAATTTGCAATGTTTACTTGTTAATTTAGAGCAATTGCTGAAATACTGTTTTTCAAATCTGCAAGGTGAGCCAATGGCTACCATGTCCTTTGAACAGCAAGGGAAGCATATGTGTATGTCAGTTTTCATTCTCATACCATCTATTTAGGAACACCTGAGGATTAGGTGTCTCATCATGCAGGTCTCACTGAAGTTGGATATTTACTTTTGTGAAACATAGTACAGCAGGCTCCAAATGTCGAACGGCGGCAGCCATAATGTACACATCCTGTGGGAGTGAATTTCGGCTTCTAGCGTGTTATGTGCTTCTCCATTACTTTCTGGCTTTATTTTGTTTATTTATTGAGTATTGTATTTGGATACGATGGGAACAAGATATGGACGTCAAAATACTTTAAAGGCTACCTTCAGAAACGAAGATCCACGACCATCAGCTATGGATATATGTACATCATTGGCTTGACGAAATGTTAAATGTTAAGGAAGAAAAACTAAATACAATTCAACTGGTAGACAAACAGAATACCGCTTATATTAAATTTACTAATACAGCGATTCACCACCGCTGTTTACAACGTCACAGAAGTGAGTCTTCCATCAAACTGTTAAATGGAGCAACTAAATTGGAAAACATCACTCCGGCAGAGGGAGAACTGGTTACTATGTGTATTCTGAACATACCGCTTGAAGTTCCTAATGACTGCACGGAACGTGTTGGTCAACTATGTTGAGGCTCAGTCGGTTGAACAGGAAAACTGGGCTTGTCGATATCGCTTAAAAGCTGAGACCGGAATTAGGATAGCAACGATGCAGCTTAGTAAACCGATTCCCTCCAACATATTTGTTGTTGGACATGAAGCCTACGTCACCTATCCTGGACAGCCACAAGTTTGTTTTTCGTGTGGCAGTATCTCACACCTGTGGCATGCGTGTCCAAACAGGGGTTACCGCCAGCCAATCAGTGTTCAACCCAGGACAAGGCTTACCTTCGGTGATCTCTTCCAGGACCCTGGCTCCTCATCTGCTCTGCCTTCTGATGATGCCTCCTTGGCCCCGACTACTTCAGTGGCTGCCATGGACTCTATAATAGCATCTAACGCTGCTGCGGTTGAGATGGAAACTGAGCTGTAGGTGCCTGCCCCCAACCTACCACCTCCCAGTGTGTCCTTGGAACAGCAGCGGCCTTGTGCTTCTGGGCAGTCAAATGCTGCAAGTGCGGTACTCCCTTGCATTTCTTTGGAACGAGGTGCTCCTCACTCAGAATCCGGCACAGACACTGGTGATGAACTTCCCGAAGGGATTTCTGATTCGCATGGTTCACCCAGACTGCTTGTGAGTGATGTTCCCGTTCCTGTGCCTGTCTGGGTTGGTCTTCCATCGGCTCCTACAGGCGGTAGCACTGCTTCAATTGACGTTGGCTGCTCCTAGCCTACCGATGATTCACCAACTACTATGACTGTGGATGATGATTGGTGGACTTTCGCAATGGAAGCAGAAAACCTTCATTCAACTTTGCCACGAGAACTGTCGAGCCAGGACTTGACAATTGGTTCTGTCAATAAGCGTCGTAAAAATGCAGAGGGAAGTACGCTGGAATTTCCTTGACTGCCATGCTAACCAGTTTGCCTTCTCGCTCATCTCCTGCTTCTCTGTCCTTCCTTTTCTTTCCAATATGACCCGCGCCTTATGTGCAGCTACAGTTAGCTACAATGGCAGTTCCTCTCCAACCAAATTGTATGCCCTACAGGTTTCTTGTATGACTTCGATATTGATGTATTGCTCTTACAGGAAGTCACCTTCTCCGATTTTCCCTCTCTCCGCAACTTCACAGCGCATGTGAAATCAGGGACCGACCGCAGGTATTGCGCTCCACTCCGTTGAATGTCTCCCCTCTGGACGTGGAATATCTGGTGTATACCAAGACTGTCAGTTTAATAACATCTATGCCCTCTCAGGGAGCAACAAACGGAAGGAGCGAGAGGAATTCTTTCACACGGACCTGCCATATCTACTTCGCGCTGTGCCTAACGCTTCTATCTTGGGTCGTGACTTCAACTGTGTCCGTCCTGCTGACTGTACTAGTTCCTAAAGATCTAGTGGATGCCTACAACAATTGACTTCCAATCTGCGTATGGTGGAGGAATGCCTGTTGAACCGACAAACAAACTGTGACCTACACCCACGTTACCTCCCACTCTGCTTCCCGACTGGATCGCTTCTCTCTTCCCCAAGACCTTGGACAGAAAATTCTCCTTTTCTGGCCATTTAGCCGTTATTATCTATCTCTCCGCCTCTCCTTTCTCCCGATTAAACGCTCTTATTGGAAACTCAACACTGCCTATCTTCATCATGGGTCCATTGTCGCTGAACTATCGAACTTGTGGGTACAGTGGTCGGCCAAGAAATCTCGCTACCCCGACGTCGCCGATTGGTGGGACTTGTACATCAAACCTTAACTACAACGGTTTTTTCTATGTGTATCCCGAGCACGCCTCCAGGACGAAGAGCACACTGCAATTTGACTTTCGTTGTCTTCGGGATCTTCACAAGAGTCCCGCTGCCTGGGTTGATTGCACGAAAAGCAGCTACTACCGGGCGAAAATTTAATCAGTTTAGCGGAGACAGATGGACGACCTCAAGGTTCGCAGTCGCCTGCCTATTGCCTGTTGAGGAAGAACGAACCAATCTTTATCACCTCATGCACTCCTTTAAACGCCGTCGCACTAATTTGATTCTGAAGGTGCAAGACAAATCAGGGTTTGCACATACTTCACAATCTTCCACCTTTCGATCCTACTTTGCCAACCTTTTTAACTTGGACATCCCTCTTCCTCCCTCTCTTCATTACCGAGACTGATACGCACATGAACTTCTATTCCATTAGTAAGTCTGAAGTCTTTGCTGCTCTTCTTCAGGGAAATACCTCCAAAACTCCTGGCAGTGACGGTCTACCCATGGAATTCTTCCGTTCCTGCTGGAATGTGAATGGTGATGACAACAGCTATCTTCAATGTCATCTTACAACGTGGACAACTCTGTGCCTCACAGAAGCGGGGCATCATTGTTTCCATTAGGAAGAATCCTCTCTCTTCCTCGGTTGCTGGCTTCCATCCCATTACTCTTCTCAATTATGATTATAAACTTTTGGCCCGTGTATTAACCAACAGACTTCAACCTATACTTAACAAGTTTATTCATCCTTCACTACATTGTGGTGTCCTGCATCACATTTTTGACGTGACTCCCTTGCATATTCCTCTTCGTAAGGTGCCCCCGCTGCATTACTGTCTTTGGACTTCAAACGCGCCTTTGACAGTGTTCGTCATGATTATTTGTATGCATGTTTGGCTTGGACTGGCTTAAGCGATACCTTTATCTCTTACATCAAATGTTTATATGCT
The DNA here is from genome assembly GCA_030765045.1 of Tenodera sinensis. NCBI lineage: Eukaryota > Metazoa > Arthropoda > Insecta > Mantodea > Mantidae > Tenodera > Tenodera sinensis. The sequence goes on along the minus strand of CM060964.1, from coordinate 258,220,253 downwards.
GGCACGTCGAGTTGTGCGCAAGTTAATGGGTTTCTATCGCAAGAGTTTCCTATTGGCAGATTGGTCCGTCAAGGCTGCCCTGCCTCGGTGATATGCATCCTTGCCTTGAATCCCTTGCTTTGCCAGATTCACAACACAATTACTGGACTGTACCTGCACCATCTACGTCTACTTGCTTATACTGATGACGTCACTGTTATCTTTACTGATGCTACTGAACGCTGATCGTTGTGGGATGCCTTGCACCAATTTAGCGTCATATCTGGCCTAGTAATAATCAGGAGAAGTCCAAATCCCTTATCATTGGGCTCTGGGCCCCACCCCCATCGTTGGCGCCAGTTCAGATAGTTCCTAAAATCAAGATTTTGGGCATTATATTTACCATCTCCTTGGGTGAAATGCAGCTTCTCAACTGGAAGCCCATTGTTGGCCACATTAAGAACACTGCAAAGGACTTACATCACCTTAATCTGTGCCTGTATCAACCTAGTTGGATGGTGAACATGTACCTCCTCACGCAGTGTTGATTTGTGACTCAAGTTTTGCCCTTTACGAAAAACGATTCCCGGCGGATAACCTGTGCGATCTCTTGGTTCCTCTGGCAGGGCTGCAGTCTCTACCTTGCACTTATCCTTCCTTCGAGGAGGTATTGGACTGCTGAATGTTGGCTTCAAGTGTTTGGCACTGTTCCTGTGTCGAGAGAAAAATGCAAAATCTGAGCTCCACATTTTCTGCCTCCAAATTATCTTTCCGTTTTTTCAAGAAAAAGATTGCTGTTGAGCTATGAACGTATGTGACAATATGGCAAATAATTTAGAAGAAAATTTGTCCAAAAAATCCTCAACTGACGACTGCAATATTTCCAAGTTTGTACGGTCTACTGTTACTCATTGTTAATAAGTAATGTGTTCAACATCTGCATAAAATATTTCCTCAATGTGTATAACTAATGTATTAATTCGTAGACATGTAGCACATTTCATTAAATAACAATCCGGAGACTGAGGATTACAGATCATTTGTGTAATACAATTGTTATAATTACTGAGCGTTAACTCTGAAATCGTAGAGAGTTTATCAATATTAGCGCCATCAATCACTAACTTAACATGTTCATGATAAAGACAAATGCAAACAGTATATGTACCATGGGCTCAGGAAGTGTGCACTGTCTCGGTCTTAACTATGCGAACGTTTAAAAACTTACTTTGAAGTTGGAGTGTTGTTCTTTATAAAAGCGACGTTTCTCTTAGATTACTCAACATTAATCGTTTTTGTTTATGAAGATTTTTTTTATAATTTTCTTTAACTGTTACATAATTTTTTCTCCCCAGCATAATTCTACTGACATCATCACAACTGTGAAACGCTTATTACCTTCTCCATTACAGAAATGTCTAAACTCTTCCTCGATTTCGTTTGCAGCGTTGCTAATATTCCCTTTTCCATGGCTAATTGTTTAGCAACTCTTATTAATTGTGTGGACGCTTGATAATGCTTTTCAATTTCACTATAAGACCAATTTTCGAAAATAGTTAAGATCTGGATTTTTAGATTTCTATCCTGATTAACATGAAATGAGTCAATTTCTTTACTCTATCTGAGCTACCCATGAATTTTACTTTCTTTTTCCTCCGAAGTAGAGTCGTTTTCTAAATCATGAAATACTTTCGGTCTAAGATTACTTCCTATATTCTATAACTTCTGACACGGATAACGTTTTCGACTTAATTTTCTTTTCTTAATCCGATATTCGCCTAATGACACCAAGCTTTTATTTAAAGTAGATATTTGAACTTCTTCGTTAACTTCTGGAGAAACCGTATCAAACGGGTTTGTATCACCGCCTTCTACACTTTCACTTGAGTTTGATTCGGAAATTTTGAGAACTACTCCCTGGTACACTTTGCTCACTAATTATTATTTGTTCAGGGTGAGGAAGTTTTGAATTTTTTACCCGACAAATATCGCACACTTTCAGCTGAGACGTTCAATCTGTGAGCTAAATTAACATTCTGCAACTTCAGTTTCATTTAACATAACACGTGCCTCACGTCGCAAAGATTTCCTTGTTTTATATTTATGTTTTTCCCCTCATTAAATGGATTAAAGCACGCACCGTACTGACTTCTGTTAGTGACACTCATGATTTATTTCCCTGAATTATTCCAGACACAATTTTATTGTGATGAAACGGGAGCGAGACAATTTCCGTGAAGGGACTAAAGAATATAGAACGAACTGATATAAAACTGTTTGGGTTAACTGCAAACATTAGTAATGATTAATAAGAGTTTATGACGCGATAAAAGCTTTATAAATGTTTAGCTTAAATAATTTACATTGTGAGAGGTTATGAGTGGGACAACTGATACGAATTCTGCTGGAAGCGGCTAGCGCGCAAGAAATTTAGGATTCTGAACCTTTGATTTTTAAAACGACTATTTTTGTAAAATATAATTTTATATATCTATATATAATGAATGTTTATGTGGAGACCCTGCCAATATGACTTCAAAAATGTAACATAAATTAATATAAATAATAAAACAGATAATTTTTTAGTACAATTTTCACAGCTATCGCATTAAATGCGTCTTGGCAACCTTCCTCCTCAGTGCCACGGGATGTAGTCTAATACTAAGTGTGGGCTGTAAAGATTAATTTTTTGCATACTGTTAAGAGGAAATCCTTTCTGAAAGTTTCTGGATTGCTGAAATGATTAAGAACTCATCCGAGGATATATTTGCATAAAAATTAATTGTTGGGTTAAGTTCTGAAAATCATTTTGAAGAAAATAATCGATAATAACTTTAATAAGAAAACATGGTAAATAGTATTTTAACTAATTATGACAAAGAGCGTTTCTTTACATTTAATGTGCAACAAAGATCATGTAATTTGGACAATTAGAACGAAGATATAGTCGATCAAATTATGTAGCTCAGGTCACTTTTCGAGAAATTCGGTATTTAATATCAGCCGAAATATTTTGGTTTCTGGGGCAAAAAAAAAAAAAAAAAAAAAAAAAAAAAAAAAAAAAAAAAAAAAAAAAACGATCTAATGGAATGCCGAGTAGAACGTGTTAAATAAATTTCGTAAACATCGGAAGGGTAGAGGCGAGCTAAATTTGTTGTGCGACTTGACGTGGAATGACTCAGTTGTGCGTGTCTTTATCATTAAATAAAATGGATTCTTTCATGGTTTCGCATTGGTTATTTTTCTCCGGCGAGGTTAACTTACTAGAAGTTTGATGTGATTCCAGTCTAAGTATTTGTGCATTTAACTTCTTCGAGTGGCGCTACAGCCTCTTCTGGGCCTTGGCCTCCTTCAGGAGGTGCCTCCATTCCTCTCTTTCTCAGGCTGTCCTCCATCCTCATTCTGCCAGTATCCGTTGAGCGTCTCTCTGTATGGCATTCTCCCATCTCATTCTAGTCTTCCTACTGCTCTTGCGTTATGAAATTTGCCATTAAGAACTCTTTTTGGTATTCTTCCTTCTTCCATTCTTATTATATGACCTGCCCATCTCATTCTCTTCATTTTAATATCTTGGGTAATATTTATATCTTTATATAAACTCAGTGGCGGCTCGTGCCGTACAAAATAGGTGAAGAAGTTCATTTAAGCATGCTGAAAATACAATGCAAAGCCGGTGTACCACGGTCCATTTTTACCAAACTTTTAGTATCCAATGGAGCTATACACAAAAGAAACTGTCACACTATGATTCATTTTGGTCCAATACATGACAGTTCGCGTAGTAAGTGAGAGAAATAAACATGGCGGATGCAAATATATACAGTTTTGTTTTAAAATCACATTTAAACGGTGACCCAAACAATGTACAAAAACTGCCTGAGGAGCATTGTTCTTGATTCTTTTTTGAAGTCCATTCAAATGTCCTGACATAACACTCGCTCCATCGTAACATTGTGCAACTAATTTACGTTCATAATTAAATTGTTTAAGAACACCATGCAGCAAAAGGAACAATGTTTCTGTGGACCTGTCAACACTCACATCATGAAATCCGAAAAATCGTTCAACCAATGTGCTCTATGTATTCACGTATCTCACAGTGATAGAGCACTGAGACTGTTGACAAATATCTGTAGTGTCGTCAACTTCAACAGAAAAAAAATCTGAGACATTAATTTCAGGTCTATAAGTATTCCAAAATACATCTAATCACCTCATTTTGTATAGATTTAGAATCACCGCTGAATATACTTTTAATTTTATTATAGTGGTTTTGGATTTCTAATGGAGTTTCAGTACACAAGCTCCTTGAAATTTCCCCGACTTAGCGAAAGCGCACTTTCATCATGACTTCAGAATGCAAGCTCTTGTTTACCTAAATACAATGCTGGTTTAATGATGAACTACAGGAAAAGCCTATTTAATGTCACGTTTCCATTGAAACGCACATGAAAAGGTCTGCTGTTTTCCTGAAGAGCGTCAGCCATTGTGTTTCTATTTTTTTTTTTTTCCAAAAGCGTTTAGTTGTAATTTACATTTAAAATGTCCCGCCGAATCATTGTGCTTGTGAAGGGAACGGGTTATATTAATGAAATCTGTGAATCTTTCTTTGTCCCACACGTTACTTTTGTTGCTAAAAAGTAAACAAGGCCAACAGAATACCGATTGCAAACTACGGCTACTGCATAACCAAAAATAGTTATCGAGCCAAGAGCTTTTGAATTTAATAAGTCTTCCTTATTTTCTTATCCTCTCTTTTAAGGGCTACATCAATGATATTAGTGGGCCACCCAAAATTTAAAACATCCTTCTTGTTTTCATATTTCCACCTGGAAAATGGGGTTTCTAGCAAATTGCAAACTATATGGTTCAATGGATTCATAACAAAACAGTTATATTCCGTAATTTAAATATTAAAAGCACTGGAGTCTAGCAAACTCGTAAATTATACCTAGCGTTCACAGTTGTCTAAAACACTACGTTTTAAGTTTACCACCAGCTCTTCCTCGAGGTAAACGAATACTATCTTCTAAGCGCGCGAAAACAGAAACCATCCCCTCTACCGTGATCTGTGCCTCTACCCAAGTGAAAATATTTCTTGTTTGCCTGAAACATGTGCATGCCTGTGTTATTTCCCCGTAGTACGTTGTTTCGTGACGTCATGTTGCCATGGCAACCAAGCTGTTTAGTGCAGCAGATTCTTCCGTAATCCTGACTGCTGCACTTGCCCTTGGAACCGATCTGAGGGTGCCCTCCCACCAATTTTCCCTGCCGGTTGCCAGGCTGTAAGTTCCAAACAAAAGAAGGGTTGGTCACTGACCCTGCTACGGCTCCTAGCAGTTGAAATTTGTGACTAAACTGTTAGAATGGCAGTAATAATGCCAACATTAACAAAAATAGAATACTGCTATTTTCAGGTGAAAACCTCTTCACCTGCTTCACCTGAATAACCGCCACTGTATAAACTATACAGTTTTTCATTACATCTTATGCGCCAGTGCCCTCCTTCCTGTATTTGTCCATATATTCTTCTAAGAATCTTTCTTTCGAAAGTTTTTAGAGCAGCCATGCCCAAGCCGAGTCTAGGTCACCTGAGGGCACGCGGGGCTGAACATTGCACTCACTGCGAGCCGCACAGCTACATGTTCCAGTATATCATTGCAGTGGTGATGTAACGCTACACATTAGTGGTGCCCTACTTACGATGGCTGTTACATCCGCGTTGGGAAGACGGTCGTCCACACCTGTGATGTTTCGTGCAGAATGGGAAGAAAACTTTCTGTTTATGGAAGAAAATGACGCGGCAAAATGTTTAGTGTGGAAAACAGACAACAGTAAAAATCATGGCGATTGTCGGATGGCTAAGAAAGAGTAGCTTTCATAGATACTTTTATTTGAAGAATATTTTGTTTATTTGTATTGTTTACTTCATTTAATTACATAGTGTCAATAAGAAGAAAGTTCTATGCCATATTACATCATCTATTTAGTTCATTAGTTTTATACGAGTGTTTGTATTTCGTAAATTGAATTTCCTGCCAATAAGGTTTTATTTTGTACTATCAGTTGTCAGTATTAAAGTGTATAAAATAACTGCTATCATTATCATGTAACTGATAATGAAAGTGTCAGTTAATTTACGCAATCGTAGTCCCGCCACTGTAGTACCTCCATTTCTTGCCCGCAACCGGACGGTCAGGGCTTGAGAGCTTTTACTTTCACCCGAGCGAGCGGTCTGTTGGGGACGTTCATTTTAGAGCATCTTCCAAGTTCTGTGTCAATGTCCATGTTTCACGTCCATGATACATTACTGGCTTTATCAGTGTTTTGTGTAACCTAAGTTTGTTATTTCTATGAAATTGTTTAGATCTAAATATTATATGGATTGAATAGTATACTTTATTGGCCATTAAAATTCTTGTTTTTATTTCTTCCGATTCATCATTATTGTTATTATTGTTCCCAGATATTTAAAGTTCCTTACTATATCTATGTTATATTTATCCGCTACCAGCGTCCCTGTATAGTGCCTTCTGCTTTGTATCATTGCCTTTGTTTTGGATTTATTAATTTCCAAGCCTATTGTTTTTTGCTTCTTCTTTTAATTCTCTATATGTTTCAGATATTGCTGTCCTCATTCTTCCCATTACAGTGTCATCTGCATACCCTATTCATTTTACTGACTTATAGAAGATTGTTGAGCTTGTCTGTGTGCATTTGTCTACGTATTCCAACGCTATATTGAAAATCTGATGCGTCGCACTCACGTGACTTTCTCTACTCTTGTACTAACAATTCTTACAAACTCGTATACCTATATCTTCTTCGTGTTAGTTGAGATAAGCCTTTGTACAAATTATCTTATTGCTTATTTCCTTGTAGGTGAAAGGGGAATATTAGAATACAGTAGGCTTTGAGCGATAGTCAAATATTTTAAAGCTTTGAGATCCGGTTCTCTTTGCACGCTTTGCACACAAAAAAACGAACAACCATGATCCATTTCACGAAAATTTTAAGTTTTCTGAAACTGGCACAAATAACAAGGAATATCCCCGAAATGGTCCACTCTACCAAAAAAAAAAAAAAAAAAAAAAAAAAGATTTGGACATAAATTGTGTGTTTTAGTGAGATCTACAGTTTTTGTATATTAAGAATTTGTCTTTGGCAGGCAGACACACACGGACTTTTTTTCTAAAAGTCTGATGTGTTGCACTCACACGACTTTATTCTTGTACTAACCATTCTTACAAATTATCTTATTGCTTATTTCCCTGTAGGTGAAAGGGGAATATTAGATTACAGTAGGCTTTGAGCGATAGTCAAATCTTTTAAAGCTTTGAGATCCCGTTCTCTTTGCACGCTTAACATAAAACAATGAACAACGATTTTCCATTTCACGAAATAAAGTTTTCCGAAACTGACACAAATAACAAGGACTATCTCCGAAATGGTTCAGTCTACAAAAAAATTATTCAGACATAAATTGTGTTTTAGTGAGATCTGCATTTTTTGTATATTAAGATTTGTCTATCTCTTACGGTTTACGAGTTATTCAAAAGTCACCCAGAGCAAACAGGTCTGCATAGGCCATAGCCAGAGAACTCAAAATATATATTTCATTTGTCATAAAAATGTCTTAAACACATGACATTTTAATCAAAATCGTTAGAGCCATTTTCAAGAAAATCAAAATTTTCGAAAAATTTTCCATGTAAAGGGTAGTTTAGGGTGGAGCTATTTGCTTCAAAATCTTCGTGTCGCATCCTTGAAACACATTAAACTTAAATACCAACTTTGGTTTTTGAGCTATGCTGTCCACAGACAGGCACAGACACACACACACACACACACACACACACACACACACACACACACACACACACACACACACACACACACACACACACACACACACACACACACACACACACTTACGGACCTTTTTCTAAATTTTTTTTTTTTGGATTCAGGGGTCTCGAAACATATTTCCGGTGAAATCTCGACATCGAATTTTTGGGTGGAATACAATACTTCCTCTACTATACGTAGTAGAAAAAGTAAAATTGCTTTTATTTTGGATTCAGGGGTCTCAAAACACATATTTTCGGCGAAATCTCGACATCGAATTTTTGGGTTGAATACAATACTTCCTTCTAATTGCTAGTAGAGAAAGTAAAAAGGGTAGGTGCCTGCCCATCTCCCTGTTTCAATCCTCAATGCACTTCAAACTCATCCGTTATACTTGCGTGGCATTTGGACTATGCCATTGTTACTTCCGTTAACCTAATCAGCTTTTTTTTTTCATTCCAAAAATTTTCATTATTGAGAGTAACTTTTTTCTTTTGAGACTGTCATACGCTTTTTGAAATTCTATAAATATTTGATTATTTAAATGTTATTCGCCCGTGCTTTTTAGTGGGTTTTTAACTGTAAATATCTGGTCAATGGTTGATCTTCAGGACCTGAAGCCTGCTTGATACTCCCTAATTATACTTTCTGTGTATTTCTGGTCTATTGTTTATGGGTGATGTTAATATTTTATAGCCTGTACACAACAATGAGATCCCCTAAAAATTTTGGCACTGTAGTTTATCTCCTTTGTTTTAATATGTTGGTACTGTTAAATTTTCCTTCCAGTCTGTTGGTCTTCTTTCTTCTATCAATATTTTATGATTAGTTCATGCATTACTTTTAATAATGCCTGTCCTCCCCCTTTATACATTTCAATCGGGATGTCATCTATACCTGGTGATTTATTGTTTCTCGTCTTCTGAATGGCTATCGCCACATCTAATTGGTCCGGTGGTTCATCTTCCGTCAGTAATTGTTTTTGCTCTATTTCATATTCCTGTTCTGATGTTAAATCCGTGTTTTGTTCCTCTGTTGAGTTGTTCAGGAGCTCCTAGAAATATTGTTTCCATATATTTCTTATTCCTTTGATACTATTTCATTAATATCTCCTCTTATTAGATTTGTGCGTGGTTCGAACTCTTTAATTGTTCCCAATTCTCTGTATGCTTTTTCAATTCGTTTGGATGTAATGTTTCCTTCAAGTTCTATTATCTGTTTATCTATATAAATCCTTTTCTTTTGTCTACATATATTATCTGCTATTTTCCTCAGTTTTTCATATTCTTCTCTTTTGTCTTGTTGGTCTTTCTATCAATTTTTTGTGTGCTTCATTTTTATCGTTTATTGTTTTTTTTTTTTTTTTTTTGCATTCTTTGTCTATGATCTTGTTCTGGTTCATATGCAATTGTCTCTTCTGCTTCTTTCCAAATTACTTCCTTTACTTTTGTCCATTTTTCTTCTACTGTACTTGATTCATCCATGCTTTAAAACTCTTTCCTTATGTGTTGGAACGTTTTGCTTATTTCTTTATTCTGAAATCTTGTATATTAAGTTTGCTTGGACTTTCATTCCTTCAGTTTTCTTGTAGGAAATTTTGCTTCCTCTGCATGATTTCACAAGCAGTATATTGATTACATTTATTTTGTCAATCAAATTGTCATCTATCTGATTGTTAATTCGTCCGGTGATTTCCATGTGTACATATGTGTCTCTTTATGCGGGTAACATGTGGAGGCAATGACCATATTGTTCCCAGGTGCAAAATTCACTAGTCTCTGTTCGTTATCTTTTGATATTTGGTGTAAGCTATACCTTCCTATTGTTCCTCTATATATATCTTCTTTACCCACTTTCGCATTTAGGTCACCCACTATTTAATTATTTTTATGCCATTCATCGGGCATTCGTCATACATTTCCTCCAATTTCTGGTAGAAAATTTCCGTTTCTACTTCTGTTTTCTCTTCTGTGTGGGCATGAGCGTTTGTAAAACTTATATTTAAAAACTTTGTTTTTATATTTAAAGTGCATATTCTTTCGTTAATGGGCTTGAAATTCCAATATACTCCTTTCAATTTCACTAACTACTACAAAACCACCCCAAATTCTCTTGTTCCTTCCTCTTTACCACTATAGAAAAGTGTGTGGGATCTTATGTCCATTATATCCTTTGCCTGCCATGTTGTGTCTTGCAATGCAGTGACATTAAGTCCGTATTGTTGTAGCTGGGATATTAATCCTGCTAGTGCTCCACTTTTAAAAAGTGTCCTGACATTTCATGTGCTAAAATTCAAGTCCAACTTCTTAGCCCGTGGTTTCTTGTTACTCCATCCGATCCGAGGCTCCTCTGTTGACTTCTCAATGCGTTTTTTTACGACGTGGGTTCGTTAGCCCCACGCCCAGCCCACAACCTGGAGAACCAGGTCTCACATTTATATCCCCTGGGACTGGGTGGCCCAGTTGTACCCCCAGGAACCGGGTGCTCATTTTAGTCGCCTTTTACAACATGCATGAGCTACAATGGGCTATTCTTTACACCCGGCGATCACACGGGTGGTGCATTTAACTACTGTATAATTAAATTACATTCATAGAATTCTATGCAAAAAGAGGCATTACATCATATGTATGTGTCCTGAAGAAAATGTTACACCTTATACTTCAGGTGCACTTTTCTTATAGGATTTTGAAGCTATAGGCACCATGTTTTTACCTAAATAAGATAAGGCATAGTTCCATACATGGTGTCTACCATCCTGGAAATCACCTTGATTTTCAAAGACTATCCTTGAATTTTCCCTTAAACACTTCTGTTACATTCTGAGGTCACGCTAGCGCACTTGAGATACATGCTATTGCCGTCTGTGGCCCACATTCGGGAGGTCGCGGGCTTGATCCCCGTTGCCGACCTTCCTGACCTATGGATTTTTTCTGAGGTTTCCTCGGGTCGCCAGGCGAATGCTGGGAAGGATTTCCATATCCTCCAAATTTCCTGTCCCTCCATTTTGTTACATAAATCACTTCATTTCGCCCTTCATCCGTTCAGGTTTCTTTCAGGGTTGGAAGGGTCGCGGCAGCAGCAGGGCAGGGGGGAAAATGCGCTCTGGAAATCTCGTCCTCCGGATTGGAAGGCGAACCACTGATTTCTGGACCCCATGGGACGGTACAAGCCCAAGGGGAGAGGTGAGCTAAGCCAGCCTCCGCCGGGGTGCTTCTAAGTGGGAAAATGTAGGGACCATGCTACCTGTTCCGGCTGCTCTTAGGATCCATTTGTCTCGTCCACCCTCCCGGGGGCATAGGCACAAGAGATCGCCTTTCGGTGGAGCTGCTTAGTCCCTCTCCGCAAGTTGTCATTAACTCATGCATACTGCTCACGGGTACGATAGTGGCATCATTGACTCTCGCGCGTGACTTATTCCAGTTTTCCACTTGCGCTCTTTCCGACCAAGGTCGAAGCTACATGAAGACTTAACCCGCTAGTATCACTACAGCTTGTCCAACAGCTACTAGCAGGAATACAGCGACTCAGTACGTCAATAAACAATTCCAGATACACAGGCATATCTGAAGCTGGACTCGTACTTCCGGTTGCGCTTACGATAATAGTGCTAACCTTGGAATGTGTATTCACGCTAGACTAAAGCAAAGAAGTCGCTCAAAATAGTGGAACTGAGATGTTATTTTCAGCTTATACAGTATATTTAGTTCACAACATGTAAATGATGTTTTCAACTACTCCGTCTTTCTCCCACTGATATTTTTCTACCTTTTCTATATTTTTCAAGAACCCTGCCAGTCTGTTTCGGTCACAAGTGATACACCTCGGACGTTATATTGTGCAATTCCTGTAGGATAAGTCACCTGTTGCATTTCTTTAATTATTCATTTTACCTAGTTCTATGCGACTTAGATCACACATGTATGGGGGCAAGTAAACGACAATGTGGCCAAAATGAAACCGAAAATAAGTCTGCTTGAGAAACCTCCTTAGTTTGTGCTTAAGCTTTCACGGCCGGTGTCCATGAAAAGTCAGGAGCAATAATTGCTCTTACACGTCTGCCACGGCCTACGAGCCCGGAAGATATTTTATTCCAAGCCTCTTTAGGTTTGTTTCGGTCATATCTGTTTTACACAGAGAACTATTACTTGACTCCATTTGTTCTGCAACCACAATATCAAAGCAGATTTCACAGAACTCCTGGGAAGATTTACAAAACTCAGGTTACACTTAGTGAAAAGTCTCTCTTCTCCGCTTCTTTCCCCTCCAGCCATGAACTGTAGGCCCGACAGTAGCAAGCACAGAACATATAAGTAGAAGTGAAAGTCCAGTGCACAGGACCCGTGTTAATCGTTGGCAACACGAGGTGACTGCCAGCACACCAAGAAGGCTGGGGATCGAACTACAGTATGAAAAATCTCATGTGTTACACTCACATGACTTTCTCTAATCTTGTACTAACCATTCCTGCAAACTCTTATCCCTATATCTTCTTCCTGTTGGTTGAAATAAACATTTGCAGAAATTATCTTAGCTGCTTATTTCCTTGTAGGCAAAAGGAGAATATGGGAATATAGTAGGCTTTGAGCGGTAGTCAAATGTTTTAAAGCTTTGAAATTCCGCTCTCTTTGCACGGTTAACATATAAAGATTTTTTTTTTTAATTTTTATTAAGATCGATCAGCAATAATGCTTTTACAGATCTGTGAGAATAACATATAAAATAAAGAACATTATAAAGTTGTTGACGTTGGCTACATCAATGTAGCTCCTCGAACATAATTATAGTTTGTCTCAAAAAGGAGGAAGTAACATAATAGATCACAGATACAAGGCAAATGTGCAGAACATTTTAAACATTTTGTGAAAAATTAAAGGTCGGAGTCTCCTGAGCTTGAGGTCGAACTGAGCAGGATATCTTGAGGCAAGCGTTTACGAAAGCGTGTTGGCCGGCGTGTTCTGACGCCGAGATGGTATCTTACAGCTCCAGGAACCTCTTGTAGGCGTATGAAAAAAAACGGCGTGCTGTTTGGCGTATGAACTGTGATATGGGGAGAAGGTCTAGTTCTTGATGTAGCTGTTGGTTGCGCACGAACCAGGGAGCATTAGTAGCGAGCCGTATGACCTTGTTTTGAAATACCTGTAACCGATGTAGGTGTGATTTACAAGCACCACCCCAGATAGGAGCAGCATAAGTGAGAATAGGGCGAATAAGGGAACGGTAGAGTAATAGACTGGAATCAAGTCCAAGAGAACTGCGTCTATTGAGTAGTGGATAAAGTTGAGAAAGCCGGGCTGAAGCAAGGTTAACAGTACAATTGATATGCGGACGCCAGATAAGGCTAGTGTCAAATAACATCCCAAGATACTTCACTGGAACATTACAAGGTAACCAGGGAATACAGGTGTTATGAATATACAAGGGTGGAGGTGTGCGAATAATACGGATACAGTTTTTGCCTGTCTTATTAGGGTTCAAAGAAAGGCGCCAGGTGGAACACCACTGTATAAGAGAGTTCAAGGATTCTTGTAAGGTAGCAATAGCAATATGAAGGTCATGATTGGAGTAATAAAGAACTGTGTCATCAGCATATAAAGCCACTTCAGTATGTTCGAAGATTGGAAGATCCGAAGTAAAAACGTTAAATAGAAGTGGAGCTAAGATGGAGCCCTGAGGGACACCAGCCTAAATGGATTTCAGTGAAGAAGAGGTGCCACCTATGCGGACCACAAACTTTCGATTTGAAAGATAGCTAGAAACAATGTTTAGCAAGTATTGTGGAAGACCTATACGAAATAGTTTCAGTATAAGTCCATCATGCCACACTTTATCGAAAGCCTGAGCGATATCCAAAAACACAGACGATGTGTATTGTCGATTTTCAAAGCCATTAGCAATAGCTTGAGTGAATCGAAGCAGTTGGTGGGTAAAAGAGTGATGTGGTCTAAAGCCAAATTGAAATGGAGGTATAGCATTATTACTAAAGAAAAATTTAGATCAACGACGATATAGAACCTTCTAAAAAAGCTTTGAAAGAGTTGGTAGTAAACTACTTGGACGGTAACTTGATGGTAAATGCTGAGGCTTATTGGGTTTGTGAAAGACAATAATTTGAGCAAGTTTCCAAGAGGTGGGAAAATGGCCAAGGCGTAATGCAGAGTTCATAATAGAAGAAAGGTAAGCTAGGGCCTTTTTTGTGAGTTTCTTTAATACAATGTTTGGTACCAAATCGTGCCCGGGAGATTTTTTATTCCGAAGGCGAGAAATAAAAAACGATAATTCTCTAGGACTGGTAAAAGATGGTCGAATAGGAACAGTGCATTGTGATTGGAATGCATCAGGTTCTTTCCGAAGAGATTGCGAAATAAGAACATCGAAATTAGGATGAGAAGTAAATGTTTGTTCGAAATGAGAGGCCAGAATATCACATTTATCAGAAGTAGACGTTACAACTGTATTATTATAATGGAGACTAGGAACAACAGTAGGTCTCCGAAGAATACGTTTAGTCGTGTGCCATAACATGTGGTCATCTGATGAAATGCTGGCTAACTGTTGTTGAAAGGTTTGAAATCGATGTTGCAAGTTTTACACGACATATAAGCTCATTTAATCTTCGACGCAGCCCAGGTCTGCTTTCTCGTTGCCAGCGACGTCGAATATAATTCTTCTTTTGGATGAGAGCAGAAATAAAGAGAGGTAGATGGTAAGTAAACGGATGGTTAGAAGAAACCGTGGACCGGCGAACACGGGAGCAGATATTGTCCGTGAAATGGTGAACTGCTGCATCTAGATCTTCTTTGGTAACGATGTGATACGAAGTTGTTAGAGCCGAATCCAGCCGTTCTTGAAAAACGTTCCACTGTACGAAGCCATTAATAAGTCTTGGTGGTGGAGGAACGAAATCGAGAGCATGGGAGAAAGTAGCCATGACTGGACAGTGGTCAGAATCTAGTTCAGCTAAAGAATTGAATAATGATGTTCCATTTGACATAAGTATAAGTTCTCCAAAACTCACACAAATAACAACCCATATCTCCGAAACGGTTCGCTCTGTAAAAATTTTTATTTAGACATAAATTGTGTATTTTAGCAAGATCTACACTTTTTTTACACTAAGATTTGGTCTATATCTAACGGTTTACCAGTTATGCAAAAGTCATCCAGAGTAAATACGACTACGTGGACTATAGCTAGAAAATTCAAGATATTGTGACGTTGATCATTTTGGTAAACTTTTATTATGGATAAATCTATAGAATTTATACAATCGGAACAAAATTTATTAAAGTCCGAACATGCGATTTCCTCTTCACATACGCGGAAGTCATGTCCTGAGAGAACACATTGCATGGTAAGGTTATGAACCTGGCATGCTCCAGTCTTTATCCCGATCAGCTGTGCTAACGAATTATTAGGCCAGCACTGCGTAAGCGAGTTTGAGGTATTTAAACTCCTAATTCTGACTACACGGGGGTCGACTTTGCCCTGCTACCGAACCTGCGACACTCGCATTCGTAAAGACGTCTTTGAAAAATGGAGCTCGCACCGTCCAGAACCTCTGTTCAGGTAACAAGTACAGCTGTTCTCTTCTAATTTATATTGGAGCACTTTCACATTCTAGTGTGTCTTTTGCTTTTGTAAAATATACCTACTTCCTAAACACTAGAATTACATGTCAGTTCTGAACAGTGACCTTCACCACTCCAGCCCCTTAACAAAGGATACCTCTGAGCTACTCCCTCCTGAGCGTCCCTTCTAATAGGACTACATATTTGGGGGTGCTACGTAATCGTTCACGAGTGAACGTTACATCTGGCAGCGGCGCTACTCGTAAAGCCCTCCGTCACAACTTAGCGTATGCAAAATGCCTACATTACATCTGCTGGAAGCACCTAAAGTTTGTATGTTACATCTGGTGTGAGGCACCGGTCTGTTTTTTTGTTTTTGTTTTTGTTTTTTTTTTCTAAAGGGATATGGTTCGATCCCATACCTCTTTTCCAGAGAGTATTCCTATTTTTCCTTTTCCCCATCTTACATTATGATTTCTGCGTGGTGAAGCGTTATAACGTCTGTTATCATTCTTGCTGTAATAGTAATAATAATAGTAATGAATGGTAATGAATAATAACAACATAGAATTAATTAAATTATATTGTTGTTCAACGACGCTGTCAAATGCTAAGATGACATCAGCGTCGCCGGTGTGCCGGAATTCCGTCCCGCAGGAGTTCTTTTACATGTCAGTAAATCTACTAACATGGAGCTGTCGTTTTTAAGCACACTTAAAAGCCATCGGTCTGAACCGGATTCGAACCCGCGACCTTGGGATCAGTAGGCCAGCGTCTAACTAGTATTTCTAAGACAGGATGACGGCATCCAATTTCCTGATATCCTTGCCATTAGAAAAGTGAGAATGAATATAAAAACAAAATTAAGCAAACTAAAACAATATTTGCATGATTCTCTGGTATGTTCGTTGGAGTGCAATTTTGAAACTAAGAGTTATGTTTCGTGCTGTAATGATTTAGCAGGTTTTTATGTGGTAAGATGCTTCTTAGATTTCTAAGGTAGGCTCTCAATTTCTTACCTTTTTACTGATTATTGTGCCTGATTGTAACTCAGTCGTGTTTGCATGAAACTCTTGTCTAGGCGTTGATGACAGAAAAGCTACAATTACCTTATATACAGTAACAAGACTTAATCCTTGTATACCATCAACCTTTCTAGCTTCTTTATTCTGCTTTATAATTATTTATAACGACCTAGAAATACATGATGCATTGGATAAACTACAATTTATTTTTCTCTCCTAAATGGTCAATGTATTATATTCCTTTTTACAAAGTGTTGATATTAATTTTACCAAAACAAAAGAGATCGTCTTCCAAAGCCTCTACAGTAGTGGACAAATTATGAGCAAAAGTGAAAAATCTTTTATTTTTGGTAGTTTAAGAAAAATTTACAGTATACAGAATGGCACTGACACTACATGTTCAGGAAAAACATTTTAATATTTATTTCTTCCTGTTCTCCCCACATGGTAAATCACTTCATGGTACCTAGAAGCATTCATATTGCCTCCTACCACATAGAAAGGCCCCGGTCCATGAATTGGGATACCTCCGTACACCGTTATTCTAGGATATTTCACACGTTGCAACAAACACTCCTGCCTCAGTTGCTCTCCAGGACTTCTTCTCACATAAATAGGGTTGCCTTCCTCCACAAAATGATACATCACCTGAAATTGCAAACATGAAAATTATTATCTTAAGAATAAATCAATTTTAATAATTTCTTTAATTTCAATTTAATTCAATAAAATGACTATTTTGATAAAACAAGCTTGAATTATAACCTAATGGATTTTACTGCCTTTCCCCATTGTTCTGGACTCCAATCTTTGTGTTTTATAGCCCAGAATAGCCGTTTCTTCTTCATGGCCAGAGTCAGTTTCTGCTTTTTAATTGGTCACCTTGCCTTCAGATCAGCATCAAACAGCTGTCTGTGAATTGTTCTTGCACTACAGATCCATGTTCTCTGGCAACTCTCTGAAGTTGGGTTGAAGTTAATCGCCTATTTTGGCGTGCTTTTAACAAACGTCTATCAAAAACATCTGTAGTGGCCCGTTTTCTGCTACACCTCCCATGCCGTTTTGGTGATGAGCCTCGATTTTCTTTGATCTTTTTGGCAAACCTACTGACATAGCTAATGCTAACACCAACCAATTTACTTATTTCTGTTAGAGAATGAGTTTTTTGTTCCAAAAGCACTCCCACTTTGGCCCTTTTCCCTGGAGAAACATCGCTGGTTTTACCAATCTTCACACTAGGTTGAAAACTTTCTTTGTGATATGGTGAGCTGGATGAACAATCTGTCTACCTGCTAAACCAACCCCCCCCCCCCCCCCCCCAACCACATTCCTTACCCATCCTGCCACTCCTTAAGGGATGCAGGTACCCAACAAAAAGGTTACTTGAAACATGGGAGGGCAAATATGGAGAATTAACCAAACGAAAAGTGTACATAAAATGCAATAGTGCCACATATTATTTCATATATCGTATCATATTGCCCCATGTGTCATATAAGCATGATAAGGTGCCTGAGAGTAAAGGGAAATGCTGAAAATTAATAAATACCACATAAAATGGAGCTACCTCACATATAACTAAATATAAATACAAATTTGTGCTAGAACACAAGTTTTGCTAATAATTTGTCCACTACTGTATGTCTCTGTTTGTTATGTGAGCTTATTAAGGAACCATATCGTAGTCTAAAAAAGAATTAACTGATTTCTTCACAGCAGAGACGTTATGAGAATATGTAGTGTATGTGTAGAAAAATGTCAATAAAGTTTTGTTCAGGGGCGTAGCGCCAATGGATGTGGGAGATGTACGAGCCTGTAATTTTTCTCAAACTGACTGCTAAATTGGTGTTCAATATCATGTTGTGTACATGTTTTAATATTAAACAACCAGGCTTTCCTAAACGTTATGATCTGAATTCGCGCCACTTTGCAGCAGTATATTCCGAAACAAAACTTGGGTCAACGGCATCTGTCGTAAGCTGCAAGAAACTGATGGTGTGCGCCCGACACAAGGTATGTGCCGAGGGAGACCACATCTCACCTTAGAATTCGTGTACAAATTATTGTGTTTATAGCCGTGAACAGAAAGTAATTCGCGATTTGTTTTGCTTCTTCTGTGTGTGCTTTTCAATTGTGAACATTTAAACCTGATTTAGGCACTTGGCTACTTATTATTAAAGCTAAATGTAGGATAAGATTCGCGCGGATTCCGGGCGAAGGTATGCAACAAAGAGAGGCGCTTACACGGGGCTTGCGCTAAACTTGCGTCATCTTTGGAACAGCTGGTCGAGGCGAACCGAGGCTAACAAATATGACCTTCCCGTAAGCATAGGGGGGAACCCTTGCGAACAGTGCTTCCTATTGAAGGAAAAGCGTAAGGAAATGATATCCATTGAATTGTCACTCATTATTGAAAATAAAAACGCGTAACAAAAATACCTGCACAATATTATAATACGTTACATAAATAATAAATCACATATCAATATATTAAAGATTAACTATGTAACCATGTCAATAGCTGCTATTAAAATATCCATGAGAAGAAAAGACAAGTGATTAAATGAAATGACCAAAAATGATCTGCCACAGCTGATTTATCTGTTTATATTTTATGTTTCTAAAATGTTTCTTTTTTTTTTTCTGGTTTCCAGATGACGTTTTGTTTTATCAATGTAAACCTTATCACTAGGGCTCGAAAGTTCATGTCCTAAAAAACACTGAAATATGCATGCAAATATGCTCTTAAAAACTTGAAAATATGCCAAGAAATATGCACTATTGAATTACAAGAATGTCCCTTTGCAGTAGACAAGGCGAGTTAGTATAAATAATAAATAAAGTTACCTTATTCCTTAGAGGCTTAGAGGTTGAAGCAGTAGTAGTCCCACTGCTAGTATTAACTGCTAAATTGCAGTTCACAACCAATACTTTGCACAAATTTTCAACTGTAAAACATCGTCTATTGTCTCGCAAAACACTTTTGTAATGTGAAGAACTTCTCTTCACCTCACAAGATGTTATCGGGCATATTTAAATGATGTTAACTGCTTCACAGAGAGAGTTAACTCTCTTGGTGTGACAGATGGTTTTCTTTCGAGGATTTCTCGAATATCGCAGATCTGTTTATAACCAGAAATTTTTGAAATTACATAATTCACTTTCTGTTTTACTTTTTGTCCTATACTACCAGGAACCGAACTTAGATCACATACTGTTTTTTCAAAGACAGTAAGTGAGTCATGCAGGAGATCCTACATCTTCCAATGCCATTATGGCTGTTGGTAAGAAAGAAAACTGGGCAGATATGAAACTAAGATCCTCTTTTAACCCAGTGCCTGACAGAATATTTTGCACAGTTTCTATTGATGAAGCATCTTTCGAGTCAGTGAATTAAGAACCTCTTTGACTATTTCTATGTGCTCAGCATAATATAAAACTGCATCAACCATGTTTCCCATCAAGTTATCACTGGTGCAGGAGGAAGTCGGATATTAGGTGCTATTGATCTAAACAGCTTAACTCTTTTAGGAGATTTAACAAAAATTCTCTTTGTATGGGATACAAATCTATCTACCAATGGGAAATAATCGAGTATTGTCTCAGAAATGCGATGAACAGCGTGTCCTAACAAGTTATATGAATTATGTTAGGAAAAATACCTTTCAGAGTTTGTCCTGGTTTTAACATACCTGCATCAGTAACAAATAAAAGTAACCGGTCGTATTTGATTCCACATGGCCATAATAATTTCAAAGAGTCCATCACAAACTGGGTCACAGTTACATTGTCAGTGGCCGACAATTCGCACACATTAAGAAGATAAGGTGTAGTCTTTTGTTCATTATTTAAAGCACCCACGATTATATTAGCAATAGAACGGCGCTCAGAATCAGGGGTTTCATCAACAGACAACCACACAAACTGATCCGCTAATTCATTTTTTATATTTGACAATACGTTATTGTAACAATGTCCAACCTAAGCCTTGCGCAGTGTACTTTCTTCAGGCACATTTGTCGAGTGTACTTGGCAAGAGTTTTTAAATGTCGGATTATTAATTTTGAAGAAGGAAATATCAGCAGCTAAAAATGATTGGCACAAGTCATAGGAAAATTCAGTAACCCTACTTCCTAAACACTCTACTAGCTGTTTTTGAACAGGTTCTCTGTTTGCAAGTTTTCTGATTAAATTCTCCTTATGTTTTGCTGTGTTTATGTGCTGAACTATTTGAAATCTTTTCTCACTCCCTACACTTTTCTCACACGCTCCACAAAACAGTGCCCTATTATCTGTAGATATTAAGTCACCTGAACTCTTTCTGTAAATTAATTAATCTAGCACTAGAAGTTGGTTTTACTTTCGGCATTTGAAGAGCTCTTTAACATTTTATACACCTAATTTAATTTGGTGGGAACCAATTCACAACACAGTTACGTTTGAAGACCATGCCACAACCATTGGAGGTCAGGCAAGCGTTGCTATAATCGTGCTGCTCAAAACGTTCACCTGCACTTTATCTTTGTTAATATAAACCTCTCAGATAACGCACTGATTATTCTCTATGCACATACATATAATGAAGGGATGGAAACAGGGACTTCACTGTATGACAACATGACTCACCTCGCGAGTTGCATCAACTTGTGCAATACTACCAATATGAAAAGTATTATACACATGGAAAAAATAATAAAAACCATAAAAATCATTAAAATATGCAATATAGGGGCTATAAAATTGAAATCTTCATGAGTTGCATCATCATGCGCAATACTACCAATATGAAAAATATTATCCAGATGGGAAAAAATAATAAAAAACCCTAAAAATCATTAAAATATGCAATATAGGGGCTATAATATTGAAATATTATGCATTTGTCAAAATCAAGAAAATATGCAGTTATATGCACCATAAAATCATGTCCAAATAACTGAAAATTCCATAATTCGTGCACATAATGTAAAAGCATACGTTTTTAACCCCTATGAAAAAACATGCAAATGCATGAACTTCCTAGTCCTACTTATCACAGTTCATACAATGAACTCAGTAAGTGCCAGTCTTCTTGCAATTTGGAATTTTGTCTCTTTTATAAAAATTAATCAAAGTTTTAATATATTTATTTTGAGGAGTCAAAATTATGCCATGCTCTTTAAATTTTTTTATTAGCCCAAGGGTGGTAAGTGGTCTGTTATTCACAACTGATAACATAATACTGCAAATTATACATATAGTATTCTAGCACAATATAGGAAGCAAAAATATAACACATTCTAAAATTTATTACCTATTAATGTGTTCTCCTTTGTCCGGTCTCATTAACACATCCAATTTAATTTCCATTGTAATGTTAACTAAGTGTTCATGTGGTTTTAAGTGTTTAATTCTGTTCTTCAAATATGAGCTGCTTTCTAGTGACAATTCTTAAGACGAACCTAATTTTTGCAAGGTACGTGGGTGTGGCAAAATCAATAAATCACATTTTCTCAAAGCATTATATGCAGATGGAGAAGGCACATTAAGTGTGGAAGCTAGTACCATACTTTTGTTGCCATATTGCCTGTTATTTTTTGGAGTTTGTGATAAATTTAATTGTTCTACAATAAATCCAATGTGCTCATTTTCACCATAACTAGGCAAAGACATAGCTATAATCGCTCCACCGTTAGATCCGCCCTTGGTGTAAACACAAGCCATCAACAACGAACTCGCAATACGCAGATACACCATAAAATATAGTACCTTAAATACCGGCGATTATCTGTGAGTTTTCAAGATGTACGATAACCCTGGTAAAGACTACTTAAATGAAACGCGATATTTCTAAAATTCCTGAGTAAATATTGTTCTGTTGCAACATAAATACGAGGTATGAGTTCACATGGTGTTTGTTTTGTGTTAGTCGCAGGTGATAACATCAGGTTATCGCAGAGGGATACAAGGGGCGGATCTAAGGCTGGATGGAGTGTAGTTCAATAGCAGAGTCCAATTTATCTTTTGTTGAAGACATTGTTACATTACTGTTTTCAATTTCTGACATGATTTTGTCCAAAGCATTTAAAGAATTTAATTGCTTTATTTTACTTAAAGCACTAGGCAAATATAATCCACATTTATTTTAATAGACAAGTCATCTTTCACTGCCAGAAAGGATTTAACACAGGGAATTCCATTGGTGGTACCCAATAAACAAATAAGAATATTTCCCTGGTCCTTAATTTTGTCCATTTACTGGAATGTATTTGTCTGGAATTTAGGTTTGAAATAACATCATTTATACTATTAACTGAGTCGTGTTCATTGTATTCTTTATTTGACTCAATACTTTCACGAATAGCCTGGGCCAGATTTTCATCTTCTACGTGAATAAGACGTTTAACTTTTGGAAGTGTCTTAGAACACTAAGTGGGTGTATTTGGAAAAATAGTAGGCATTGCATTTTCTCTTAAGTTTAGGTATTTTCCTTTGATATTCCACTAGTTCCCCTTTTACTGTAATAACATTATTCTTATTATACAAGATTCTTCAAAATGTTTTACACAGACCAATGGATTTTTCAATTTTCAAAAAATCAAGTTGGAATATTTCTTAGCCGAGCCTTACAAAGATTTTCATCTTTTGGAGTGAGAACGTTGAATGACTTTCTGCTTGACTGTCATAATTAGTTTTACATCTGTACACACTACAATGTCGACCCATATTATTAAATTCTACACCTAAAACAAAAGTAGAATTACATACCTTTCAGTACCGATATCACCATGTTACAAAATAGGTTATGGATTCTTGAAAAACTTCACTGTAGATTAACCATTTCTTAAATCACTTAAAATTACACACTATAAATAAAAATAATAATTGTAATTTAAAAGTTCAACTATAACAAGTAAAACTTACGAAAACCAGGCTAAAAGCTGTTCAATTACTCAAAAGAAATTGTTAAAAGTGGAGCGAAAAACATCTGTTATAATTCTCGCACTACAAGAAAACTACTGAAAAATGAATGATTATTGATTAATTTACAATATTTACAAATAAACACAATCACTGAAACAGCATATACTGCCACTAATTCACTTTCAATTAAAGAAAACTAACACGTGTTCGCCATAACATCCAGCAATGGTAGCCGTGTTTGTTAAACTGCCGGTTCACCGCTATCAGCTGATCGACCTGCTTCAAGGCCTTCATATCACATTGGCCTCGCAGTTACAAGCATGACATCACAACAGGAATCAGAGATAGAGTGTAAATGAAACCTTGTTTCCGTGACATTGTTGCTGAGAAAATCAAAAACTGTTGTGTGATCGACAAACTCTATGTAAGAAGTTACCAAACGTTAAAATTTCCCTACAAAGCAATATGTAATTTAAGTAGATCCTGCATAACCCACACTCCATATTACGGTGAACATTAAAAAAATGTATAAGGCATTTCAACATGAAAGTTTATGAAAGTGTGTCCTGACTGTGTCATAATGCTTTAAACAAATGTTTTGTTGATTTTTTTCTCAAAAGAAAAGTGAGTTTGAAATTCCAGCGGTTCTGAAGATTTAAGTAACATCTAGAAGCCACCATACAACACAACCATTCTTGTAATCACACAGTATGCGAAAAACAGCTAAAAATGTTCGGGGTAAATCCGAGATTAGAATTTTCATTGAATAATCAGTATAAGCTCTCAGTTGAACAGCATAACAATGAAGTGAAAAAGAACAGAGCTTTACTTTCTCATTTTGTACGGGCTGTATATTTTCTATGAAAATAGGCATTTGCTTTTTATGGTCACAATGAGAATGAAGGATCTTCAAACAAAGGCAATTATATTGAATATTTAAATAAATTAGCAATATATGCCTCTCTGAAACAGCTCTTGGAAAAATTGAGTGTTTTTTGTGCAACTTCACTTGATATTTGGAATTACTTAATTTCAAGCGTGCGTGCCATCATGACACATAGGATTATGAAAGAAATTTCTAATGCCTTTGTTCAATTAATATTAGATGAAACTCCTGACATTAATAACGAAGAACTCTACCACTCGTTATATAAATGTTGAAGAAAGGTTTATTTACAGAATGTCAGTCCTGGGAGAAAAGCAGATTCTCTATTGAATCATGCGCAAAGTATTAGCAAACATTTTTTGCAGACAATGATAAAACAAGAAAACTCCAAAGGATGATTCTGTTTAAGTTGGGTAATATTTCAATGAATTTTACAATATTTGCTGGATTACATACCCGAGTCTGATAGTCACGCAATGCCACTGGTTTTGTTATATACATAGTTGCACATTGTTTTACATTTAATTTTGTAATCAGTATGATACTGTGTAGTGTACATGCAGTATGCAGGCAACATTCGTACCAGCACAACAGAGGTTCAAGTTACATAACTGTAAGTAATGAGTATTTATTATTTTTTTACGCCAACCAACTTAGTGCTGGGTTTTTAATCACACAAGCCGTGTGTGGGCAATGTTTAAGAGGTGGAATCAGGACTGAAAAATTCAATGCCATAGTTGGGATTTAAACCACAGAGTGGTTAGAGCAGCTGCACATGAAGCGGAAGATCCGTGGTTCAAATCCCGGCTATGGCATTGCATTTTTGTCCTGATTCCACCTCTTAAATGGGTATTTAATTATGAAAATTTGTATGGTGTTGGTAATCAGATTTTTCCAGTTAACTGATCAATCTATCCCCATCATTGCAATGTATAATAGAGGTTCTGCTGTGTTAGATTGCCTTAAAGGTTTACCTAGAGCGATGAATAGGATGACGAAATCTAATGGATATATGAGTATCTCAACATGGTAATTCAGAGGTAGGCATTGGCATGAAGGACTGAAGTTACAGGTTTTGAGTTTCTGCCATCACATTGAATTTTTAAATCTGATTCATTGCAACATGAAAACATATATGGGGTAGAATGGTTATTTTGTAACACACAAAATATTAATTAGCAATTTAATAAGTTGAAAACTAACAAGGAGTAGGCACTGACTCTTACCCTAAAACATACAGAGGAATTGAAACTAGCAACTGAAAGAGACGTACTTAATGACTAGGTTTAACTCTCATCTGGAAAGCTTGGTATTTAGCATATACCCTCTATCTTTGATGGCACAATCACTGGAAGTTTGTTCAAAGAGGTATTTTTTTTGTTCACAATGGATGTTACCATATACTTGTGCAAACATTGCTTGTAGTGGTTGATGACATACAATTTGAATACCAAGTGATGTTTCTACTGCTTGTGGTTTGTGATCCACAGCCATCCGAGCAGTGTTGCCATGTCTGTTTAAGTAAAAGCAGAAGATTTGATTTGAGAAAAGCAGGAGAAAACAGTAGACTTTTTAACCGGCAATTTTGCTTAGTGTATACAGATTGATGTTTTTTTTTTGTTTTGTTTTTTAACGTCCTCCAACGTAATGTCATATCGAACGGTGAGTGACTGAAATGAGTGAAATGATGCTCAAATGAGCCCGAGGTCCATAGAGCTTTAAGTTACCCGACATTCGTCATCTCAGGATAAGGGAAAACCTCGGGAAAAAAAAAAAAAAAAAAAAAAAAAAAAAAAAAAAAAAAAAAAAAAAAAGAAAAAAGAAAAAAAAAAAAAAAAACCTTATCCTGTAACTTGCCCTAAGCGAGATTCGAACTCGCAAGATGATGATCATGATCATGATGATAACAACAACAACAACAACATATTTTGAGAGGTAGAACTGGAACTTAAAAATTCAATGCTACAAATCCCAGTTGTGGCATTGAACTTTTAAGTTCCAGTTCTACCTCTCAAACTTTGCCCACACACGGCTTGTGTGTTTAAAAACACCAACAGTAAGTTTGTAGGCATAAATAAATAACATTATTATTTATTTATGCCAACAAACTTACTGTTGGTGTTTTAAACACACAAGCCGTGTGTGCGCAAAGTTTAAGAGGTAGAACTGGAACTTAAAAAATTCAATGCCACAACTGGGATTTGAACCACAGACCTTCCGCTTGCCAGGCGGACGCTCTAACCACTGAGCTATTGTGACAAACTGCCAGAATGGCATTAAATTCTCAAGCCAGTTCGTATTGCTCCTGGTAAACCACAAAGGCAGTCTCACATCAGAAACAATTACCCCAATGGGACTTACTATTTTAAGTACTTTATATCCCAGGATTAAATAACCTTCACATGGTAATTATTATTTATTTATGCCAACAAACTTACTGTTGGTGTTTTTAAACACACAAGCCGTGTGTGGGCAAAGTTTAAGAGGTAGAACTGGAACTTAAAAATTCAATGCCACAACTGGGATTTGAACCACAGACCTTCCGCTTGCCGGGCGGACGCTCTAACCACTGAGCTATTGTGACAAACTGCCAGAACTGGCTTGAGAATTTAATGCCATTCTGGCAGTTTGTCACAATAGCTCAGTGGTTAGAGCGTCCGCCCGGCAAGCGGAAGGTCTGTGGTTCAAATCCCAGTTGTGGCATTGAATTTTTAAGTTCCAGTTCTACCTCTTAAACTTTGCCCACACACGGCTTGTGTGTTTAAAAACACCAACAGTAAGTTTGTTGGCATAAATAAATAATAATTACCATGTGAAGGTTATTTAATCCTGGGATATAAAGTACTTAAAATAGTAAGTCACCATTGGGGTAATTGTTTCTGATGTGAGACTGCCTTTGTGGTTTACCAGGAGCAATACGAACTGGCTTGAGAATTTAATGCCATTCTGGCAGTTTGTCACAATAGCTCAGTGGTTAGAGCGTCCGCCCGGCAAGCGGAAGGTCTGTGGTTCAAATCCCAGTTGTGGCATTCAATTTTTAAGTTCCAGTTCTACCTCTTAAATAACAACATATTTGCTCCAAAATTCTTACACCATAGAGTTACTGCCACATGGAATGTCAGTATTGTGCAATAGGCTCCATTCTGTATCTATTTGTTGGATTTCTTTTCCTTTCACCAAATTAGGAAACCGAGAAGCAAGTGACTGTGCAATTGACTGAATGTTTGAATTTAAGCTGGTTTTAGCATTTCCAACACTGTAAGAAGAGGATCACTTAATGAAAAATGACTTAGTATCACATATACAGTGGAATTCAAATGGTCAGGTTTAAGGCAGCACTCAAAGATAGTTTGCAATGCAGAAACAACAGATGTGGCATACTGTTTATGTATACTACAATGTAGAAGGATTGTTGCTGAAATATAGCTTTTTAAAACTGCGAGGTAAGTGAGCTAAGAGGAGACACGGCTGCCATGTCCTTTGAACAGCAAGGGAAGCACATGACTAATTTAATTCTCATACCATCTCTGCAAGTATGCCTGAGGTTTAGGTGACCCTTTGTGCAGGTTTAGCTGAAGGTGGGTATTTACTTTTGTGAAAGACAGTAAGTGTAATCCATTCATAAACTCAACAATGCTACATAGAAGATAATATTTCTTGAATATTCAGTACAGACATTGAAACACTAGAAGATTACCTCCTGTCATTATATCCATAAATATACATCTTGTTTTAGTATTGAACATCCTTCAGATCTAATATTTTCTAAAATATTTGGACTTCACTCTTGGATCAAGAAGAACATTCAAATAATACAGCAAAGTGTTTCTGCATGGAAAGGCTACAGAATCACACTTTCCAAGTTTTAATTTTTTGTAGCACAAGACCTTTTTATTCCCTTTCTTGACTGCTCCTTCCTGTTAGATAGGGCACTGTTTCATTTGTATAGCACCCTTTAACTTCTTCGGTCATACTGGGAGTTTTTGACTTGTGACACAATTCACCGAGTTTAGGTTCTTTAATCAATTCTAACTTTAAACATACTCCCACAAGCATAGTTCCAAATTCTATGGAGAGTAATAAAGGACTATAATTAATGAAAAATTTCCCCAGTCCAGCCTGGAATCGAGCCCAGAATCTCTGAGTTGAGCAGCCAGAATGTTTGATCACAGAGGCAATCTTAAAGTATATTGTGCAATGAATGATACAATTATGTTTGGTCATATAAAATGGGACGTATTATTTTACTTCAAGTGACAAGCAATAAAAGCTAAGTTTCATTTATCTTTCTGATGTCATTCTTGAGAATCTATGCAACTATGGCATAAAATGTTAAACGCATTTAGTATGACTTCATTTGCTTCTACATTTTTTAAAAAGGTATCTGCTTAGGATATTTATACTAATTTTCAGTAGACAAAGGGGGAAATCTATTTTTGCATGGGTTATATACTGAGAAAACTGCTACATGCATATCCCAGACCGTGGCATATTCAAATAACCTGTACCTATTTCAACAATAATTGAATGGGTGATTTCAAAAATGGTCTCTGTGTGATGAGACACAAAGTTCACAATTTTAAAAGATTTTACTGAAACATGCAATTTTGTTTTGTTACAGCAAAACTGGGCTCACTTGGCACTCTCCATTGAAGGCCACACAGGTAATTTGTTTTATTAGCATTTGCTAAGGTTGACTTCTCTTTGCTCTGATAAAATTATTGTTAGCCCATTTTTGCAAGCACTCATTCAATTCAACCACATAAAAATATTCAAGAACAATTACATTAAATTCAAATGAAGTGTTAATAATTTTGTTTTACCATCACTTCCTTGACCCTATTATGTCATAGAAACTTTATGTAGTTATGAGCTACGTTATGAGCTCTTTCAATACTCTCCTTTGGCAGGGGCAGGATACTTTGAACTATGGTTTTCATAATTAACTTCTAGCACTTTGGAATTTATAACTTCCTGGAATTAAAATTATGTGATGCATTTGATTATCACAGTTAAACTGCATTACCAAATAACAAAAACTCTGTTTTGAATGAAGGTCCTTGGAGCATTTTCTATTACTTCATATTCAAAAACCATTTGATAAGACTACTTCAAATCTGTCCTTCTAAGGAAGGAGCTGCCAAACTTTTCATGGTGGGGGCTAGATTAACCATTAGAGAATGAATCATGGATGAAACCACATAAATTAAAGACAGGAATAATAAACTTGCAGGCACACAGATTAATTTTCAAACATAGTGTTTTACTAAACCAAAATCTGCACTTACACGTAAATAACTAATGTAATTAAATACTTAACAAATGATCAGTCTTTCATTCATAGTCTCATGACAATGTAACTCATAAGCAATATTTATTAACAGCTGTTACGTAAGGTACTTTTACATAAATAGCAGTTCATATTCAGTGAGAGGGATGAAAGTGACTTTTGTGTGATATAAAGTCGAGAGAGCTAACCTGGCACTTGACAGCTAGCTGATTCACTCACCAGCAAACGAGACTAGCACTATCTTGTTCAAGTGACTATAACCGTTGCGCAATGTGTTTGTAACACGAATGGACAAGATTGGGCTGGCCTCATTCGCAGGTGAGTAAATCAGCTAGCTGTCAAGTGCCAGGTTAGTTCTCTCCAACTGTAGTTGCAGACATTTGTGGTTCTAACTTTGTGCTACCTATCATCAAAACAGATTCAGCAGATCAACATTAAGATTTGATGTATTTGATTTTTGAAAACATTGTTACAGGTTTACATTGATACAAATCCTGATGTTAGTCCTTTCAAACAAGGAATGTGTCACTCAGCAATCAGTTGTAAACATCAATCAAATTAACTTCCTTGTATTTTACTTGCAGATCATTATATTGTATATCAAAAGCCTGATCACTTAATTTTATATAATCCTTTGAAATTTGTGAATAGATTCATTTAACACAGGTGCAGAATTTCTTTTTGTTTACATTTTTAAGTTTGCTGGCAGGCAAAACAAAAGCAGCTTGCAGGTTGAGTATGGCAAATCCTATTCTAATAGGGTTTGCTGTACATTGTGACAACTCTTGGCAATAAAATCAGCTAAAATGAGATGCAGAAACAAAGTATATAATAGAGTCGTCTTCATCCAAAATTGTGCTTTTATAGTTATAATTACACCAGAAAGTATTCAACTTCACTTTAAGAAATTCCAGCAGTCAAATTAAAGGATAAAGTATTACAATTTTTAACATGCAGTAGGAATGCACAATATAGCAGTTTACATGTTCTGGCATGTTTCTAGAATTTTTGTTTTATTAGATTAATAATTTTTTTTAAAAAACTTTTCATTTTTTTTCTTTTGTGCTGTTTGTAACATTATCTTGTGTTATGCCAAGATTTTTGTTTTATGGGCAAATAATACCTAATAATGTAATTGATGAAGGAATTAACTTATGAGGTCATTAAAAGTGAAACCTTAGCGAGGAAGTTCAGTAAAAGCTTATACTGTAACAAATACATGTAAAATAATTTTGAAAGACATGAACATTTTGAAATATTGGTGCAATTTTCAAATTATAAAACTAATAAAACAAAAACTCCTGAAAGATAAGTAAACAGACCAACTGTAATATTATTAGCTAATGCTGGATTTCTGACAATGAAGTCATTAATCCTCTTGCTCTCCAATATTTTTCACATTGAAGAGACTTAGCAGTAAATGTAACCGCTTTTTAGAGAGCACCATCCAACTGTAATATAATTTGCTCTATTTTCGTATTAAAGATTAGAAATTTCTCTCCACTACTTTGGCTGCTAGAATTGTTCCAAGTGGAGACAAACACTTTCAGAAGTCACTATAGGTCAGCTTCTAAGCCCAAGAAGACTTGGACTTCCTGTAGCACAATAGTTATTTGTAAATTTTAACACTGAAATTGTCAAAATGGGACCACTATCAAACACTTCTGGATTATTCTTACTATGAGATGGGTCAGAATTGTGGATGAAACAGAATGTGACCAGAATTAATAGCAGTTTATACATACTTACTCCTGACAGTCAAAATGCTTACATAAAAATGCAACACAAAACCTTGTTTCCAAATACTTCATTTTTATATGAACAATATTAAGTTTAATCTACACATTCTGCACTAATAAAATGCAGAAGAACACTAATGTAAGCAGTTACTACCTCTAGGACAAAGACTAAGACCAAAAGATCTATTTCTACTACTGTTGTGCTAAAATTCCATACTTATTAAGCACCTTTAAAGCAGTTATCAATGTGAATGAGCAATTCATGTCATATAATCCAACTTTTACATCAAAATAAATAATCTAACATTAACAATACTGACATAAAATGCGCATGTGAGAATAGAGCTTTAAAAAAGATATTAAAATCAGGGTGCAAAACTCTGATATTTAAAATGTGCAAATGCCTTAATACTTACAAATATGTGAAAATCAAAGGAATGGAAGGATGCTCTTTTAAAAACACCCAACACAATTAATGTGCATTGTTATAAATAGATATCACTGTACATATCAACTGTACTCCAACATGATCTACCCTTTTGTTGCATTACTTTATTGCAGGAGTTTTAAAATACAGTCAAACTGTGATTTCTTTCATGCTTGATATTTTACCTTTAGTAATAGTAATAATAATAATAATAATAATAATAATAATAATAATAATAATAATAATAATGATGATGATGATGATGATGATAATAATAAAAAATTTGTTGAAGCACTAGGAATACATGTATTCATACTGGCCACAAGAGTTTGGCCCATGCCACTGTTCAAGCGGGCAGCCCTATTTAAGTTATAAACATATAGTCGCATTGTAGACATTTTTGCTTTTAAATATTGTCATATTTAAGACAAAAATGTTTATTGATACTTATTAATGTTTACATTTCAATAATTGATATTTATTGAAATTGTGTTCACTGGGGAACGTTATTTGTGTTTATCTTGTTTTACAAATGTCCAAATCTATAACATTGACCAAACAGAATTAAAAAAGATGTAAAATGCTATTAAATGCATAGAAACATGGCCTGAATCAATTCAATTATGTAGTACATTAAACAGATATGATGAAAAACGACCATCACTAGGTAAATTGTATCTATGTACAATGAAAACCAATATTCTCCCTCGAAAGCTCTATGTATATGCTGGCTACCTAAAAATGCATTGAATATTACTTCTGCGAATAGTCCAGTAAAATAGTTTGGGACATTTTCTTGATAAACTGTAATTAGGCGGCAAGTTCTTTAAACTTGTTTGATTAAATAAAACTGATTATACTTTAAAATCGAGTATATATTTAAAACAGAATCCTTGTTATCATAAACCCGATACACCCAGAAGACTAAGAACTCATCGTAATAAAATAACTGTCACATATAGCACCCAACAATGAGGCTTATGGTCATAGAATAAAAATTAAAATAAAAATAAATAAAAAAAAAGTTTCATCATCGGTAGACACCTTATATGCTGCCATACAAGCACATTTCAACTTGGACAGTCCCATCCCTAGGATGGCACCATGAGAATTAGGTCTCTGCATCCCATCCTGAGAACTGCACTTCGACAACTAGGTCTTCCCCAATGCATCTCCAGAAATTCATCACAACTACAGAGTATACACCCGGGGGCCCTGAGATTTTCTCATCATCCGAATTGCAAGCACAAAAGACAGTGAAAAGTAGGAGAAAAAAATGTTTATGAGACTTAGGAATGTAAAGGAAATAGAGCCATTAGAAATTAAAAAATAAAATATAGGAGGAACAACAGAAGTACGCACAGTAGAGAAACAGTGGAGATATCTCAAACAGCAGAAATAGAAATGAGAGTATGTGTAGCAGTGCGAGGATTATAGATGAGAGATGTATGGGGGGAAGACCCACACAAAGAAGCAGAAATGAGCATATTTAGCAGATTTTAGACTTAGGAAACAAGATTTTGAAAAGGGTGGAAAAGAAGACTTAGCTAGCATAAAACAAGATTTAGTACAAAAAGTAAGAGAAGGAAGATAGGAAATGGCAGGAATAAGTAAGATTTACGAGGGCTAGAAAGAAATAAGTGGCAACATATAAAGCTTGTATGAACTATTTATTGTACAATAATGATACTTCTACAGATCTTCAACCTAATCCTCTGCCACATGTTGCACCCTTTGCCAGATATGGGAAAGTAGCAGGATATGATCAGAGGTGCCCTCTTTGTTGATGTCTGCAAGAGAGCGCCCACGAGCTCGAAGTACTTTGGTGAAGAAAGATTCCTCACAGTGGTTCTTTCATCTTAGGGAACAGATGAATGTCACACAGGCTCATATCTGGTGAATAGGTTGGTAGGTTGGGTACTCTAGAACCTCCTACCCCCATCATGCAAAAAGGTTCCTCACAGCTACTTCGTTGTGACAATGGGCGCTATCCTACAACACAATAGGTGGATCCCTATCTCGGAAGTTGGGTTGTTTCCTGCAGTGCTGGATTAAGATGATGTTCCAAATGATGTCCACATGCAGCAAAGATTGAATCAATTCAGTAACACTATTTTCAAACCTATGTCGACCTCCACCTGGTTCCTGATGCACACCATCACATCCTGCATGAAAAGCTGTAACCCAACATGCCACAGTCCGATAGCCTCATTTTAGCATACTTCATATAGCTCAGTGACATTCCCTGGTGCTGTTCCACGGACCACTTCAATCTTTATCCATTTCGATCTTGGTAAACATCTCCTTTAGGGCAGTGTGTTTTGATGACTTACATTCAACACAAGCCACTCCTATCACTGCAGCATCTATACTAACGCTGCCACCCGAGTTGTATAGTTCCACCAATCCTTTACATGTGTTGCTAACAGCAGATTCAGCAAAAATCCCTGCGTGGAGATGCAACAGTGTTGCCACTTATTTCTTTCCAGCCATCATATGTACAAGCTTAGGCTTTCACAGCCAGAGTCTTGATGATTTGACATATTTTCTGGGCTTGCAGGCTGTGATCTAGTAGGTTTCCAAATTTCTAAAGTTTTGCCAAGGACTGTCCTTGGCATCTTCAAAGATGATCCGATGGTTAGTCAGAACTAGAATGAGTTTACCAAAGAGGATATGCCCCTTTTACATGACCAGTGGGCAGGGCCTATCCAGTATCATGTCCTGCTTGGTCCTGGGTTGTCCTATGGAATACTTTTGTTCTTGTCTTCTTGTTTCTTTTGCAGTACTGGTATCCAGGCTTTGTTAAGATGGTTGAAGAATATTCCCTATTATTTGGACATGATGAAAATTACAAGGGCACTCAAATTTTATCTTCTTTCGTCAGCTACCTGCTTGATTACAAAGAGAGGCAATAGAAATTCGTAAACATAAAAATAACTTCAACCGCAAAGAAGCCCTTTGGCTTAACAAAGAATCAAAATAGGTGTTGATATAAAATTGGATTACCTCCTCCTGCAGGATCAAAGAATGAAGTATTAAGATTTCAGTCCGTTAAAAGTATAGTAATTGCACCTTCAAGAACAAGAAGACAACAAAAGTATTTCATAGGACAACCCAACAATTGATGCTGACCAATCATGATATGATACTGGACAGACCCTGCTCACTGGCCATATAAAAGGGATGTATCCTGCACTTCACTGTTTTTCTGTACTTGCTATTCCTGCTTGAAACAATTAATATTCATTATCTAAAAGTAAAATTAATTAACCAATATTTCCACCACAATACTATGTCTTTTTCTATATCCAAATAGGATGACCCAAAAGCATGCATAAGTATACCGAATTTACAAATTAATGTGGCCTTTGAGAAATTCCTTGGCACAATCTGAAGAGGTTAGTGTTGAAAGTATGTTCTTATACTACCTATGAGAACAGATCAGCCCCAAATTTTCTTAAAGAAATGCTATCTGCACTTTGTTTAAAAAAGAGGCAATCAAAATGTATTCATACAAGTCAAGAGCCTTAAGAAATTCTGGTTCAAAATTCATTTTAACATTCATACAAATTTCTGCTGCATTGTGCAAGTTTATG
This sequence comes from Tenodera sinensis, assembly GCA_030765045.1. NCBI lineage: Eukaryota > Metazoa > Arthropoda > Insecta > Mantodea > Mantidae > Tenodera > Tenodera sinensis. The sequence continues at coordinate 258,184,989 of CM060964.1, read as the reverse complement.
AGGAACTTTCAGAGAAGAGAAATTTTGTAGTAGAAGAAAGGTTGAACAATTTTAATGACTGATACACATTTTCTTCACTTTGAATAGGCCCTATTTAATCTTGCCCATTCTATTTAATTCATTCTCACATCATGATCAAAAAGGTACATTTGGCAGTAAACAGTTCAACTGATTATTAATAAAAGTGCTTTAAATGGTATATATTTAGAGGGATTAATAGTTCCTGATGTAAAATACAATTTCTAGGTGATAAATTACTTGAAGAATATGATATCACTCAATTTGGCAAAAGTGGATGAGTGAGTGTGTGGGGTTTAAGGGCCCATTAACCTCTTGAGCGACAGCCATTTAAAAGCTCTGCAGGCCGAGAACGGATACCCAATATCCAGCGCAGGGCATTTAAATTGTTAAATGCGCTAAAAGTGCTTCCTAAATACACAGCTGTATTTTGCGTAAATTTTAAGTTATTTTAATGAAACAAAAACTGGTATAAAACTCATTATATACAGTATACATGTACATCATCAGCAATGTTGAGTTGCATTTACAAATCGTTGAAATGGCACTATTTGTTTCACTGTGGTAAAAAGTTAACTTTGCTTTGTCGAAGGCGCCTAATATAAGTTCTCTGAAAGAAACAGTAGTCGACCCATTGTATGTGTGGCCCTTGCGTCAGCAAAACAAAGCGTAGTGTGAAATAAAGCACTAGTGTATGCGTGGTCTGTGAGTCATCAGAATAAAGCAGGTTTGCAATTTTTCCTTACACGTGTTTCGTAACTTGGATATAGCTTACAGGCTCCTTTGGTTTCTTTCTTGAAATGCATACGTATACTTTCCTGCTTGTAGCTGAAGTGAGAAGCTATTGAGTGTTACATCTCAGAGCTAAAACATGGCATGAACAAGCAGTGTTGCACAAAGGTTAGCGAGTGGTGGAAGTGTAAGGGCTTCTGAAATTACACACGATAATGTGGAGGACTTCTTGCTGTGTGACAGCGATTTGGATATTGATGGCGAATTTTCCGAATTTGAGGGGTGTGTGGAGGATATAGGTACAAGTAGAAGTGAGGAAGAACGTGACCAACTTCCTTCAGGTGTTCGTGAAGAGTCAGCATTGTGGAGTGTTGAAAACAATTCCAATACAAACAGGCACATCTTCACGAGCACAGGGTCTAGTGTTCAATCCCAGGCTCAGCTGACTTCTGACAGCCAACCAATTGACATTTTTACAAAATTTTTTACTACTGACTTAGTGTCTCTCATTGTTTCAGAAACAAATGTATATGCGAGTAAGGTGAAGGAAGACCTGCTCTCTAAAGGTAAATTAGGGCCTAAGAGCAGAATTCAAAGGTGGACAGAAGTAACACTCAATGAGATTTACAGGCTAATTGGTCTAATTATACTTATGGATGTTATTCGTAAACCTGCATTATACATGTATTGGTCCACAGATGACATGCTAGCTACTCCTTTTTTTGGAAAATGCATGTCAAATAACAGGTTTACTTCAATTTTGCAGTTCCTTCATTTCACCTGCACAGAGAACGTAAATGACAAACTCCACAAAATTAGGCCTGTTTTCGATTATATTATTTCAAAATTTAAAGAAAATTATGTGCCTGGTGAAAAGGTCACTGTTGATGAAAGCCTAATGCTTTGGAAGGGCCGCTTAGGTTGGAAGCAATACATCAAAACAAAAAGGGCTAGATTTGGCATAAAGAGTTTTGATGTTTGTGAAAGTAAACTGGATATCTTTACAATAGCTGCATTTACACTGGTCAAGGGACTGACAATACTGGAGACAAAGATTTGGGCTTATCTGGCTCCATAGTAATGCACCTAATGGAACCTGTGCTTGATCAGGATAGGACTGTGTACTTAGATAACTGGTACAGCTCTCCTAAATTATTCATGGCCTTACACAAAAGAAAGACTAATGCAATTGGAACAGTACGTTCAAATCATATTGGTTTGCCAAAAGATGTGAATACGAAGGCTCTAAGGAGAGGGGAAATGGAGGTGCGTCAGCTCCCACCTTTGACCTACCTTGCCTGGCACGACAGGAGGGTAGTTACGGCATTACCCAATTGCAGCTCTAACATTTTGATGATTGACACTGGAAAAACAGATGCCCATACCAAAATGTGCATTTTCAAGCCTGACGTTATCCAGGAATACAATATGCACATGGGCGGTGTCGATCTAGTAGATCAGGTATTGCAAGCATATCCCTCTTTACGAAAAACAGTGAAATGGTATAAAAAGGTATTTTTGCACCAGCTGGATATAACCATATACAATTGTTTGGTAATTTGGAGAGCTCTAAACCCACACAAGACAATGACCTACCTGGACTTTCGACTATCAATAGCTCGCAGCCTAATTGAACAATACCAGGTTGAGAGGCCTCTTCATACTGGGGGTAGAAAATCCAAAACCCCTGCACCCCTCAGACTTCAAGGAAAACATTATCCTAAAAGGATACCGTCAACAGCAAAGAAGTCCCGCCCATCTCGAAGGTGTTTCGTGTGCCGCAAGAAGGGAATCCGTAAGGAAACTGGGATGATCTGTGGCGAATGTGGAGATGTGCCCTTGTGTGTTTATCCCTGTTTTGAGGCATATCACTGCAGAAGGAACATATAAAGGTAAGCCAGTAAAGCATATAGAATTTAATTAAATGTTTCATAACGGGGGAAAATTAAAATAAGTTGAGTTAGATAGTGGATAAATAAGGGTTAAATGCACAAACACACAGGACGTGTATACACGTCCATATCGCTCGTCCGTCATATTAAATGGACGTGATTTCACGTCCATATCCCTGAAGAGGTTAATGAGGTCATTTGGGCCCAGCAAAACTGGATGATATTCCTCTTAAGTATATAATCAATAACTTGGTATCAATACCAGATAAATGGATGTTTCATAGTCCGAATATGAGACAGGCACTTAATTAAACAATGAATAACACCTATGTAGTTACTTGAATAAAAAAATATTTGAGTTACTTTCTTTAGTCACTAACAAGGAAAGTACTTGTGCTCAAACAAACACATATACACCAAAATCGTGTGAGAGATAATTTAAAGGCCCCTTATTGCACTAGTGATATTGCTCATCAGCAAAACTCTGCCGTCATCCGTTAAAGGCCTCTCAGTGTGCATCTGAAGTTGCGTTTCGTGAAGTTATTTGTGTAGTGAAGTGTCAGATGGGTCGGTGATTGGTAATCAATCCTGCTAGTATTTTGCGATTGGTTGAGATGAAGTTACGAAGAACTGTTCTTCGTGAGGATGGTATTGGTGTAGAAGATGAATCATTCGCATATTTTCTGGTATCTATTATAGTGCAGAAATATGAGCATCAATTAGAAACATACTGTTGTAACACTAACACATAATTATGATGCTAATGACCAACAATTCATTGCAAGTGGTAGTGATACGGGAAGTTTGAGAAGAGGCGATGGAAGCAGTGAAAGTGAATTCCAACCCTCTACTGATAAGAAGGTTAAAGTCACAAGTATCATTACCGCATTTGAGGACAATACACTAGAGAACATATACGGTGATTATCTTGTAAGAGGTTTCAACACATGAGACAAGCTTCTGAAAAGATACCCTAAACTGAAGGCTAAAAGTAATGTTAAAAACATACTGGACTACGTGGCAAAGAAAAGAGAAGGCAATACAATTTTCAAAGTAAATCGTACACTGCAATTCAAGATCATCAAGGAGTGTGTAATGGCGAAATTCAATGAAGCGCGAGAATGCAGTTCTGCCATTCATTATTGGCATTTACAACATTGGGCATTGGATGCAGCCAGAAATCTCGGGTGTACAAACTTTACAGCTTCACTAGGATTTATTACTACTTTAAAAAAGGAGTTTAGGATAACATCATGCCGTATCACTATGTTCCAAGCACAAAAGATAAGGATGACAAAGAAGAGCTGATTCAAAGAGCTCAAATGTTTGTTGCTGACGTCAATGAGCATATCACGACAGAAAAAATTGAAATAAATTCAATATGGAACTGTGATCAGAGCTAGTTCAACTGTGAGCTTTCTTCTGAAAGAACGCTATCCATTAAAGGGGAGAGAAACACTGTCTCGATGTTGCAACCAGTTAACAGTGCAACACATAGTTACACGATTGATGTTGCTATATCAATGGAAGGACGATTGGCAGACAAACCCTATATTTGCTTCCAAAATCCTAGTGGAAAGTTTGGACCCCATGTGTCAAGAGAAATAGAAAATTGATGCCCTCCGAATGTCTTCGTAGATGTAACTGTGAGTGGGAAGATGGCAAAACAACATCTGAAGATGTTTCTTCTGTCAGTTTTGAATCCAAATTTGTCGAGAAAGTCATTAGTACTTTGTGACTCCTGGTCTGGATGTAAGGATGAACAAGTACTACTGGAAGCATCTGGCGGAAAAGATGTAGGTATAAAAATCATCCCACCTAAAACTGCAAAATATGCACAACCTCTTGATGTGTATTTCTTCAGGCAAAATAAAATATATGCCAAGACAATAAGACTTTATTAAACTATGCTCCAGTAACATGCAGCCAAAATTGCATGACAGATTCTTTGTCATGAATTTGCATTCTGTCATTTACAATCAGTTATCTGCGGGAGTATATAGACCAATGCTTCGTTATATGTGGCAGATCGCTGACTACGATATTGGTGAACCAGTGGACAACTTCAAAAGTGTAATTGTTGTGGCGTTCAACACTGATATTATAGAATGTGCAAATATGACATACAATCAACTTGCTTTTCTTCACTGTGCGTTTTGCTGTGAGCATTTTATTGAAAGTCCCCATTTACATTTATAGTTAAGATATCTGCATTGTGTATGGCTTCTACAATGAAATCTACAGTGATATCTAGAGAGTGCAGAGTTTTGCAGAAAAACGACACCCACCAACACACTGAGAGGTATGTAATGGTTCTGTAACCAAACTTTCATACAGATATGTTTGTTTGAGCCCAAGTACTTTCCTTGTAAGTCTCATATCAAGAAAGAATAAATGCCAAATATAAAGCAATAGTTTTTGAGTCATCCCCAAAAACCATGCAGTCCTGCAGACATACTATGACTTCCAAAGATCCTTGTCTATCCAGGGCAGCCATCACTTAATATTACTACCCCCAAAAATTAATACTAACAATGCATATATATAGGTATTAAATAAAGGACTAATATTTAACCAAATCTAGATACCTTAGTACACATTGATATCCATATAACTACATTGACATAAGCTTTGACAGGTTACAATAAACCTATCCTCTCCCTCTTTCATTATGTGGAACCATGGATAAGTAAGGAAAAAAATTATGATTATGTTGTTGTTTTCTAGTGCCTTGCATCTGGCAATGAAGCCATTAGCATTCGTGCTTTCCAATACTTTTGAACTGTAGTTTCTTCTAATCTTAATGCTTCACAGGTCTTCAAGTGGTCTTCGCTCATTTCTGCTGGATCGTTACACAGGACACATATTATGATTATAAGTTTGCATAATTAAAGGAGCACTACAATCAGTCAGGAAGAGAGCACATAATGTTGCAGTTAAAACACACAAGGAAAACCATAACTCATTTTTAGAAAATGTCAGACATGGCCTAAGTTGGACAGTTAGGTTTCTGTATTACCTACTTAACTGACTTATTGATAAAGTCTCCATTGCCTAGCCAAATACCATTTAGTTTGCTGCTATTGAATTAGGATTTATTCACTGAGATTGCTATTTGATGGATATGTACACGTAAATGTGATGACCGGGGACAGGAATTATACGGAAATGCATATTTTTTCTCTGTTGACTGAAAGTATGCTCATTTGGCTTGTGGGTGAATTGCTAAATTTCTAACAATTTAAATAAGATTGTAATGTGCATATAATGGCATATTTTAGACATTTTGTTAATGTGCATAATATTTCTGTATTATTCAAGTTATTTGCATATTTGCTTGTTTTACATAGAAAATTTAAAATTTTTATTTATTTCTAGGGAATTTGCTGCACATACAAATGCGAATCGGTCTCGGAACTTGGCAACACTGATAGAAACTTGCAACTCAAGCCTGCAACACATTTAGCTACGTCATAACGGGAAATCCCCGCCTTATCTGGTTCGTTTCATCATTCTAGCAGCACAAATGAAGGTAGGTGTTAAGGGGTTCTCGGAATTATGTTCAACTCTTGTTTGTAAACATAATATAATATTAATCTAGTTTTAACTTAATTGCTTAATTCCTCTTGATTTATAATAAATTGTGTCGTATTAAAGGAATGAATTTCAAAATGTTCAAGTGTTACTTTATAGTTTGTTTTAGAAATTCACTTCCAAAATTTGACAGCAGGTTCACAAATCACAATAATTCCTCATTTCATCATTTGTGAGTTGGGACTTGAGGTCAGTGGGGTATAGTTTGTATAAAGTTTTACTGTTTTCGTAGAATCATGCCAAAGGAAAAGTGAGTGACAAAGGTAGGTTACAGGGATATCAATGTGAGTTTGAAACACATTTGATAACTACACATGGTAGAATTTTGCATTGTGGAACGTGTGAGAAAATGGTTAGTTTTGAAAAGCGCTTTCTAGTACTTCAACGTTTGAATACCAATAAACACAAAGATAATATCATACTTAAATCCACAAAAACCAAGTGGGATGGCTCAGGCAGTAATGTCTGTGGCCCGCAATTGGGAGGTTGCCGGTTCGATCCCCTTGGTTGCGCACTCTGATATGGGTTTTTCCATGGTTTCCCCAATGTCACCCAGGCGACTGCTGGGGTACATTATTTCATACCATGGTTTCCTTTCTATCATTTCCCTTCATTCCATTTCCTTCTCATCTTTCAGGTGTGTAGTGTTGGCAGTGCTGGGCAGATGGCGTGGTTGACTGCACATGATAACTGCTGTTCTTGGTGCTAGGTGGCATCTGCCGGCCCTTGTCCTCGTCAGGGGTGGGGGATGCTTAGTGTGACACCAGACCTGTGGTGTGATGCTGCTCGGTGGGGCCTGACGCTGGGACGAAGAGATCTCAGCGCTTGTTAGGGACTTCCACACGTCTCTGTGGCCTGTCTAGCTGTGACCCTGTGTGGCACCTCCGGTTCCCCAATGTCATCCTTACCTCCGGAAGTGGTAGCTACAATAGATCGGTGTAGGTCGACATGAATGAGGTGTCCCCCTATGATTCTGTCCACAAAAAGTGTCCCTGTTCAAAAACAGTTAATTGAATTTTCAGACAGTAATTTTTCACAGTTCTCCTTTGGTTTGTGTGAAGCATTTTTAGTGGCAGACATTCCATTGTGGAAACTCGCCAATCCCATACTCAGAAATTTCATTCAGCAGTATACTAAGTGTTAAGTGCCAGACCAATCTACTCTTCACAAAAGCATGTGAAGAGGTGTTACAATCTCACAATTAAAAATATTAGGGAACAGATTGGAGATAATTTTGTGTGGGTGTCAGTCGACAAAATGCAGGACAGTGAAGGTCGGTTTATTGCAAATTTTATTGTTGGGTCTCTCCATAAAAGCCAATCAACAACCCCATTTCTCCTTGCGATAGAACAACTTGATGTTACAAATAGCTCTTCCATATCCAAGCTTTTTATTGATTCGTTGAACTTTCTATGGCCTGATGGTATTCAGTACGAGCATGTATTACTCTTCGTAACTGATGCTGCGAGATACATGATAAAAGCTGGCACTGCTCTGAAAGTTATATTTTCAAATATGATACATTTGATCTGTGACCGAATCACAGCGGTATAACTGTTTCATCTAAAATGGAGGAAATGTCATTTGCATATGTGCTGGCCTATCACAGCACAACAGCGTCCCTCAGAGGCACATGAGGGGAGGGTTGGTGGATCTAAATACCACCTATTTAGTCCTCCCGGCTAGGTCCGATGGACCCGTTGACCAACGATAGGTGTGGTCCCCTTTGCAAAATGGGGGATTAAGTCAGGTGATGTAACTGCCACATTGTAAAACTGGTGCCCGTTAAGAAAACAGTTACATGAAAGCCAGATATAATCTCCCAGAGACCAAGGAAAACAGCGGTTGCAGCCTTCCGACTATTGACAAATCACGACTGCTTAGCAAGTCATCTCTACAGAATAGGTATCTCAGCCTCACCAATATGTGTCCTGTGTAACGATCCAGCAGAAATGAACGAAGACCACTTGAAGACCTGTGAAGCATTAAGATCAGAAGAAACTACAGTTCAAAAGTATTGGAAAGCACGAATGCTAATGGCTTCATTGCCAGATGCAAGGCACTAGAAAACAACAACAACAACATTTGATCGGTCTTGATAGATGGTTTACATCGGGTTGCAGAAACAATTCATGCAAATTTCCCACTTGTAGATAAGCTGGTATCTTCTGTAAAGAAAGTATTTGTTAAAGCACTATATAGAAAACAAGCTTTCAAAGCAACCACACCGAATACCCCACTTCCACCGGAACCTATTATAACACGTTGGGGAACATGGTTATGGGCAGTTCCCTATTATACCGAACATTTGGAAACAATCAGGAATGTAGTGAATGCATTTTATCCAAAAAATTCTGAATCAATTAAAATTGCCCAAGATATATTAAGGAACCCAGAAGTAGAAAGTAACCTTTCCTATATGTCTGCACCTTTCTCTCGTCTTCCATCTGCCATAACTTGTTTGGAGACCAACAACACTAAGTTGCTCCTATCGTTAAGTGCACTCAAAACCGCAATCTCTAAATTGAATTCAGTACCTGGAACCATTGGCAATGTAGTGAAGGAAAAACCATGTAGTATTGTTTAAAAAAACCCAGGATACGAACAAATATGTTTGAAATTGAAGAAATCTTAACAGGGAAACGTAACTAACAGTCTAGTGAAAAACCACTCAGAGTTAATCAGATAGCAGCTTTTGTGTATGCAGCTCTTGTCATCCTGTGAGGTGGAGAGAAGTTTTCCCGCTATAAGGATATCTTAAGGAGCAACAGGAGGCGGCTAACAATGTAAAATATAAAACATTTGGTGATCGTAAACTGCAACAAAAAAGAAGTTGAGACAGAGGAGAATATACGGTAATTATTCTGACTCTTTATTATAAATGATAAATTTTGCCAAGTTAAACCATTCACTTGGTTTTTGCAATGTTCTAATTTCAAATTTCTTAAAAATTGACTTAAATTTTTTTTTGTCTTCATAATGATGTTGGAATATTTTATATGGGAATATTTATGTGCATATTTTGGGAGTTTTCACTACATAAATGCATGCATATTAAAGGGATTATAAGAGCATACAATTCCTGTCCCTGATGATGACCAGGGCTAGGACGTTGAGGAAGTCCTTTTTTCCCTCTAGTGTCTGAAGATGAGGCCCAACATAACATATGTTAACTATGGGTCACTATAGGTCAGAAAATGGAGGATTTTATTTGTCCTTTTTTGCCTTTTCAGCTAGTTTTTTTATTTAAAGGTCCTTGTTTTAGAATTTTTATTTGTTCTTTTTGCCTTTTTAGCTATTTCTTTATTTAAAGGTCCTTTTTTTTTTTAGCATTTTTGTTTTGTTTAACAGTTTTCTTGCAACTTTAACTTTGACTATCTTTTCCTGTTCATCAGGGTCTAGCATAAATTCCAAGTTCTTTTAACTAATATGCACTCCAGCACTGCTACAGCAGGTAACAGTGAGAGGAACATTTCTATTGTATTCAAGTTATTAGCACCAGCAGAGAACCTAGCAAACCTTCTCTAAATATCCCCATATTTTTTACCAGCATCGTGACAATGACCTCGACCAGAGGGTAGGATTGGGTAGGTTGTATTCAGCTTATGTTTCACTGCAGTTTCACAGCTTGTGAAAGAAATCCTGGTCGTAAACATGCCAAAAACTAAGCCTAGTAAAACGTCTTTTTTGCAACAACTTATATATGAATTTGGAGCAAAGGTATTTTCTACTGTGGAAGTATTCTTTTCTGCAAATATTAAAGTGAAAGTTACTGCAGAAAAGCGGTACCATGTCCAGCAGCATATTGGCGTGAGAAACAAATGAGAGCAGCCTTACAGACTGTGGCGAAGAGAAAATCTTAACTTCTGTTAGGACAAAGTTAGTTCTAAGTCATCTGCGTTTTACAAAGACCTTTGTAGTGCCTTAGTTAGTGGGAATATTCTGTTAGCAAATATACGCAATAAATCATTCAAAGTGTTCTTGGAACATTATACTAACTGGAACATTCCCAACAAGTCTACCCTCCTGAAAGAGTATGTGCACTTCTGCAATGTAGACACTGTAGAAAACATTCACACCTACATTGTGGATAAATAGATATTTGTGCCTATTGATGAAACAAGCGATGAAGTGGGTCATTCCGTTGCAAATGTGATTGTTGGTACGTTAGAGGAAGGCAAACCTGGGAAAATATTTCTTCTCGCAATGGAAATCCTGGAGAGAGTGAATCACCAAACTATTTGCCAGCTGTTTGATAAAAGCCTCTTTCTCTTGTGGCCACCAGGAATAAAACACAACAATGTACTGCTTTTTGTCACTAACGCAACACCAACCATGGTAAAAGCAGGTACGGCAGTTAAAGTGTTTTATCTGAAATTGGTGCATCTAACCTGCCTTGCACATGCTTTGCATCGAGTGAGTGAAGAAGTGTGAAAACACTTTCCAGATGTTGACAAACTAGTGTCCAGTATTAAGAAAGTATTCTTAAAATCTCTGGGTAGAGTGCACCATTTCCCTTGGAATCCTTTTACCTCCAGAAACAATTCTGACACAGTGGGGTACTTGGTTAAGCACTTGTGCATATTACTGCAATCATTTTGAAGTGATTAAATCTGTGATTGATAGTTTGAATAGGGAAGATGCTGCTTCCATTGCCATGTCACAGGATCTGCTGGCTAAACCTCAACTGCAGGGCAACCATTGCCATGTCACAGGATCTGATGGCTAAACCTTAACTGCAGGGCAATCTGCTATACAGTACTTTGGTGACAGGCATCAACTATCTTGAAAAATGAAATGAAACCATTCATTCAGTGATCTCAAAGATGAGTGATGTGCAGCAACAATTGCAACATTATGAAGGTGAAACAGGAAAAGCTGTCAGCCAGAAGATGAAACTAGTGCTTGATAAAAACCAGGGATATGAAACAATGTGCAAGATAAGTGAAATAATGAAAGGAGAACATTTTGATGTGAGTACTTTTGAAGAGGAGTTTTCTCCACAAGATTTTATTCGTTTCAAGTATATACCAATGACATCTGTTGATGTGAAGAGAGGTTTTTCAATGTTTCGCAATGTGCTGTCCGAAAACCGACGTCCTTCTACACCTAAGAATTTAGAGATGACTGTTGTAATATACTGCAACGCCAACTGAGGTAAGCTTTCTGTAGTTAATTTCTGTAACCCGAGGGTGATTAAGCCAAGTATGATTTAATTATCTCTATTTCAATTTCTTTCCCCAGAATGTCCATTGATAGTTGCTGAATCAGAAGCATTTCTTTCATGTAGTTTTTCTCGCTCTGTGTGTTGCATGTCACTTGACTGTTGTACTTTCAAACTTATTCATTAAATATCTAATTGCAAATTAATTTATTAATTTGTAGGTATCACTTCTTTATGTCCTTTTCCCCAATTTTTAGGTCTTTTTAAAGGTCCCTTTTAGGCAATTTATAGGTCCTCAACTTCCTAGCTCTAGTGATGACAGACTGTATCTGACTCCTCTGTTCCATAGTTGCCTTCCTCTACCATATGCTACTAATGTTGTTAGGGCAGACTTGTGAATGGGAGGTCGGCAGGTAAATTTCCATCATCCCTGACTACTTTCAGGTTTTCCTCAGTTTTCATAACTGGCAAATGTTAGGGAGGAACCCAAAATAGAGGTATCATCTGTCTGGGTAGCATATTCATACATGGCCTTAGTTGGATAGTCATGTTTATTTACTATTTGTTTTATTGCTATGTCTTAATTTGTGGATGGCACTTCTTTTGCTTGTGGTGTTGAATATACAACCTGTTTAAGAGGTTGAATCAGAAACTGAAAAATTGAATGCCATAGCCGGGATTTGAACCACGGATCTTCCGCTTATTGAGCGGCTGCTTTAACCACTAAGCTACCATGGCCAACTTGCCAGTACGACATTAAATTCCCCAGCTGATTCATACTTTTTCCTGGTTAACTACAAGGGAATCTCACATCAGAGATAAATACCCCAAGGGCGACTTACAATTTTAAGTACTTTATGTCCCAGGTTTAAGTAACCTTTAGTTGGTAATTATTTATTTATGCCAACAAGCTTACTGCTGGAGTTTTTAAACACACAAGCCGTGTGTGGGCAATGTTTAAGAGGTGGGATCAGAAACTGAAAAATTCAATGTCATAGCCGGGATTTGAGCCACGGATCTTCTGCTTATGAAAAAGTACGAATCAGCTGAGGAATTTAATGTCGTACTGGCAAGTTGGCCATGGTAGATTAGTGGTTAAAGCAGCCGCTCGATATGTGGAAGATCCGTGGTAGTGACCCTTGTAATTAATGGTAAATGTAATGCATATTTGATTTAGCCTATCTGTTTCCTTTTACTTTTCTCTGCTACATATAGTAAGTAGAGGAAGTGCTGTATTCCAACCAAAAATTTGACGTCAAGATTTCATTGGAAATATGTTTTGAGCCCTCCTGAATCCAAAAAAAGGATTTTAAGAAAAAGGTGTGTGTGTGTGTGTGTGTGTGGGGGGGGGGGGGGGGGTTGTGTGGTGTGTGGTGTGGGGTGTGTGTGTGTGTGTGTGTGTGTGTGTGTGTGTGTGTGTGTGTGTGTGTGTGTGTGTGTGTGTGTGTGTGTGCGTGCGTGCGTGCGTGCGTGCGTGCGTGTGTGTGTGTGTGTGTGTGTGTGGGGGGGGGGGGGGGCAGCATAACTCAAAAGTGAAAAGTTAGTTAAAAACCAAAGTTGGTATTTAAGTTTAATGTCTTTTAAGGATGCAACATGAAGATTTTGAAGAAAATTCCTCCACCTTACATGGAAAGTTTTAAAAAAATTTTGGTTTTTTCCAAAAGGCTCTTAACGATTTTGATTAAAATGCCAGTGTGTAAGATATTTTTATGACAAATGAAATGTATCAATTTTTTGGCTATAGCCTATGTAGTCCTGTTTAATCTGGATGAATTTTGAATAACTTGTAAACCGTAAGAAATAGACCAAACTTTACTGCACAAAAAATGTAGATCTCACTAAAACACACAACTTATGTCCAAATAAATTTTTTTGTAGAGTGAACCATTTCGGAGATATTCCTTTTATTTGTGTTAGTTTCGGAAAACTTAAACTTTTGTCAATGCAACATTGTTGTTCATTTTTACTTTCTCTGCTGGTAAGTGGAGGAAGTGTTGTATTCCACCCAAAAATTCAATGTCGAGATTTCACCGGAAATATATGTTAAGACCCCCTGATTCCAAAAAAAGCATTTTTAGAAAAAGGTCTGTGTGTGTGTGTCTGTGAACACCATAACTCAAAAACGAAAAGTTGGTTAAAAACCAAAGTTGGTATTTAAGTTTAATGTCTTTCAGGGATGCGACATGAAGATTTTGAAGAAAATAGCCCCATGCTAAACTACCCTTTACGTGGAAAATTTTGATTTTCTTGAAAATGGTTCTAACGATTTTGATTAAAATGTCATAAGTTTGAGATATTTTCATGACAAATTAAATGTATATCTTGAATTTTCTGGCTATAGCCCCTGTAGTCGTATTTACTCTGGATGACTTTTACATAACTGGTAAACCATTAGAGATAGACAAATTCTTAATATACAAAAAATGTAGATCTAACTAAAATACACAGTTTATGTCTGAATAAATTTTCTTGTATGGTGAACCATTTCGGAGATATTCCTTGTCATGTGTGTGAGTTTCGGAAAACAAAACTTTCGTGAAATGGAACAAACACTGTTCATTTTTTTATATGTTAAGTGTGCAAAGAGAACGGAATCTCAAAGCTTTAAATTATTTGACTATCGCTCAAAGCCTACTGTATTCTAATATTCCCCTTGCACCTACAAAGAAATAAGCATAAGATAATTTCTACACAGGAATAAGAGTTTGTAGGAATGGTTAGTACAAGAGCAGAGAAAGTCATGTGAATGCAACACATCAGATTTTTTTATATGTTAAGTGTGCAAGGAGAACGGAATCTCAAAGCTTTAAAAGATTTGACTATTGCACAAAGCCTACTGTATTCTAATATTCCTTTAGCACCTACAAGGAAATAAGCAATAAGATAATTTGTACAAATGTTTATCTTAACTAGGTAACACGAAAAAGATATAGGAATAAGAGTTTGTAAGAATGGTTAGTACAAGAGTAGAGAAAGTCATGTGAGTACAACGCATCTCAAAGCTTTAGAAGATTTGACTATCGCTCAAACCTACAGTATTCCCATATTCCTCTTGCATTTACAAGGAAATAAGCAATAAGATAATTTATGCAAATGTTTATCTTGACTAACATGAAGAAGATACAGGAATAAGAGTCTGTAAGAATGGGTAGTACAAGAACAGAAAGTCATATGAGTGAAGTACATCAGATTTTTTTCTTTTTGAATTAGTGGTACATCTTTTAAGATATGATCTACCACTATGATAAATTCACTGACTGAACAACTGGTTAATGTAAATAAAATATAAGTGAAAATTGTTGATTTTGACAAACCAAAGGAAATGTTTCTTCCATAGCTATAGCTCCTGCCTGGATATGCCTATGCTTGTGGTTGTTTACTATGACTTACTGAATACATCTGCAATGAATGCATTTTGCATGTACATGTATTGAGCAAGTTTTAATGCTATAAATCACTGAGATGAACAGAATTTCTACAGAAGCTGGCCTGGAGAGTATAAAATGCTAAATACAGTACAGATCAACGCTGACACTGAACCAAGTAAGTCTGCATTCTGTTAAGAATATCAACCAAGAAACCTTCATGAAAACAGATATAGGGTTCACGATATCATTGCTCTGATTGTAGAAGACAGACTCTTGATTACTGCTTTATGTAGCCTGAGAAATCACATTAAAGACAATTGTGATACAAATATTGTGTACTTAATATTCAGGGTTTGGCTACAATGCCATTTACCTTCTTGCTTCCCTATATTTTGAGGTCAGGTCTGGATAAAAGCACAGATTAATAAATGTTCCATATTCATTTTTTTTCATTGCATTATAGGCAATTTGGAGACAAAGCAATTGCTGTATCATAAAAAGTATGGTGTCTGTAACAAAAACGATTATTAGCTCAAATGAAGATAGAAATAGAAATATTGGCATAAATTAAATGGGAGAATAGGAGGACCTAGGGCATAGAATATTTGACTGTACAGAAACTAAAGACTGGGGGAAAAACCCTTTAATTACAAGTGGTTTGCAAAAGAGACAGAATATTTATCGAAGATAACAGGAGAACGGGTCAATATTTATCTAATGTATCCAAGTGCAAATGAACTCTGAAGAGAAAGAAAATCCATTTAATTGTGGGTAATAATATTTAGTTATTACATTTGTATGAATGTAGCAGTTGTATACTGAATGAGTGGCCAGGGTCAAATTTTGGTAGACAAACAAATTGCAATGTTTATTAGCACTTTACCAAATAAATAATAATATGTACATAAATACATGAACAAATAATATTTTGTGTTGAAACTTTAATAGCTTTTAAAATAATTAATTATATTTTCTTTTTTAGAAACCAATGTTCTTATTTTTTAGGGTATCTAAAAGATCATGATAAGTGTCATATCCTCTGTGTTCCCAAGAAAATGAAAATACAACAGTGGGTGCCACATGTCAACAATGTACCCAAATGTGTTACAAAAACTATTACTTACTGCTGTATTAAGATGCATGTTTAAGTTGCTGACATTAATGCCAACCCATAAATGGGCTGTTCTTTGGACGAGCACTACAGGAAAATTACAGTAACATGGTTAAAACTACCATCTGTTAATCATGTAAATTGCAACCAAATTACATCCAGTGTATCAGAGTAAAAATAGTAGGTATACAGGGTGTTAGGGGTATGAGTGCGCAGACTTTGCGTGCTGGGAGATCCAAATATGACTAATAATAAAGTCCAATAACAACTCCATCTATCTTGAAAGTTAAAGGAGATAATCGAACATTATTGAATACATTATCTAAACAGTGTGGCAACACAGGCCGAATGTTTTGTTTTGGTTTGCGGCCAGGCATGCGTTCACACCTGCAATGGGTGAAGGTCTAAACTAGGCTAGCGCTCGAAATCTGGTTCACCACGTTCCTGCGTGTTTCTTGTCAGCTAATGCCAGTAACGAGGGATGGGGTGGTTTGCTTTTAAGCTATTCAATCGTATTTACGAGAACTAAACTAAAGGCTGCGTAAACGGCTACGCATAAGGTGTAGTTGGATGATCAAAGATAGCAACTTCAAATGTTAAGTATGGAAATACCTCATTTGTGTAATTGTGTAATTAAAAACAGCCACCTTTTGCTAAACAGGAAAATTTATTATAAAGAACACAACTTTGGAGCCGGAACAGCATAGATGGCCTAAGACGTGAAGAAGAAGAAGAAATTATTAATGGTGAATAATTTCAAACTCAACAAGATGTATTTTACAGTAGATGTTCAAAATGTGCTCCGTGAGAATCTATGCAGGCATCGCATCTTCTTAGCCAATTTTGCCCTACCCTCGTTAGAGCTTCTGTGTTCTGCTCAATCTCTAGGGCTGCTTCAAACACACGTGTGCGAAGATCATGAAGCATTGCGCTTCACGTGTGTTGCAATCGGTTTTGCCCTAAGCAAGAAGCATATCTAAATACTCTTGATTTGTAAAGACTGCCATAGTTCTGAATGCACTTAACACACCTGAAGCACTGACAGAACCTGCTGTTGTGCACGGACGTCGCGGGCGTAGTTGTGCTGTCAACATTCTCACTTTCCGCGCTTCTCACGGGCTAATGTTGCGGTGTTGCCAAGCATATGCCCACGACTTTATTCCAATAGACACTTCGGAATCCAGTCCTTTCATATCATTTTGTGGCTAAACGAATCATTTTAGCAACATATGATAAAGACAAATAACAAATCTTTTGTAGCTCTACCTCGCTGTTCTAATTGCAGAAGTAAACGATAACGGAGTGGGGACATATTTGCAATCACACTTATGACCAGTTTTAATTTTTATTTATGAAACTATGCACTATAGAGGAAAATGGTACAGGAACTTATGTTTCAGTTTAATGCCAGGAAGTTGCCTTTGAAGTCTGCGCACTCATACCCCTGAAACCTTGTATATGCTTTTGTGCTCCACTGGCTATGTAAACCTCTCAAGTTCTATAGTTATTGAACTTAATAAAGTTAGCATTCAATGAAACCAAATGTATTCACCAGTTCTCTACTCTGAAAGAATTGCTAACTTGCTATTCCTTCATGGCATTCACAAACTAGACCAGAAAATTGTATTAGATTATATCTTGTATATTTAAACGAGCAATTTTTGTATGTATGTATATATATATATTCCGCATATTTTGGAAACGGCCCTAATGATTTCAGTCAAATTTTGTATTCAGATAAGGTTTTGCTTTTTAAGTTTATATGGGTGTCATTCCTGAAAAAAAACGTGATTTTACGCGTAACAGTCACAATTACTCTTAACCTTATTTTGGCCATAAGTTCTCTGCTAATGGGCCAATTTCAACAAACAAGCCAGGATATTAAAGGCCTCGTCAAGAGCTTTCAGAAAACCTAAACAAAGTTGACTTAGCTATCTTAGTCTATGTGTAACAGTCACAATTAGTGGAAACCTTACTTTGGCCATAATTTCTCTTTTAATGGGCCAATTTCAACAAGCAAGCCAGGATATTAAAGGCCTCGTCAAGAGCTTAAGAAAACCTAAAGAAAGTTGACTTAACTATCTTAGTCTACATGTAACAGTCACAATTATTCTAAACCTTATTTCAGCCATAATTTCTCTGTTAATCGATTTCAGCAAACGAGCTAGCATTTTAAAGTGCTCTTCCAGGGCTATCAGAATACAGTAAGAATGACCTAGCTATATTAGTTTATGTGTTACAGGTTGTCCTATCTATACGTTTGAAATAGAAATACAACGTATTACATTTTACAGCTGAAATGATGGTGCTTATGAAATATATATATCTTGTATCTCGGATATGACTTAACAATTGTGACAAAATTTTTTATTTAGTTAACGTTTTGCTTTTCAAGTTTATCTCAATAAGTATCTTCTCCCAAAAAACAAGATTTCACAAAAAGGGGGAAAATACCAAGGGAAGCTCGATCACCCAGGTACTAGGATATTAAAACAGAGGTCATTCTAATACTGTAACATTACTGTACATTGTTATAGAAATGCACAATATTTGTAAACAGCAAGCTATCATAGCAAATACAACCACAACTTGAATGTGTAAATGCTATTTATGAGCAAAATTATTATTCACAGAAAAATTGTATTTTAACATATTATAAGTATGTTTTCATATTCTTATTAAATAATCTTCCAATTTCTGTTGGTCTAAGCTTCACAGCAATCCTGTCAGCTGAATAAAGTTAAAGATCAATTAGCAAAGTTGCTTTACTTCTCACCTGAAAAAAAATGTTAAAAAATGAAGATGAAGTAACTGAAATGCATGTACAGGAGCTTTAAGAGAAAATGTGAACACTTGGACAGCCTGTGACCTTCCCACCATTCCTTTTTAAGACAGTTTCTTTTATAGCAAAATCATCATGGAATATCAACAAGAGACTCTATTGTTGCACAAGCACAGAAGACACTGCTAACCCAACCATACATGTGTAATCTGCCAGAACTGCTTATATGAGTCTTGTTCATAATTACACACACTAACCTTGGGAGCGTAACCTAATCTTGCACTAAATTTTGAAACCACAAGACCCAGTCATTTACTGCGGCTAACCTCACATGCCTTTTTAATTTCAATCTGGCCATGTTTTTCACTCAAATTAACCATAGGCAACAAGTAAAACAGTTTGTCAGTACAATTAACACTAACACTGAGAATGTGTTAGATCTGAGGAATTAGTGATATTTTCAAAAGTGCATATGGTGTATCTAGCAAAACTTGAAAACCAAATCCAAGGTAATTTCCAGGTTTTTCATGGAGACATGCAAACTTATAAACAACACTGTGCAATAGCTAATGATGGTAAATGAAAGTACTGTAAGATACATAGTATACTGGGTGTCTCAAAAAAACACCAATGCTTAGTATGTTGTGCAGAATAGCAAACTGATTGGTTTTCAAATAGGAGCCCCTGTCCGAAAATGCATGGTTTGAATGCTGGAGAGCGTTGAAATTTGAGAACAAACGATTGTGACCGTTTGTTAACATTAGTTATGGTATCTTAATATGGAAGGTATGCAACCCTTTAGCCATGTGTGTACTGAAATTAATGACCTGAGCATAATAACATTCCTGCGCATGTCCTAAATTTCTCCATGGTGCGCATCCTACTGTGTTACTTATGTAGTTTCCAGTACAATAACGTTTTAACAGCAGTGTAACACGTACTAGTGCACAGCTGCGGAAATGGGCGACTTAAGCTCCAGCAAACTTTGATGTAAATGTACAGAATCACCTCAATGTCACATATTCAAATCGATGGATTGGCAAAGGTGGACAAGTTCCATGGCCAGTATGGTCACCAGATCTGACACCTCTTGGCTATTTTCTGTGGAGCTGTATGAAGAGTGTGGTGTATGACACTGCTGTAATGTCAGGACCTTATGGTTTGAGACCATGTAGCAATTGAAAATCTTCAAAGACAGTCGCACGTATTGGGTCATGCACATGAGGCTCACCTCCGTCGATATAGGTTCTGTAATGACGTAGGAGGTACGTAGTTCGAATAAATTTTTAATGTGCAGAGCTCGATGCTGGGTTTATTGATGAAATGTTAAGGTACACCATCTCACACTTCGACACGCTACAGCATCCAAACTGTCAATTTCCGGACAAGGGTTCCTATCTGAAAACCAATCAGTTTGACATCCTGCACAACATACTAAGCGTTATCAGTGTTTTTTTGGGACACCCTGTGTATATGTAAATGGAGTTAAATTCGGATAGGAACTCCAGAATACGTTTTCTTTCATGATATTCAT
This sequence comes from Tenodera sinensis, assembly GCA_030765045.1. Taxonomy (NCBI): domain Eukaryota; kingdom Metazoa; phylum Arthropoda; class Insecta; order Mantodea; family Mantidae; genus Tenodera; species Tenodera sinensis. The sequence goes on along the minus strand of CM060964.1, from coordinate 258,164,794 downwards.
TGCTTTTTTTTTCTCCCGTTTGTATATGTAGCTAAATGATAGAAAATGCATTATGATGTAGGCTACCACTAAATTTGAAGTTACACCTTTTTATTGTGAGAAATCAAGTATTTCTGAGAAATACTGTAAATCTAAGGATTACACCACTTGTTAAAACATTTTATCAGAATAAACATGGGAAGTATCTCTTATATAGACAATATTCTTTGTAAGGAACAGTTTTCTAAACTATAAAATGTGACCTACACTATTTTTCCTTTTTCTCAGGCTTGTAAAAAAATGAATAGTAGGTACTTCTGTTTCTCAATCTGCTATTCAATTCTGGTAAAAATCGGGGAGCCTGAAAACAAAACTGATACTGTTAATATTATTTTGAGTTGAACTAATATTCTTTGCTTCATTTATTACTGGATTTACCTAGAATGTTTCATTAGGACCTTCCTAATACCCTCGGCTAACATTCATTTCAGAGTGGAGTGCAAATTCAGAACTCCTCTCCATAGAACATCTAGCCTATTTGACTAAAGGCTTGCATCCATGCCCTCATCCATCCTTGCACATCAACCAAAGAGCATAATATTTTAAATTCTCTCCTGGATTCATCAGCTTCCACTCCAGTTCTTTCCAAGCAGCTTTTCTAGTGCTTCTATAAAAGAAGCACAGTGGATGTTAGTCTACACTGATGTAAGACTACGGTTGGAGACACCTTTCATTAATTTGTATTTAACAGGGCTTCTTTCTTGTATTTTCTGAACCACCTTCACTAAACAAATTTTTATGTCACATCTAAATTTAAGTATGTCTCTGTGGCACCTACACATTTTCTTATTGCTGCTCTAGTTTGAATTCCAGGTCACTTTGATTTGCTGGTAAAAGATTTGCAACAATATTCACATTTATGTTCACTATAGTGCTTCCAAGCTTTGCAATTACTTCCTGACCAACAAGCTTTTAGATAAGTTCCTGCAGTAGGCATGTCAGATGTTCATAAAGAAAAGCAGTCAATGGGTTATCTGCTTGGAAAGTTGTCAAAAATGGCTCTAGCTCTAGAAAAAGTGAATGAAAAAATGCTAGATTTACACCAATTAGAGACTCACCAACTGCTTTTTTAACTACACTGAATATTTTGGTCTTACAAGTGATTTCTGATATGTATTCTTAAAGATGTGGAAGCATTTTGATAGCTTAGTCATCCACACTTTATTTTCAAGCCATCAAATACAGCAGAACTTTTATGGAAAAATAGTTTGATCCTGTAATGCGAGTATAGCTGGCTCGTTTGGCTGGCATCCACTTAAATAATCAGGATTTAATAGGAAATCTACTAATGACCAACAGGTATCCTTGATGCCTTTCTGGAATGCCATGGGTTGCATGAAGTGTGCAACTTTCAAATTCCATAATCACTGGATCATCAACATTTCTTGTAATTTTCTTTAAGTCCTTCCATAAATGGTTGAATAAAATATTCAATACTTTTGATAAATTTGAGAGTTAAGTATTAAAAAATTCTTTTGAATTTGTAGAAAAGATCAGCAATACAGTATTGTCTACTACTGGTAAACTGGTTTCTTTTGATGTAGCTGCTTTATTTCCTAACATTCCCAGAGAAAGCTTTGATGTTTTTAAAAAAGTGGTAAGTTCTATAGAGTTAAATGAAGAATAAATAAATCATTTTATTAAACTTATCAATCTTTGTTTGGGTCAAAATTTTTTCGATTTTAATGGAGATTTCTTTCAAGAAATTTCTGGCTTGGAAATGGGTAGTCTACTATTGCCATTTCTTGCTGATCTTTTCATGAGCTTTTTTGAAATACAAGCCACAAAAGCATTTCCCTTAATTTTTAAAACTTGATATAGATATGTGGATGATATTTTTGCTGCTATTCTGGATAAACATATAAATTATGCTTTAAAACTTTTAAATTTACAAGATAAAACTACAAAATTTGCATTGGAAATTGAAAATAAGGTTGTATTCCATTCCAAGATTTAAAAATGAACAAAAACAATAAATTGAATTTTGGCATTTATACAAAATCAGCTTATACCGATAATAATTATCTAAAAAATAAAAGTTTCACATAAATTTGCTGTTTTCAATACTTCAATTTATAGGTTGATAAATACACTCCTTAATAAAGAAAACTTTAATACAGAATATGAAGACATTAACACTGCATTAACTAATGATTTTAATACAGATTTTATACATAAAAAGATACAGAAATTTACATATCAAAAGACTCCAGAAAGAAGCTTCTACTCTCAAGAAAGTAAAAGGTTATTATAATCTAAAAAAATTTTTTTTTACAAAAATGGTTAAAGAACATGGAATAATTCTGGTTTCTCAAAATAAATATAATATAAAAATTTTGCTAAGTTTTTCTAAAAGGGAGAAGAGTGCTAAGTGAGCAGTTGATGAGAAAGGATGTGTGTACAGTGAGCTTTTGAGCGTGAGAAGATAATTAACACAAGTAGAAATGAGAAAACAAATATCAGCATACAGAGCAAGGATAGGACTATTCAGGCAAATGAAACTAATAAAAAAGGGAACAGAAGGAGTAAGATGATGAAAGGCTTAATACTGGGAACTATGATTTTAATACTACTAATGATAGGAGGAACTGAACAAAATCCAGGCTCACATGGAATATCTTAGAGAACCTTGCAGATAAAATTAATAAAATGGAGTAGAGTGGAGCAAAGAATAAGTAATAATTAGAATAAAATAGCTGAGGAAATAAAAGGCAATATGGAAAAAGAAATTCAAGGAGTCACAATGGCAGTAGATGAAATGAAATTGAAATTGGAAAAAGAGCAGATGAGAGGAGAAGATTCAACTTAGTATGAATGAATGTTTTATTTATGCTCAAAACAATACAATTATAATCTTCACAAAGGTTAAGGCACACACCAGCGAATCCTAAGCTTGCCCCTCCTATCAGTGCTGCCAAATGTGGTACATGCACTATGCTTGGCAACAGCGCTCTGCTTGAGCATTGGCCAGCGTTCACATGCAAGGGTTATATACACTGGAAACCTGGAGAAAAGCAATTGTACAGCCAATCTACACAGAAAATGGGATATGGATAGACCTGGCAACTGCTGGGGCATAACACTTCTAATATGGGGAAATCTATACAGGAATATTGGCACACAGGTTGCAAGAATGTATAAAGGAATATAACATTCTTTCTGAAATCAAATAGGCTTTAAGAAAGGAAGACAAACTGTTGACAATGTATTTATTATAAACTAGTGGACAAATATTTAAGAAATAAAAAAGCCATATATATACAGTGTGGAAGGTACTGCTTTGGCCATAGGTTAACCAGGAATTCTACATGATGAATGTAACAAATATGTCCAATACAATTTTTGTCAATAAAGAACCGTTTTGCTGAAAAAAAAATTATTTGTGTCAAACATTTGGAGCCATCTAGCTTCTTGACGAATGGATATAAATGGTTTATTATTTGACTGTGGTGCGCATATTGTGTGAACAATGCTGTAATGCCTCTATCTTAATTAAAACAAATTTAGCCATAATTTAATGTTAAAATGTCATGCAAAGTTTAATTTCTATGCGAAATATGGCAACGTTGTGGGCCAGTTCAAACGTACTTGTTGCCGGTCTCACAACATAGCTGCCTAACTGAAATTTTGTTATCTAATGAGAACATTTATTTTGAGGTTTTTCAGTGAGATAATACTTTAAAGATGCAGTTATTTATTCATTACCAAATGTCATCTCCGTGGTTCTGGGATATGGTTAAATATTCATGGACTGCAATGAGATATACAACAGAATGACTCTGAATTCATTGTACCTGCTAAATTCTGTCTCCAAACAAGTGTGAAAATATGTGAAGAAGAGTATGAAAATGACATAATTATTTGTTGTGCATGGTGCCAAATGAACTTGTGTTTTAATCACTGCATCAACGCCAGTCACTTCTGCTTCGCGTTAGTCCCAGCAGGACACTAGCCAGCATAGTTATCTCTGCGCATCTGCTATGGTGAACTGTAGGTAAGGGATATCCAACTCCTGATATTAAACTGCTTTGATGTGACATATTCCAGGTTTGATTTTGGGTATGCAGGGTTGAAAAAAGCAGCTTATTTTTGGCACATGAGCTTCTTATTGCACAAAAATGACAGTAAAAATGAGGTGTTTGCAATATGAGCATATTGATAGGTTCCTTGTCAGAAGTGCAAGATTTTGTGCTACAAAAAGACAGATGCACTTAAGAGAAGTTTGCATTTGAGAGGAAAGGTTCGGTATAGGGATTTGAGTTATTGATAGTGAATTGGAATGTGGAGGGTTTATTAGAGAAAGTGCAACATGGTGAAATTCAGGTGTTAAATGGTGGCAATAAGAAAATTGTAGTGAAAACATGGTTGGAAACTAAAATGAAAAGTGAATTACCTGAGTTTGACTTTTTTGGTGTTATTGGTATGAAGAACCAGATTAGAGGAAGAGCATCTGGTAGTTTAGATTGTTTTGCGAGAAAAGATATGGGGTTAAAGGTGAAAGAAGAAAATGAGTAGCTGAACAAATCAATGTTATGGCTTACTTTGTACAACATATTCTAAAAAGATATGTGTATTGCTATTGTGTATAAACCCCCTTGCATATGAGAGTATTTTGACACAAGCATGTTTAGAAAAATGAGCTGGGACATTGAAGCACTAACAAATAAGTATGGTAAAAAGGAAATAATTGTAGGAGAATTCAATGCAAGGATATGGGAACAACAGCTTAACCCAAATGAAGAATAAAATAGAGTTACTGAAATAGAGAATAGACACAGCAAAGACAAAGTTATCAATAAGGGAGAAAATGTATAGATTTTTGCAAAGAGCATAATCTTATGATCTGTAATGGGTTTAAAGGGTCAGACTTAGAAGGGAAATTTACATTTGTAAATAGGAATTGTAAGAGTGTGGTGGATTATATAATATGTTCACTAGACATAGGCAACTAGATTTTGGACTTTGATGTTATGAATACAATAACATCAAGTTGTCATTTTCCATTAAGACTAAAATTAGGAACAGTAAATATTAGTATGAATAAAGAATGCAACGGATTTTATACACACGTGGAAGTATCAAATGGAGCGAAGACACAAATGAAATGTTTTGTACAGAATTAAATTTAGAAAGTGAAAAATATTGCAAGTAAGAGTAGAAAGCTTATTAAATACTAATAAAATAAATCAAGCTGTGAAAATACTAGAATACACTGTGAAAAGGGCAGGAGGTGGGATGATAGGTGAAACTCATAGGGACATAATTTTATGGTGAATAAAAATTGTGAATGCTGGTATAAAAAGAAGGCTCAAAGCGGGAGTGAGTGAGTGATTTGGGTTTAAGGGCCCGTTGACAACTAGGTCATTAGGGCCCGTCAAAGTGGGATAAAAGCGGAGAAATAAAATATAAAATATTACTGTTATAATTTACATTTCAAATATTACATGTAGCATGTTCATTGAAATAACAAGCAAGCATGGTTTCCAAGTTCTCTGCTGTAATATTGGTTCTTTTATCTGACAAAATATTGTACACTGAAAGAGCTCCTTCACAATCGCCATTAGAAATTAAAATATAGGTACATAGACTGTGATTTTTGGCATTCTACATTGGGCTTGAAAGACCACTTAACTTTGCTCATAGGCCTCTATCAAGCTTGAGGTTCGTTTACATGCTGTAAATCTATGACACAGGACCACCTGCTTTACTTCCCTTCCAAACGAAGACACACTAAGGATTTCTATGCCGTAAAAATTCATCGCCCTCTGCTGGGTTTGAACCCACGACCTAGGGAACCAGAGGCTAGCATATTACCCCTAGACCACGGAGGACGACATCTGTTGCTGTGGAAACTCTTTCAAGTGCATGTGTGCATCTAGCTGTCAGAATGGACTTGTTTTAATGTAACTGTACAATCACACGCCTTGAATCTACAGTGCATCAATACACGAAACAAACTGAGCATTAAAACTCCTGCCAATTTTGGCATTAAACTTGCACTCCCTGCTGTCTATCGCAGCCTTCCATAAAATACATGTGAACTTACTGTTAGAGTCTAAGCTGTGTGTTTGCGAAATGCAGGAAAACCAGCAGAGCAGAGGGGGTGTTGTCTTCGGCACTTTGCTCCAGTGGTGATGCTGTAGCATGGAAGGTTTATTACTCTATGTATTCATTGAATGCTCACGTATACCACTGGTTATCTGTCAACCTACCTTCCCTGCTTATTGTAAACATAGTTGCATTTCTTCCAGCCACACAGAGCTTGAACTCTTGACCTTGCATCTGGCTTTCTATGTTGCAAAAAGTGAAAGTCTTGTTTTATTCCTGAAGTAAATCGTTTAACGTCAGTTCTGTAGAAACTTCAGAATCAAATTTGAATTTCATGTTAAATTGTAAATAACTTCATTTTGCAAGAAAATATCGCAATAAATTATTAATTTCGTGGTAAATTGTAAATACTCATTTCGCGAGTTGCATTAAAATTCGTGTTTAATCATGAGAGTACACATTGATAATTATGCGGACAATTGCAACAGAATTGATTCTAAAGCCTTTTCATTGCGTATTAACACATTTCGTGTCATTGTGATCCAGCAAAAAATTGTGTCCCCACTCATAAGGCTAGCAAAATGAAAGTAGTTAAGAGTGAGTGTGGTGTAAGGACCCATTGACAGCTAGATCATTAGCACCCAAAGTAGTAGTTGTTTTCTAGTGCCTTGCATCTGGCAATGAAGCCATTAGCATTCGTGCTTTCCAATACTTTTGAACTGTAGTTTCTTCTGATCTTAATGCTTCACAGGTCTTCAAGTGGTCTTTGTTCATTTCTGCTGGATCGTTACACAGGACACATATTGGTGAGGCTGAGATACCTATTCTGTAGAGATGACTTGCTAAGCAGTCGTGATTTGTCAATAGTCGGAAGACTGCAACCTCTGTTTTCCGTGGTCTCTGGGGGATTATATCTTGGGTTGGAAAGTAGTGTAATCCATTTTTTATCTTTGGCATTTGTTTCTATTTCTTGTAGGTATGAATGAGAAAATTTTTTAATGATCAAGCGTTTTATTGAGGAATATGAGAAATTGAATTTAGACTTTTGTTTTACTGTTGTGCCTTTCTTTGCAAGTGAGTCTGCAGCTTCATTCCCCATGACTCCACAGTGTGCTGGAATCCATTGGAGATTAACAGTCTTATTATTGGAGTTGTGTTAACATTTTGTAGCATTCTCTAATTTTTGTTGACTTCTTTGTAGTATTTGAACATATTCCCTGAATTGCAGCTTTAGAGTCCGAAAGAATTACTGCCTTGTTAAACTTATTTAAGGGAAGATTTAATAATTGTCGGAGAGCAATGTATATAGCCTCTATTTCTCCATCATAATTTGTTGTGTCTCTGCCAACAGAATGATAAAAGGAAAAATGTGAACACGTAACTCCAGCTCCAGTAAGGTTTTCCTTGGAGGATCCGCAGTATATATGTGCAGTCATTCTTCTGTGGGATACCTAGTATTGATTGTTTCCAGAACTAGAAGTTTTTGTATTTCTTTTGGTATGTCTGATTTACTTATTTCCTCTATTAATTCCAAATTGAAGGTAGGTTGCAATAATTCCAATGGATTTTCTCTTATAAGTAGATTTTCTCTGGTGTTAGGAATGTTCAATTTGGATTTAATCTGTGTTACCTTTTCTAGGAAACTACTATGAGTTTTAAGGATTGAAGGGGGGAGGTTCTCATCTGTCCATTTAGAGTTTGGCAGTCGTAACATTTTCTCGTGTTGGAGCAATGCCTGTTCTTCTATTTTTGTTGTTATTGATGGGGTCCGTGTTAAGGCAAGCATGGCATCAATAGGTGTGGATTTAACTGCTCCAGTGATTAGGCGAAGAGCCTGATTTTGTATTTGTTCAAGTTTATTGATGTTAGCATTTCCTGCTGTTATTAAAGCTTCAGTACAGTACAAGAGGTTTGGTTTAACATACATTTTGTATGTTGTGTTAAGGACTCTCCTTGAGCAGCCCCATTTAGCACCAGCTAACCTTTTCAGGATTTGCAGTTTGTTTTCAACCTTTTCTGAGATGTTTGTTATATGTTTTTTCCAACTTAGCTTTCTGTCGAAAGTGATGGCTAAGTATTTGGCATCATCAACTGCTTTGAGTGGTTTACCATTAAGTTTAAGTTGGGTGATGTAACTGCCACATTGTAAAACTGGTGCCCGTTAAGAAAACAGTTACATGAAAGCCACATACATGAATATGAGTCCTAAAGATAAACATTCCGGAGTTAAAGTAACATGCTTAAATGGATAACTCAGTTTATTTCACAAAGATTTTGTGCCACAAAATATAATACATACATTTCCAAATATAAACAAACACACCGAGGACTTCCACAAGGTGCTGTTCTGAGCACAACACTCTTTAACATATATATAAATGACCTTCCATCAATAATAAAAACTTTAGAAACCAAAATTGCTTTATTTGCTGACGATGTAGTCATTTGGACTTCAGGCTCTCAAAAAAAAAAAAACCTGAATTAAAGACAGAATAGAAACAGCCCTAAACAAAGTACATGAATGGAGCTCCAAAAACCTCATGACTATCAATGTGGAAAAAACAAATTATGAATTATTTACACTAAAATACAAACCAATTAATATTAACATAAATTAGCACCCAAAGTCAAAAAGATAAAAATAGGGAAACTCACCAGTGGTTAAAACAGGAAAGTTAAAAACATAAAAGTTGAAACAGTTAAAAGGTAAAAACTGGTCTAAAAAGGTACGCTGTTAAAATGAGATAAAACATCCTAAATGTCCAAAATAAAACCACAAAATAAAATAAAAGTTAAACTTGCTTGCCGAAGCTAATACTGGCAATAAACCTCAGCACTGTATCTACAGCTAGTGGGTGGTTGCCGAAGACTGACTTCAGAGTGGAACCCAGGCCAAAAAATGGGTGCTCATGACTGTATTGCACAAAATAGTTTGAGGAAGATTGTCAAATGCAAAAAGAAAAGTAACACAAGAGTTGAAAAACTTGGCCCTTACATGGGCATATAGCTGCCTTATGGAAGAGAAAAAGCAGCAATGGGGTAAAAAATAAGGCTAAATGAAGCACAGAAATACATGACACTAAGAAAATATGGTGGATAGTAAAACGCTTACACAGAAAGAGCGATAGAGATGATGATATAAACAGTTGTTGGTCTGGATGGCTCAGTTAGATGCTGATCTACTGATCCCAAGGTCACAGGTCTAAACCTGGCCCAGACTGATGGTTTTTAAGTGTACTTAAAAACAACAGGCTCTACAACATCTGATAATATATTCACAATTAAGACACTTGCCGATAAATACTTGAGTAAGAAAAGGGGAAGGTTGTGTATGTGTATATATATATATATACACACACAGAGTCATTTCGTGATGGTGTTAGAAACTTTCAGGGAAGACTCAGGAGGACAAATGCATTAATCTGATATAAGGAACTTGGTCTGAAAACGTCTCCTTCGCACGATTACAGGAAAAAGTTGTTTTGGGATATCTGTGAATGTGAAATTATGAGAATGTAGGAATATCTGTATTTTATTTCTCTGTATTTACATTTACACAAGCCATAATACTACATGAGGTGTTCAAAACGGCGTCCTTCAGCAGTGATGCAGGCATGACGTCATACAATGTCCTGTCATACTTGGATGAGCAACCCTGGAGTCTCTCTGAGAATGTCACAGGCAGCAAGAATTCGTACTAGTAGGTCCTGTTCGGTTTCTACTGGCGTCATGCACACAAGACTTCTCACATGATCCCACAAGAAAAAAATCAAGTGGAGTCAGATCAGGCGAATGGGCTGGCCATGTAGCTGGACCTCCTTTTCCTATCCATCTTTCAGGGAACGATTAAGGTGTTCTCGAGCATGATGTGAAAAGTGAGCTGGGGCTCCATCATGTTGAAACCACATACATATATGTACTGCAAGTGGGATATGTTCCAACAACCCAGGAAATGTGTATCTCAAAAACACAATGTACACTGCTCCAGTTAATTGAGATGGAAGAAGAAATGGGCCTATTACATCATCATTGACTATACCCGCTCATACATTCACTGCAGAACGATTTTGATGGCCCCTTACAATTGTAGCACAGGGATTCTCATTGCCCAAGCGTGACTATTTTGACTATTTAGCATGCTGTCTTGGGTGAAAATGACCCAAGGTGCAAAATCAGCCAGAGACAGAGCATGTACTCTTTGTGGGTGGTAGGGGTACAGTTGTTCCCAAAGTACATTCCAAACAGTACTTTGCATGACCCCCATTTCACATGCAACTGTTCGAGTACTTATTGAAGGCTCCTCAGCCACACGATGAAGCACCTCCTCTTCCAAGATGGGAGTTTGTACAGTTCACCTTCCTCCTCGGTCGAAATACTGTGGTTGCACCTGCCCAGTTTCCCTTAACCACTGAAAAAGTCTCAGGAACATGGTATGTTGCAGATGTCTCCAATGTGGAAATTTGTCCTGATAAGCCTTTCTGCTTCCATTAGCTTGCCCGTACACGAACACCATATCTGCATACTCTGCAACTGTGTACTCCATTTCACCACGGTTGATTGATACACTTCCTCATGTAAACACCGACTGGACTCCTACCTGTACCTGGGTAATGTTACAGAACAGCACGTCAGACAGTACACATCGCGTATTCTGCATTGAACTACTGTTGCCGTGCGTAAGTTTAAAATGCCATCTGCATTGCCTTCATGGCCTTGTAATTCTAAACCACTCATAATACTCCTAGATGGCGGTCCAGTTATCTATCATTATTAGTGATCACCTACCTACGAAAACAATTTTCGCTTATAACTTGTGAAGGAGACATTTCCGGACCAAAGTTCCCTATATCAGATTATTGCATTTGTCCTCCTTCATCTTCCCTGAAAGTTTCTAACACCATCACGAAATCACCCAGTATATACATATGCTCCCACGTGCACGCGCACACACACACACACAGGCTGGAAGTGAAATAATCCATTAGTCTTAACAGTGAATTTCTCTTATTGCGAATAACAAGAAAGTCTAATACCAAAAAGCAGTAAAGTTTGTAGTTTTCTAGAAAAAATTACTTTTATCCAAAAAATTAATCATTACCTGCCTGACTTATTACTGATTATTATTATTATTATTATTATTATTATTATTATTATTATTATTATTTCATAGAAAATTGAGTAAATGAGAACCTTTTACCTTGGCATATTTCAATGGATTCAACAGCTTTTGTGCAAATATAATTTTAAAAAATTCACAATTTGCTGCTTTCTTAACCCTTTCATGCCTGAATTATTTTGCTACATATGCCGTTCTTCCTCTAATTCGAAACCGGTTTAGATTAGACGGTCTGGGAGACCTCCAGCCTGCTGGCTCGGATAGCCATGATCGTTAAGACAACATGTAGTGCACTGGCCATGCACTCAAAGCCTGAGGTCGTGAGTTCGAGTCTCGGCAACCGCAGTCAAACGTGCCTGTGGTAAAGAACGGGGAGGGCCCACGTAAAATAATCAGTGTGATGGCACGCGTGGATGATGACGGTGTATCATTTGACTGCGGTTGCATGGATTTTGCTTCTTTTCTTATTATATATATAAAAAAACAACACTACAATATAAATTGTAAAAAAAATAATTTTTTACAATCCAAAACGTGTCAAATATGTATTTTTAATTGGTGACAGACAGTATAACAAGAATATAGCAGGAAAAAAAAGTTAAAACTAGTACAAATAGGAAAAAAAGCTAATGTATCTTATAAGACACACCAGGCATGAAAGGGTTAATTCTGTTAGAACTGGCAACATTGCATCAACTGTGTTTACTTCCTTCCCATATAAGTGTACATTGCATGGAATGTTTACTTAATTGCACAGAATTGTTTTTTATTTTGTGTCAAAGCCGCAAAAGATGTGAAGCCGTCTACAAGTATTCAATACTTCCTCTAAACTCTTATTTCAAATTAATCCCAATGTTATTACATACTTGTTACTGCTAATAAATATTAGTAATTAGAAGTATGGTCATTCTAAAGCTACCATGTAAATAATGGTTAGATTGGGTGCAAGCACCAGTGTCAAATTTGTTTACCCACATTTCTTGAAATATTTTGACATGTTTCGCACATACTCACATGCAAACATCTTACCAGAAACATTATGTTGCAAATTTCACTACCTCGAGTTCTTTGGTACTCATAAGATTCTTGTTAAAAGATTGTTTCATAAGATTCTTGTTGGCGAAAGTGCTTCCGAAAACTTCTGCGTCATATTATACAAATTCCTTTTTTTAGATTGGCAATTAGAAGTAGGTACATGCTTGTATGAAGCACGTTAATCCTGTTTTAAAATGCGTATATTAAAAATGAAAGAGAATCGTACACTTACTACTTGGCCAAGTGTATAAGCAATTGCACATAAGTTTTGTTTAATCCTATTGCAGTGGAGCATTAATTCACATAAATTATGCTTTTGTAAAGGTTTAGCAATTACTAGTACCACATTATTAAATCCAATACAGAATAACAGTATTAATAATGCCAAACGTGTTTCACAGAAGAGTGAATAACCTTTGGAGTGCTCAATACACATTTGCCACATAAATATCCAATGCATGTAACCTAACCTCCAAACTTGCAGTCATTAGCTGCCAACCTCGGCACCAATGCTTTATACATAAAATCTGATGTGTTGCACTCACATGACTTTCTTTGCTCTTGTACTAACTATTCTAACAAACTCTTATTCTTATATTTCCATGTTAGTTAAGGTAAACATTCGTACAAATTATCTTATTGCTTATGTCCTTGTAGGTGCAAGGGAGATATTAGAATACAGAAGGCTTTGTACGACAGTCAAATCTTTTTACCTTTGAGATTCCGTTCTCTCTGCACGATTAACATATAAAAAAAATGAACAACGTTGCATTTTGCTAAAGTTCTAAGTTTTCCGAAACTCACACATATAACAAGGAATATCCCCGAAATGGTTGAACCTACAAGAAAATTTATTGAGACCTAAATTGTGTATTTTAGCAAGATCTACATTTTTTGTATAGTATGATTTGGTCTATCTCTAATGGTTTACCAGTTATGCAAAAGTCATCCAGAGTAAATACGACTACAGGGGCTATAGCCAGAAAATTCAAGATATACATTTCATTTGTCATCAAAATATCTCAAACATATGACATTTTAATAAAAATCGTTAGAGCCATTTTCAAGAAAAACAAAATTTTCGAAAAATTTTCCATTAAAGGGTAGTTTAGGTTGGGGCTATTTTCTTCAAAATCTTCGTGTCACATCCTTGAAAGACATTAAACTTAAATACCAACTTTGGTTTTTAACCGACTTTTCGTTTTTGAGTTATGCTGTCCACAGACTGACAGACTGACACACACACGGACCTTTTTCTAAAAATGCTTTTTTTGGATTCAGGGGGCCTCAAAACATGTATTTCCGGTGAAATCTCGACATCGAATTTTTGGGTGGAACACAATACTTCCCCTACTTACCAGTAGAGAAAGTAATATCTTGCAGACGATAATGAAACTATGTACATGTGTTCACCACAGGTGTCAGTTCCAGAAACAAACTACCTTACTATTCATTGTGAAAATTAATATTGTCTTAGGTCCCTACCATTCAGTAAATAAACTCAGTAAGGCAACTCGCTTCTGCTCAGTGTGCATGTGCAGTAAGTAGATTTGGACTTAGCATATATTTGTTTCACTTCAAGTGAATTTATGTATTCCTGAATGGTTAGAGCATATTTAAAGTTTCCTTTTTTTATGTTTTTATCATATTTAGGACTTTCTAATGGATGTAATACTGCAACTGGTGTCGGAAGTTAGAAAACAATTTTTAAAAGAGGCCGTTTCCAAGTGAAGCTGTTATCTTATGACAGCATAAGCCTCTCAAATAGAACAAGCCATATATTCAGTCCTTTAAACACACCAAATAAAATCTTTGTAATTACATGGAAATACAAGATTTGAAGTAATGTTTTCATATGAGGCAGTCAGTAATAACCTCACTTTTTCACATAATTTTTTGGCATCTGGTGCACAACAAAACATCTGAATTCAATACATGGCCAACGTTACTTGAATGGTTTTTAGAGACCATTAGAATAGTTCATTGATCCGCCGTAGAAGCTGATTACTCAATCAAAAGGTTGTACCACGTTACCACACACTCTCACCTTTAAATGCGATTATCTAGTTAGCAATGCATATAATTAAAAAAGGTTATTGGAATTTTTTTGTTAGTTTACATCCACTGTCTCTCCTCCTTCAGTCTGATGAATTATTTCACTTCCATCCTGTATATATACTGCGTGAGATATATTAGGAAAATGTTTTGTGCAGAACTACCAGATAATGTGTACAGAGCAAGGCAGGGATGTAAACTTAGCACCAATGTTGTTTAACCTTTATATAGATGGCACATTAGAAGAGATTATGTAATATAAGATTCACTCGCCAGCTATCAATAATGGAGTTAGAGTTTGATGTAGGTTTAAGGGCATTCAACTGCATGGTCATCAGCGCCCTTAAAAAGCATTTCATGGCAAAAGCCAGATATAAACTTCAATCAAAAATAAAATTACTAGTAACAAAGAAAATATATACATAAATATAAAAAACAAAGCGGTAATAGCCAGATATAAAACAAGGTGATATATATGACAAAAAGCATTAAAAAAAAGAGATCTAAAAATCAAATCCTCAAACTCATATTACACTCTGCTAAAAACTTAAAAACTCTATCAACCACCGCTAAGACCTCTGCAAGTCTGGCAGGCAGCTGCACAGAATCTTGAATGTGCGCTAGAAAGGAACACTCTAGCAGCATGTGACGGACTGACCAAAGGTTGTCACATAGCAGACATAGAGGGGCAATAATGAAGAAATTGGCGGCGCCGTGGCCGAGCGGTTAGCGCGCTCGCCAATCGCCTATCACCTAGGCGGCCCGGGTTCGATCCCAGGGACCCGCATGTGGTATTCGTGGTGGACGAAGCGGCGTCAGGGCGGGTTTTCTCCGGATGCTCCGGTTTCCGCCGCCATCTCATTCCACCGGTGCTCCATCTTCATTCCATGTATCATCAGTGTCACCGCCTGCGGTGCCGTAGTAGTAAAAGCGGGCGTTAAACACTACAACAACAACAATGAAGAAATTCCAGGGTTATTATCAGCACATGACTTAGTAGTTGAGTCTATATGGTGCAGGAGGCTGAGGAGTGCAATTGAGGCAGTAATGAATTTTTGTAGAAAATGGGAACTAAAAGTAAACAAAAGGAAACCAAAGATCATGTTATTATTTATTTATGCCAACAAATTTACTGTTGGTGTTTTTAAACACACAAGCCGTGTGTGGGCAAAGTTTGAGAGGTAGAACTGGAACTTACAAATTCAATGCCACAACTGGGATTTGAACCACAGACCTTCCGCTTACCGGGCGGCTGCTCTAACCACTGAGCTATTGTGACAAACTGCCAGAATAGCTCAGTGGTTAGAGCAGCCGCCCGGTAAGCGGAAGGTCTGTGGTTCAAATCCCAGTTGTGGCATTGAATTTTTAAGTTCCAGTTCTACCTCTCAAAGATCATGTTTTTTAAAAAAGTTTATCAACTATGCAAGGATGTTAAAATGGCAGATAAACAGAACAGAAATGGAGGTGGTAAGGAGATTTGATTATTTGGAAGCAACATAGGTGTTAAATGGCTTGAAATAATTTGCACTGCCATAGTAGAAAACAGATGTTGCATGGGGCACATATATTGTGAGGGGTTGTAGATGATGCTTGGAGAGAGGTTGACAAAGTTAATGGATCTTTTTGCAAATATGTTTTAGGTCTACCGACAGCATCACTGCATGGGGCAGCACAGCAAGAACTTAGTAGGTATTTCACAAGATCAAAATTTTCACAAGAATTATAAAAAAATGTATATAGACTTTCGAATCTAGAAGATAGCAACATTATCAAAGAATGTTTACATATGCAAGAGAGAACTAAATGGAAAGGGTAATTGATATTAAAATTTCAGGAAGTGATGGAACAGATAGGAATGGGCGATACAAGAATAAATAAAGAATATTACATTAAAGGTTTTTGGAAAGAAGTGGAATCAAGGTTAGAAGATATTGTCAGACAAGATATTTTTGACAGTATAAGAGAGAAAAGCTCACTGAGAATTTATAGGGAAATGAGGGAAAAGAACATAAATATATGCAACAAATAAGGGCAAGAATAGGAGTAGGAAACTCGAAGTGTATAAATAACGACAATATGGAAAAACATCCAATATGCGGTGAAGTGAACACAGATTTTCACTGCATATTATATTGTAACCAAACAAAGATACAGAAAGATCAGGTCTGACAACAGAAATGGGAAAACTTGGATGGGGAAATTTTAATAAGGAAGATTCAGATTGTAAAGGTGGGAAAAAATCCAGACAAAACAGATGAATATTGTGCGTAGATGGAGGGCCATCAATACACAGATAACCAGGAGTTATGTGTATTGAGGCTGTAGAATTAGCATAAGTGAGCAAATTAGTATAAATTAAAATAGAGAAATGGATTGACTAATAACATTAAACAACACTTATCTTTTAACTGTAACCAGGTGTATATAGGAAAAACTAAGATGAATTTGGAAACAAGCGTCAAAGAACATTCAGAACAAAGTTCCAGTTCTACCTTTCAAACATTGCCCACACATGGCTTGTGTGTTTAAAAACACCAACAATAAGTTTGTTGGCATAAATAAATAATAATTACCATCTGAAGGTTAATTAATCCTGGGACATAAAGTACTTGCAATAGTAAGTCACCATTGGGGTAATTGTCTCTGATGTGAGACTGCCATTGTGGTTTACCAGGAGAAATACAAACTGGTTTGAGAATTCAATGTCATTCTGCCAGGTTGTCACAGTAGCTTCATGGTTAGAGCACCTGCCTGGTAAGCGGAAGGTCTGTGGTTCAAATCCCAGCTGTAGCATTGAATTTTTAAGTTCCAGTTCTACCTCTCAAATAAAGCATAAATTGTGTGAGCACTTGTTCATGGACAGCATCTCAAATTTCTTAACCTATTCTTCCTTCTTTTTTCCTTAATTATTGTGTTCCAAAAGAAATATCACGATAAAATATACAAAGCACAATCAAATCACAACCTTTTCCTTTTTTTTTGCACATATCATGCAACTGCTTACTGTGGAGGTGGCTGGTAACCAGGAAAGCGGCTTTGATCATAACTGCCGTACTGACCTTGTGGTGGTGGACCTTGAGGACCAGGTGGAGGCATTTGGGAGGCAGGCGGTCTAGCATACTGTGAATAGCCTCCTTGGGTAGGAGGGGGGTAAGACTGAGGTCCATAGCCTTGTTGGGTATGGCCAGGATAACCATGTTGCGAGCCAGGAGGAGGATGAGGTGGGTAGTTCTGGGGCTGTCCTTGAGGTCCTCCAGGAGGTGGGGGGACATATGTTTGTGTAGTTGCAGGGTGTGACTGAGGAGGAGGAAGACCATAACCACCTTGCTGCTGAGGGCCACCAGAAGAGGGACCCTGGGGACCAGGTTGTCCCTGAGGAGGTTGAAAACCTGTCTGAGCAGTTGAGCTTGTTTGTTGTGGTGGCTGTTGAGATGCAGACTGAGGTTGTTGGGGTGGTTGCTGCTGTTGTTGCTGGTTCTGTGGTTGTGGTGGTGGATAGCCCCCACTTGCCTGACTGGACGGAGGATAGTTTGGCTGTGTCTGACTACTTCCAGGTCCTTGTGGATAGGTCTGAGTTGAAGCAGATGGAGCCATGCTCGTGGACACTCCAGTCTGAGCATATGAATTCTGAGGGTTACCCTGAGGAGGTCCACTTGTGAAAGGAGGTGATGATGCTGCAGAAGGTCCATAACCTCCAGGACCAGGTCCAGGACTTGGCTGATTGCTGTAAGTACTTTGATTCTGTTGAGATGGTGGTGGTTGTGACTGGGATTGTGTAGTTGGTGGAACATAGGAGTTAGGCTGTGTGCCAGTATTGCTGGTGCCACTCCCTGACGTGTTGCTTCCAGCACTGGGATTGCTACTAGTGCCTCCAGTGCTACCGTATCCTGACTGTGGAGGTTGTTGTGATGGCTGATAATTGCTGTTACTAGAGTTACTTGTGTTGCTGCCATAGCTTACACCTTGTCCTGTCTGTGTTGAAGATTGAGCTACTGATCCAAAGTTGGTCTGAGATCCTGATGAACCATATGCAGGCTGACCACCTGAACTTGGACCGTAGCTCCCTTGTTGAGGTCCTGATGAGCTAGGAGGAGGATAATTTGACTGTTGACCAGTGGACTGTCCTGGAGGTGGAGGGCCATAAGTAGGTTGTTGTCCTTGTCCAGGGGGACCACTGCCATACCCTCCAGACTGCTGATTTGGAGATGGACCTCCATATACCCCACCACTGCCAACCTGGGCTGTTGTATTGGGAGGAGGGCCATAATTCCCTTGTGAGGGAGGTGGACCACCATAGCCTTGTGGTTGATTGGATGATGGTCCACCATATGCAGAAGGCTGTGTAGAGTTAGGGTAACCCCCTTGTTGTTGAGGGGGCACTGATTGTTGATTTTGTTGCTGCTGTTGGATCGGTGGAACATATGTCTGCAACATAACAATTTTGTTCTTAAAATCAATAACATTTATGAACATTTGATGCACTTTGAACTTATTGAGTTGTTCAAATGAAGTAGTTTGTTTATGAGGTACAAACTGATGCACTTCGTCTTTCAAGAGTAACTTCTTTTACTATCTCTTAACCAACACTGCTTCACACTGCCTGATAATTCTTTAATACACAGTAAACTGTATACATCCACATAGACACTAAGTCATTATATGGTAGGGCATTAGTCTTCTGAATGAGCAGATCATTCTTGTAACCACATTCTTCCCCAACAACCTTCTATCTTGGCCTGTTGGGTGGAGGGGCAGGGGTAAGGGGAGGTTAGTGCTACAAAGCTTGGGAATATTACAAAGTTTAAAAGCTACAAATGGCATATATATGCTATAAAATTTGAGAATATTGCTGAAATCAGGAGGTCCATTCCAAACCGTATTAATCCAGCAATGGAGGAAATTGAGTTTTATATGATGGTGTGTACTTCTAGGTAGATTCTAGAGAACCTTTTTCTTCACTAGATAGGGTCTTTTCTTTAACAGTTTCTTGGAAATTGATCCTATTTTGTGGTATAATATGAATCTCTGATTGTCTGACCCTTTTCCAGGTAATGGATGAATGTCATGACTTGGGAATCCCAAAAGATGGCTGCCATAATTTTTCCTGCTGACAAAATGATTTTCACATTCTTTGGAGTACGTTCACCGAAGGAAATCCACTGCTTAGATTGTTGCTTTGTCTCAGGTTGACAGTAATGGATCCAGGTTTCACCAACTGTCACAAAAACTCATTTGGATTGCACTGGAACATGTTCAAACATTCCTGTTAAATGGTCACACAATTCTGCTTGTCAACTGTGAGCAGTTGCGGCACCCATCTTGCCGACAGCTTTTTCATACCCAAATATTCATGCAGAAGATTACATGGCCATTCATTTGAGATCTGTAGGGTCTTGTTTATCCAATGGGTTTTCAATTGTTGGTCTTCCATCACAATATCCTGAACTTTGCTCACCATTTGTTCTGTTGTGACATAAACTGACCGTCTTGTGCACTCGGCCTCTCTAGTACTTAAATGGCCACATCAAAATTCTGTGAACCACTTGTGAATCATGCCATGTGATGGAGCAGAGTCCCCATAATAATTTTTCAGCACTTCTTCCGTTTCCTTCATTGTCTTATCATGCAAAAAATAATGCTTTATGCACATACGAAATTAATTTTTCTCCATTTTCTATGAAACAACACAAAATTAGAGCTTTTACAGGATCCCAATGATGCTCTAAGAAACAAATAATGATGAATTTCTGGAATTATACCAGAATAGCCCTACAACTTTGGTGCCAACAAGAAACCTGTGATTCATGCATAATTTTTGTTACAGTCACAGGCTTATCAATTGCCCTCGTAACATCATATGGAACATTGCTTATTCAAGCATAATCCGCAAGATGATATTTTACGCTACAACAAATAAAGAAACATTGGATAGTTAAAATGTCAACCTTCTATAATACTTTTCCTCTTGCAGCAACATTAAAATGAAATATAAGTGAATCTGTTGTGTAACAAACATGCTACAAAAAAGTCTCAGGATTTGTAGTATTCCATAACTGTATCTTTATTTTTAACAACATTTTGTTTTGTTAGGAAGTTACAGAATACTGAATAGTGCATAACAATTGGTTAGCAGCTTTAACAATTTGTTAAGCCTTAACAAAATGTTATAGAATAGCCCTGATTGTCACATTATTTAAACCATTGTTACTTTTAATAATTCATTATTGTACTATTGTTAATTTCTTTAAACAAATTTTCAGAAGATAAACAGAAAGCTTTTGAGTGAATGCCATAGGCTATTCAGGATATATTTGTAACAGCAATGTATGTAAATTTAGCTTTACTGAGCAAAATATTACCTTTGTGAGACAATATTAGCTAGAAGTAATTCAAATACTATTACCCACTACTTACAAAATTTACTTTGGTTGAAATTTTTACAATTATTGAAGAAAGAATTATTTTCCTATCTCTTACACTCATGACAATGTTCACAATATTTTCTGAATTTCAGTGCACTTTATAGTACAACTTATTTCAGATATATGGATTGTGATAAATGAATTCCTTCTAGTAATTAATAATTTTAATATAATTTATCTTATCTAAACAATTTTTCTTTTCTCCTGAAAATGTACTTCAGAGGATGTAATTAGTTTGGAATGCAGCTTCTCAACTATGAGAACTGTCAACAGTGAATGAGCTGTGAACATTATACAGTCTTAAAATACCAATAGTCGGACATCATTTGAATGCCTGTGGCAAGACTGTTGAACAGGATTATGGTTATGGCACCACAAATTACTTCTACAGGTTTAACAGAAAGTGTAAAGAAAATTTTAATAAATTATCTACATGAATCATCATACACAGAGACGCCAACTTTCACAAAGAGCAATTAGTAACAGGAGCCCAAGTGCAGTTGGAAGTGTACTTGAAACCACATTAAAAAAAATCTGATGTGTTGCACTCATATGACTACTCTTGTACTAGCTATTTTTACAATCACTTATTCCTCTATCTCCTTTGTGTTAGTTGAGATGAACATTTGCAGAAATTATATTATTGCTTATTTCCTTGTAGGTACAGGGGGCATATGGGAATACAGTAGGCTTTGAGTGACAGTTAAATCTTTTAAAGCTTTCAAGTTCCATTCTCTTTACATGGTTAACATATAAAAAATGAATAGTGATGTTCCACTTGACAGATGTATAAGTTCTCCAAAACTTACACAAATAACAACGAATATCTCCAAAATGGTTCACTCTACAAAAATTTATTTAGACATAAATTGTGTTTTTTTTATTACATTTCTAAATAAATTATAGCCACTAATCAATTTTATTAAAGTCCTTCTTCAGCCTGCACTGCAATGTCCACATCAACATCAGATACTTGACTGGAGGTTGAGGGTGCACACTTAAAATTTTGAAGCCAAAGGGGCTATTTGGCATTTTAATGTATGCTGATGGCAAGGTATTCCACCCTAAATCATCTGCATTTTTTGGACCAGTGTAGGGCTTAGAGATTCTGTGCTCATATTGACATAAAATTCAGTTTTGTTTGTTCTTGCAAAGGCAAAAGCTATCTGTGGGAGAATTACTGTGTGGAACCAGAAGAGTTGCCTTCATGAGTTTACTTAGTGTAATTATTATTTATTAATGCCAGCAAGCTTACTGCTGGTGTTTTTAAACACACAAGTTGTGTGTGGGCAATGTTTAAGAGGTGGAATCAGGACTGAAAAATTCAATGCCATAGCTGGGATTTGAATCATGGATCCTCCGCTTATCGAGCGGCTGCTTTAACCACTAAGCTACCATGGCCAACTTGTCAGTACAACATTCAATACTCCAGCTGATTTGTACCTTTTCCCGGTTAGACCACAAGGGAATCTCACATCAGATAAATACCCCAAGGGTGACTTACAATTGTAAGTACTTCATGTCCCGGGTTTAAGTAACCTTTAGATGGTAATTATTATTTATTAATGCCAAAAAGCTTACGGCTCACTTTACAAATCAGCTGGAGAATTTAATGTCATACTGGCAAGCTGGCCATGGTAGCTTAGTGGTTAAAGCAGCCGCTTGATAAGCGGAAGATCCGTGGTTCAAATCCTGGCTATGGCATTGAATTTTTCAGTCCTGATTCCACCTCTTTTACTTAGTGTACTTTGTTAACCCAGAAACATCAGTAATCGTAGAAAT
This sequence comes from Tenodera sinensis, assembly GCA_030765045.1. Taxonomy (NCBI): domain Eukaryota; kingdom Metazoa; phylum Arthropoda; class Insecta; order Mantodea; family Mantidae; genus Tenodera; species Tenodera sinensis. The sequence continues at coordinate 258,142,297 of CM060964.1, read as the reverse complement.
TTGTCCCCAGATTGTATCAGTCCTTCGATCCTTGTCAAAACTGAAAGTATCAAACTGGAAATACTAAACTCAGATTCTAATGATTCAGTTTACTCTGCTGTCAGTGCTTTAGGAAACTGATCAATAATGTATTCAATTGAAAAACTTTTTGTACTTCGCTGAAACACATCAGCAGTTTTGGCATGCACTAAAAATCCAATAGATGGTAGATTTCGGGCTTGTAGGCTGTGGTCCAGTCAATGAATTGTCTGACGTTTTGCCCAAGACTGTGTTGGGTATCTTCGGAGTGACTCCTGGCTGGTTAACAACTAAAGGGCGATTGATGGAGTACCCGGCTTATATATAGGTGAGAGACCGCCTCATCTCCTATTGGTTGTCCGTACACCAATCACTACTTTGTGGCTGTGGGAACTGCCACATGATTGGTTCTGTTGGCATACTGGGGCTTCGGTTTCGTCGGTGTTAGACCATACAATGATGGGACACTTCATAAAATATTCACGTTTTCAAATGAAAAGATCTGACATCAGAACAAAAGCTTTCACTTCATGCTCAAAGAAACTTCTTTTATGTAACTCCTTGTCTTAGCCCCAACAACCAGATCAGTGTCACTTTTATTATACTTCCTACAAGAAAATAAATCAGTGCCCGGAAAAGATGATGCTCTAACAAATCTAAAAAACACATCTGAGGAAAACTTTTCAATTCGGAATGAAGCTGGTGAATAACAGGCTTCTCTTGCTGCAGGAATATATTCAATGGTTGAAAAGTGAAGAACAGAGGTAAGAAATAGAAAGTATAGTTTGGTAATCCTTAACTTTCTGAAATGTTTTATAAACATGGTGGGTATCACAGAAAAACATTCTCAAAGGTTTTCACTGCTCCAAGACTCTCCACACACTCAACAGAGCAATAGCCATCAAGTGGATATATATTTGAATATTTTCTGATACTTTTTCCCAAAGACTTGCTGACAAAGTTTCAAAATAGCTTTCATTTAGAGCTCTTCTGTAAATAACAACAACAACAACAACAACAATAATAATAATAATAATAATAATAATAATAATAATAATAATAATAATAATAATAATAATAATAATAATAATAATAATAATAATAAGGGTTCATGCATTTGCATGTTTTTCTCATATGGGCTAAAAATGTATGCTTTTACGTTATGTGCACGAATTATGGAATTTTCAGTTATTTGGACATTTTTTATGGTGCATATAACTGCATATTTTCTTGATTTTGATAAATGCATACTCTTTCAATATTATAGCCCCTATATTGCATATTTTAATGATTTTTATGGTTTTTTAAAATTATTTTTTCCATCTGGATAATATTTTTCATATTGATGCATCATCATGATGATGCAACTCAAGAAGACTTCAATATTATAGCCCCTATATTGCATATTTTAAAGATTTTTATGGTTTTTTATTATTTTTTTCAATCTGAACAGTATTTTTCATATTGGTAGTATTGCACATGATGCAATTCGTTAGGTGGCGAAAACTAATGCTGAGTCATGTTGTCATGCAGTGAATCCCCTGTTTCTACCCTTTCATTATATGTATGTGCGTAGAGAATAATCAGTGCGTTATCTGAGAGGTTTATATTAACAAATATATAAAGTGCAAGTCAACGTTTTGAGCAGCACAATTGCCTGCCCACCAGCAGTTGCATCGTGGTCTTCAAACGTAACAGTGTTGTGAACTGGTTGCCACCAAATTAAATTAGGCGTATAAAATGTTAAAAAGCTCTTCAAATGCCAAAAATAAAACCAACTTCAAGTGCTAGATTAATTAATTTGCAGAAAGAGTTTTCGGGTGACTTAATATCTACAGATAATAGGGTACTGTTTTGTGGAGCGTGTGAGAAAAATATAGGGAGTGAGAAAAGATTTCAAATAGCTCAGCACATAAACACAGCAAAACATAAGGAGTATTTAATCAGAAAACTCGCAAACAAAGAACATGTTCAAAAACAGCTAGTAGAGTGTTCAAGAAATAGGGTTACTGAATTTTCCTATGACTTGTGCCAAGCATTTTTAGCTGCTCATATTCCCTTGTTCAAAATTAATACTCCGACGTTTAAAAACTTTCTTGCCAAGTACACTCAACAACATGTGCCTGAAGAAAGTAACTGTGTAAGACCTATGTAGGACATTGTTTCAATAATGTAATATTTTGTCAAATATACAAAATCAATTAGTGGATCAGATTTTGTGGTTGTTGATGAAACTCGATTCTGAATGCCGTTCTATTGTTAATATAATCGTGGGTGCTTTAAGTAATGAACAAAAATCTACAGCTTATCATCTTAATGTGAGCGAATTGTCGGCCACTGGCAATGTAACTGTGACCCAGTTTGTGATGGACTCTTTGAAATTACTATGGCCATGTGTAATCAAATACGACCGGTTACTTTTGTTACTGATGCAGGTCATTATATGGTAAAATCAGGACAAACTCTGAAATGTATTTTTCCTAACTTAATTCATATAACTTGTTTGGCACATGCACTTCATCACATTTCTGAAACAATACGTGATTCTTTCCCATTGGTAGATAGATTTGTGTCCAGCACAAAGAGAAGTTTTGTTAAATCTCGAGTTAAGTTGTTTAGATCAACAGCACCTAATATCCGACTTCCTCTTGCACCAGTGTTAACTCGATGGGGAACATGGGTCAATGCAGTTTTATATTATGCTGAGCACATAGAAATAGTCGAAGAGGTTAATTCATTGGACTCGAAAGATGCTTCATCAATAGAAACTGTGCAAAACATTCTGTCAGGCACTGGGTTAAAACAGGATCTTAGTTTCATATCTGCCCATTTTTCTGTCTTACCAACAGCCATAACGGCATTGGAAGCTGTAGGATCTCCTTTGCATGAATCACTTACTGTCTTTGAAAAAATAATAGGTGATCTAAGTTCGGTTCCTGGTAACATAGGACTAAAAGTGAAAGAGAAAGTGAATTATGTAATTTCAAAAAATTCTGGTTATAAACAGATGTGTGATATTCGAGACATCCTCGAAAGAAAACTGTCACACCAAGAGACTTGAATCTCTCTGTGAAGCAGTTAACATCATTTAAATATGCCCCGATGATAACATCTTGTGACGTGGAAAGAAGTTTTTCACGTTACAAAAGTGTTTTGCGAGACAACAGACGATGTTTTACAGTTGAAAATTTGTGCAAAGTGTTGGTTGTGAACTGCAATTTAGCAGTTAATACTAGCAGCAGGACCACTTCTGCTTCAACCTCTAAGGAATAAGGTAACTTGATTTATTATTTATACTAACTCGTCTTGTCTACAGCAAGGGAACATTAATTGTTTTAGTTAAATAGTGCATATTTCTTGGCATATTTTCAAGTTTTTAAGAGCATATTGGCATGCATATTTCAGTGTTTTTTAGGGCATGAACTTCCGAGCCCTAATAATAATAATAATGATGATGATGATGATGATAATAATAATAGATGTCAGCTAAAAACTGGTCAACATTGACATTTTGTAGCACATTACAGCCTTTTTGAGCAGCCAAGTGCACAAGATGATAGGCACACCCTTGCACTTGTGTGGAATTTTCTTCACAAATACACCTTTGGAAATCCAGTCACGATACTAGTATAACATGCAAGTCCAACACAATTACACCATGGGTTATTTCTTTTTCTCAGTTCCCCATCTAAAACTTTAAGAAAACTTTTGCCTGTATTCTCCCATGATTCTTGGATGATTGAGATGTTTATAGAAATTATTCAAATTTCTGAGTCAAAGAAAGGTGCAACTATAAGATAGTTTTGAATTGCCAATATCATTGCTACTACCCATAGTAAGCAAGAAGGGCTCACACATCAAGATGTCTGTAATTTTCTTACCAATAGATTTGGCTATACTCCTAATTATCACTACAGTTTTTGTTCTGGCACAACTGTATTTTGCCATTATTTTATCTGGAAACATTTTTTCTTGAATAATTGTCCAGCATGGCCACTGCAAGCTAGAGGCAGATTATGTTCAACAAGGAAAGCTGTAAATAAAACCTGTGCATTCATGATGGCATTTCCATCCTCAGATGTAAGTATTTAAAAGATTCATTCCTTGTTAGACCTCCTCAGTTTTACAAAATCTGAATTAAATGAACTATTTACGCGTTTCCGGCAGTCATCTCTTCCACAAGGAAAGATTATGCAAACACACAGAGCAAAACATGTAGGATAAAGAATTTGAACATGACAAACATGGTTACAATTTTGTGTATTCCTCCCTAAATACTTGAACAACTTTCTGCTTCTTAGTAGTATTGGTATCACTAGCCCTAATGGTCCTAACACTATCACGCACAATTTCTGGCACTAAAAACCATTTTACACTGCCAACATTCATTTTTCTAAACAGGGAAGACTCTCTTTCTGACCACTTCCTGTATAACAAAGAAACAAAAAAGTGCACATGATCAAGTGAATAGTCATGACTGGGTCGGAAAATTTCCGATCACTTTTAAACAATGCATGGTGCATTTTATAAAAACATGAATTCAACCAAAAATTAAAAATTTATAATTTTTATCTTACTACTCATATGAGCATAATCAAAGGGAAAAATTCATAATAATTACGATTAATTTGTAATAGCTGGCATCTCTGCAAAGTTTGTATGAACCATAAGTGAGTTATCAGGCTTTGGACACTTATACAATGCTTAAGAGTGAGAAGTATTTTAACTACCTATGTTTAGTCCACAGAAACAAAGCTTTTGTTTTGAACAACACATTCACTAACTATCCAATATTTTCCAAACAGTAAGAAAACGTTAAAAGATTAGGATATTCTTTAGAACAGGGGAAGACAGGTATCGCTGCTATAACATCAGCTCACATGCTCCCACCGACGGCCAGTAGAACGTGTGAAGTCACAGCGGGGAAGAGGAAAGGCGTGCGGGACATTGTAATTTTAATGCTGACTGTTTGAATTACGGAACACAGATTATAATTACATTTCGGCTTTATGCCATATAATATATATAAATTCTAGTTTATGTGAACAGTCATGTTATAACGCAAATAGAACAGAAATTATAACTATTTTACCTGAGCTAGAGGAGAGCTATACACAACATTAGGTGAACATTTTCCTACATTTGCCGCTTCGCTTTCTTTAACTAGTCTGTCAATGTTAGGGCGTAACGTACGGCACATTTGTAACCGAAAACTGCATGTAAGATTGTGATCTGACAATATGCTTCGGGATTTTGACTTAGAAAGGTTCATAACAGAAAAGAATTCTTCGCACACATACATAGAACCAAACATACATAATATCCGTGCAACAAGGGCATACAACCTCAGAAATCTGGTTTGAGGAACATTCTTATAAAAATCAGCCAAGTCTTCCTTGTGTTTATAGTTGTCCTTCAGCAAATCGTTGCACTATAAATTTATCAATTCAATTTGCTACCTGCTAGAAACATTGTTAACATCCAATGAATACGGGGTCGTAAAGATCTGAAACGTAGTTCACAATATAAGTGCTGAGGCTTTCACGGCCGGAATTATCAACTATGTTAAGTAGATTTTCCGGGCTTGTGGGCCGTGGTCGAGTTGGATTACCTTCCTCCAACGTTTCGCTGAAAACTGCGTCCAGCATCTTCAGGGTCAACCTCTGTTATTTTGGTCTAAATTAGCGGCTGCACATAAACTAAAGTTCACTGCAAACTTTCATCTTTGACTTTCTTTGTTGGCCTATAAATAGTCCTAATGTACTGTTGCAGCAGTCTTCCTATTCGGTCTGTTACCTTATGGATGTATGGTAAATAGATGGTACTCAGGGTTTGCTTCCTCTGGTCTTTTTGGACTGACGGGTACCTCGGATGGAGAGCATCTATTTACCATACATCCATAAGGTAACAGACCGAATAGGAAGACTGCTGCAACAGTGCAACATTAGGACTATTTATAGGCCAACAAAGAAAGTAAAAGATGAAAGTTTGCAGTGAACTTTAGTTTATGTGCAGCAGCTAATTTAGACCAAAATAACAGAGGTTGACCCTGAAGATGCTGGACGCAGTTTTCAGCGAAACGCCGGAGGAAGGTAATCCAACTCGACCACGGCCCACAAGCCCGGAAAATCTACTTAACGTAGCTCACAATGTTTGTACATCTTGAAGCCTGGTCTCAAACTGGTGTGAAACACGGGGAACTGAACACAAACTCAAAAGCACTACACACATCACTACACAACGTCAACAAAAACACAAAACAAAAATTGCACTAATGCCGTTAAGTTCTCTCACACAACAAATAAAAACTCTCTGACTAGGTTGTCAGTCTGGGTGGCTCAGTTGGTTAGACGCTGGCCTACGGATCCCAAGGTCGCGGGTTCAAACCCGGCCCAGACCGATGGTTTTTAAGTGTGCTTAAAAACGACAGCTCCATGTCAGTAGATTTACTGGCATGTAAAAGAACTCCTGCGGGACTAAATTCCGGCACACCGGCGACGCTGATGTGATCCTGGTAATTGACAGCGTCGTTAAACAAGAAAATAAAAATAATAATAATCTGACTAGGTTGAAGAGGGTTCTCCCTAAACAGACCGGGCGTGTTGTAAACATGCCCAAATAACATTTTTCATATTCATTCAGTTTCGTGCAAGTAGCACTGCTAATCTAGGCAGCATAGCAATACATCACTCTCGCCTGACGTTACATGAACGTACAAGCTGGCTCTTCGTTTAAATACATCACATGGCCCGAAGTTGTCTTCCCCTGCTTTAGAAAGTGTCCCGTGAGAACTTCGTGAGAATTTCGTCTAAGTCCCACTCGGCAGTGTGCACGAATTCTTATGAAAGTTGCTGAAGTTGCTGTATTATTGCAGTGTTAATTCAGCACTGCCAACAGCACTATTTCTCCATTAATTTGTTGCCAATCTGAACTTTGAATGTTTTAGCAGGACCCGGCAGTATGCTAGTTTTTTTTTTTTTTTTTTTTTTTAATTAACGTCCTCCAACATTGCGTCATATCGGACGGTGAGTGAATGAAACGGGTGAAATGATGCTCAAATGAGGCCGAGGTCCATGGAGCTTTTAAGTTACCCAACATTCGTCTTCTCAGGATAAGGGAAAACCTCGGAAGAAACCTTACCCGGATAACTTACCCTAAGCGAGATTCGAACTCGCGACCTCTTGAAGTATGCTAGTGAACTTGTTAGAAGCAAGTTGTGAGAGTGCCATGACTTGCTTCATTAGCATAGTAGATTTAGCGCCTTTGTACTATAATGAGGAAGAATGTATGCAATTCCTCTATGACAAGGGCCTGCTGAGAACCCGAATGCTAAGCAGGGAATGTGATGCCGTGCTACACCTCATTACAAATGGCTTCAATGGGTTTTATTGCTCCCTTACAGAAAGGGGTAAAAAAATTCCAACTGTTTTCCTGCAGGAGAGGTCATCCTGAGCAGTTTTCGGAGTCATGCTCCGAGATTTCAGGCAGGGGCCAAGGAAAAGGGGTAGATATGGGAAAAAACCATTCTCTTGTGCAATATGCTAAAACACGCTCAACCCCATAAAGAAATAATTTCACATAAATTTGGAAGCTTCATATTTAATATGCATGTGACGTCCCTTGTGCTAAAGGTTACAGGTGAAAATATATATTGGAAATGGGTACCCACAACTAGTCTTATCATACTGGCATTCTATATTATCTGAAATCTAATTATAATTAAAAAGATATGGGTGGCAGTATCTCTGTAGCAGCATGATGTGAAAAATAGATTAGCCGATGCGCGAGTACATTTGTGTTTAGTGTGTTGGCAACAAAAACTAGTGTGATTGAAAAAGCAATGTTGGTAGATATGAAAATCGTCTGCTAGTGACAGCTAGCGCATGCAGCACAACCTAGTGGCGATTCTGCTAATGACTCGGCACATGTGCAGTAAGTACCTTCGGACTTAGAATTTGGCTGGCAAGTGCTACGGGACACTTTCTATAGATGAGCCAAAGATTCAACTACAATAAAAAGGTAATGGAAAAATAGTGGAGGAAATGTACTAAGGCAAGGAAAGAGTTCAGCAATACAAATTATGATTAATAGTGGAAAAGAGTAAATATTATTGTAGATTAGATGTGTGACAAGGTAAATAAAACCAATTGAAAGGAAATTCAAGTCTCTTAAAAGAATTATACATATAAACTAGCAGACCCAACAGATGCTATATATCCAAAAATTATAAAATTTTAAAAATAAACTATAAATTATTAATCAAGGCTTCAGGGGTGATCAGCCGTGAAGCCTTGATTAATAACGCTCGCCGTGAAAGCTTTAAGTCTGAACTATAAATTGTTTGGAATGTTCTGGTGAAAAAATATCTAATAAAACTAGTTTTAGAATACCTGATGCCACCATGCCTACAGTTATCACAACTTGAGCTGTCAATTAGGTGTGATTGTATCTGTATGCTATAAACTTAAATTTGTCGAGTACACACTTGAAACTGTTTTAAGTAACAGCAAGAAAGAAAAAAATCAAATCATTTTTATGAGTTATATTTTTTAAATTACAAAAAATAAATATATAAATATATTTTTAATCTTAATACAGTAAAACCTGCCTTCAACAAACCCCTGTTAAGTGGAAATATGCTTAAAACGGAAATATTTTATGGTACAGTGAATTTAGGGCTAAAAACCCACTGAATTCCGTTTATTAAATGGAAATTATCTTATGCTGACAACAGAAATCATAGAATGCCTTTTAACGGAAAATTCCCACTTCCTGAATGTAGAGTTTAGAAAATGTTCAGGTAAAAACTATATCAATGAAGTTGCTTTCAATTGCAGTGCCATGGAATATGTCAACATAGACAGTGATGTGCAAACTGAAACAGACACAGTTGATATAGAGGTTTTAATTGAGAATATGTAAAGTCGGATAGAAGAAGAGAAGGCGGAGGAAGATGAAGAGGATATGTCCCTTAGTTAGAAGAAGAGTGTAGGCTAAAGATTTATTGGGATGCTGTCAAAAGTTTAAAGGAAATGCAACAATTTGCCCTATGGCCAAATGACTCGGATATGTTTGGTGTGATTTCTCAGGCCAAAATGTTTGTGGAAGTTGAGGAGCTAAGCAGCAATGTGTCCAGAAAGCTCTGCTTGACTACTGGAAAAATAAATGAATGTGTATACAGCTATTTTTCATTCATTATGTTTTGTGTGTATTACATGTATGTATTGCAGAAGAAATATCTAAATACACACAATAGAATAATATATTATTTATTTATGCCAACAAACTTACTGTTGGTGTTAAACACACAAGCCGTGTGTGGGCAAAGTTTGAGAGGTAGAACTGAAACTTAAAAATTCAATGCCACAACTGGGATTTGAACCACAGACCTTCCGCTTACCAGGCGGCTGCTCTAACCATTGAGCCATTGTGACAAACTGCCAGAATGGCATTAAATTCTCAAACCAGTTCGTATTTTTCCTGGTAAACCACAAAAGCAGTCTCACATCAGATACAAATTACCCCAATGGTGACTTACTATTGTAAGTACTTTATGTCCCAGGATTAAATAACCTTCAGATGGTTATTATTTATTTATGCCAACAAACTTACTGCTGGTGTTTTTAAACACAGAAGCCGTGTGTGGGCAAAGTTTGAGAGGTGGAACTGGAACTTAAAAATTCAATGCCACAACTGGGTTTTGAACCACAGACCTTCCGCTTGCCAGGCGGCTGCTCTAACCATTGAGCTATTGTGACAAACTGCCAGAATGGTTTACTAGGAAAAATACGAACTGGTTTGAGAATTTAATGCCATTCTCATAAGGAGGTATTACATAATTTGTAAAAGACGAATATGCAACTAATTTAAAATATACGCTAGAGTGCACTCTGTAACTCTTTATGCTATTTTCAAATAAATGAATCATAAATCTTGTCTTTTTAATCCCTTGTCTTTTAATAATTGCATTTTATTATACCATCACATTTCTGAGTAACTAAAGTAAATGTTTACTGTAAGAAATTAAAAGCAAATAAGGTTGAAGGTGAGGGAAGTATAATGAATACACTTTGTACATACAGGCATTGTAATACTTTCATTGGGGTACACAGAATTATGGTATAATACACTGTTTTACCGGTTTCCTTTAATTGTTGATGGGTAGCTAGCTGTAGTGTGAGATACTTGCGCTACATGCGACAATATGGCAATGCAGCAATACTAGCTCTGTCTCTGTCTCTACGCAAGCAACTGCCAAGTTAGGTGCCGGTCACTATGGGTCTGCCTTCATTAAGTGGAAATCTGTCTTTAACGGAAATGTTTGAGAGTCCTGTTCGATTCCGCTGAAGACAGGTTTTACTTTATTAACTGGAATAAAATTTGTTGATTTTTTTTTATCTTAATAGTATTTTATAAACAATACTTTTAGTTAATCTTCGAGGGGTATAAATGAACAAGCTTGATGGTCTGCCAATCCTTGAACAAGCAACAGGTGTCATGTGAAAAGCACGGATTTTGTAGATCCAACATACAAATTGACATTGTTTGGCCTTGCGACTTATTAATAGTCAATGCGAATGCCAAGCAAATTTGTAATTGCACACGTTTGAATAGAATGGGTGAGTCTGAAGGAATCATTGGGATCTGTGGTAGAAAAACTTCACCTTGAAATTTTCCGTTGAAAATGGTAGCTACAAAAGCATTGCCCATGATTTTTTTATGACTAAGCGCATGTCATCGCATAGCTCTGGTGCACTCAAATTTCAAAGCAAAATTATTGGTGAACCAACCTTCAATCGCAAGTAATGTGGTGGCATAACAGGTAAATCCAGTGAATTCACAAATTCAACAGGATAGTTGACAACTTCCTCAGGATCAGCAACAGTGTTGATGGACTTGAATGATATTTCATTGCCAGCCAATGATGGTTGTATTTTAAAATTAACTGCGCCGACATCTATATTTTTTGCGGCCAAAATATCTTGCTCACGTAGCCACACATGATTAGTGTAATTAGCTTGTAAATTTGGAAATACAATTTCAATCAAATCATTGGTATCCACCACGTTGCAAAAATTGTCTGTGTATTGGATTGCATTTTAACACAATTTAAATTTTCTTTTGCCACTATTGAGCAATTGTTCGGAGAAGGCTGATGCCAATGGATCATTTTGAATTTGAAGATGTATATTTATGGTAAGGCATAATTTACTGATAGTTTGCTATAGGTATGAGTCTTTCAAAACATGCACTGTCTCCATATGTAGCACGCGGAATGAATGGCAACGTCTATCTGAAATTACCGTACAGCAGCAGTAGAGCACCATCAAAAAGCCTGCTATTATTATTGAGATCTTTCAGCGTTCTACCGAGATCTTCAAGTGAATGCTTGTGGGCCATAGTGCATTCATCCCAGATAATTTTGCATTTTCTCAAAATATAAGACATGCCTGAATGCTTCTTTATGTTACACATTGCGTCTGGATTTGTGTGAATGTTCAATGACAACTTGAGTGCTGAATGTACAGTCTGCACACCATCAAGCAAGATCACTGCAATGCCTGATGAAGCAATTGCCAACGCAATATGATTATGTGATCTAATGCGCGCATCAATAAGATGAGGAATGTTTTGCCAGTGCCACCTGGTGTGTCAAAAAAAAAGAATCACCTTTTTGTGCTGCAATTGATAAAATAATTTGATCACACGAGGGATGTTCAATAAAGACTGGCACTAATGCTCATACAACAATTTATTTTAAAAAATCACTCATACAGACTTTTGTCCCCCTCAAAATACTTCCCCCCCAATGCAATGCACTTGTCCCACCTCCTTTGTCACCCCTGGAAGACATGCAGGAAGCCATTCCTTGACATCCTCTTCAGGGTCACCTCTAAAGCTCACAGCCTTGGTTTCGTTTTCGAACCGACGTCCCTTAAGTTCCTTTTTGGCTGTTGGGTTAAGAAAAACGTCACACAGTGCCAGATTGGGACTATAAGACGGATGGGGTACCGTAGAGATACCTTTTTGTGCCAGGAACTAAGTAACAGCATTAGCAACATGAGACCTTGCATTGTCGTGATGGAACTTCCATTTCCCTATCAGGTTTCTTCGATGTGATCCTTGATCAATTGCTTCAGGACGTTTTGATAGTAAACTGCGGTGACTATAGCGTGTCTTGGAACTGTGTGAGTGTACACCATCCCCTGGTAATCAAAAAAAGTGATGACCATGGCCTTATTGGCAAACTTTTATGCTTGTGCCTTTAGTGGTGGGCGTTGACCACGTTGCACCCATTCTGTGCTGCTTCGCTTCATCTCTGGATCATAACAGTACACCCATGTTTCGTCAGCAGTGATGTTTTGCCACCATGCATCACCCTTGTCCGCAACACATTATTTCCAATGGCGGCACACATCAACACGAGCCTGCATTTGCTGTGAGTGAGTGAGTTGGGTTTAAGGGCCCATCGACAACTAGGTCATTAGGGCCCAAAGTTCAAAAATAAAACAACCAAATTTGTAAAAGCTCACCCCTGAAAGGTTAAAACGTTAAAGTTAAAATAACTAAAACGGAAAGTAAAAAGTACTAAAACGTAGGTTAAAACGGCTAAAAGTTAAAACTGGTAAAAACTTAACCTTATAAGACTTAAAAAGCTAAAACCATCCTAAAATCCTAATTCCGCCAGGATAAAAAACACCTTACACTTGCTTGCCAAAACCAATCTTCGTAACAAACCGCAGTACTGTATTTACAGCTGCTGGGTCGTTGCCTAAAACAGAGCACAGTGTAAGGCCCAGGCCAATGGAATGGCGCTCACGAGTGCATTGCGGACAATCAAGAAGGACATGTGTGACGGAGAGTGGAACATTGCATGTCGCACAGACAGGCTCCGTATCACCGCGCAAAAGGTGTGCATGCGTGGCTCGAGTGTGGCCTATCCTCAGGAGGGTTAAAATCACCTCCTCACGCCTGAAATCCCTGCAAGATGTTTGCCAGGGTTGTATCGTGTCCTTGATTGTCCGTAACTGAGTGCCAGCTAACGCTTCCCAAGATTGCTGCCAGAGTAAATAGATGGCGACGAAAGTACTTCTGCACATCTATATAAGGTAGCGTACGGGTGGAATATTCCGGAAGGCGACATGCAGACTTCGCAGCCGCATCCGCCGCCTCGTTGCCCGGAATACCCACATGGCCTGGGATCCATGTAAAAACGAACTGGTATCCGCGAGATAACAACTGAGATAAAACTGTCTGTATTTTAATAATTAATACCGAGTTGCCAACAAATTGTTGCAGCGCCTGGAGAGCGCTCAGCGAGTCGCAACATACAATAAAAGATCCAGGAACTGACCGGGAGATAAAAAGTAAGAAATAAAAGATGGCAAACAGCTCGGCGGTAAAAACTGAACTGGCGTCTGGAAGGCGGTATGTGTGAATGTCACCGTTGTAGATAAATGCGGAACCCGTCGTACTACCCAAATGGGAGCCGTCGGTGAATACCGGGGTATAAGTCCGGTATCGGTCCAGAACTGCGGTGAAGAGTTGACGGAACACCGAAGGAGGGGTAGCAGTCTTTGCACAGCCCGACAATTCCAGGTCAAAGCGTGCACGCTAGAGTTGCCAGGGAGGACAGTGGCCAAGTGAATGCCGCTCTACAACTGGCAGTTGGAGGGCGTTTGCGGCAAGCAGTTCTCGAAACCTGATACCACTGGGACGGGAGATGATTGTATTCCGCGTATAACGGTGCACTAGGTCTGGACGCAATACTGGTGGATGCGAAGGATGACCTGGCTGAGCGGCCAACCTTGCCACGTACGAACAAAGTAACAATAAGCGTCGAACAGACAGTGGAGGATCGCCAGAATCAGCATACAGACATTCCACCCTAATGGTGCGAAAAGCCCCAGTAGCGAGACGGATACCCGTGTGATGTATTGTGTCTAAAAGGCGGAGTTTAGATGTAGCCGCCGCGCCATAGATAAAACTGCCGTAGTCTAATTTGGACCGGACCAGTGAGCGATACAACCTCAACATCACCGTGCGATCGCCGCCCCAAGATGCCCCAGATAAAACTCTGAGTACCCGCAGCGAACGATCGCAGGAAGTCCGAAGTTGACGAATATGGTACTCCCAGGTGAGCTTCCTGTCGAGGTGAAGGCCCAAGAACTTGAGGTGCGGAACAAACGGCAGACGTGTCCCTCGCAAATAAAGATCAGGAGGCGGGTGGACGCCACGAAGTCGATGGAAATGGATACACTGTGTTTTCGTAGGGGAGAACTGAAAGCCGGTGCGAAAGGCCCACTCGGCGATGGATGTTACCGTCAGCTGCAGTTGACGCTCGATGTGCTCTAAGCTGTGAGAACGATAGAATATCGCGAAGTCGTCAACTTACAGCGACATCGGGATTCCGCTACGAACAACACTAGTGATGCCATTAATGGCAACGGTAAAAAGCATAACACTGATAATCGACCCTTGGGGTACACCATTCTCCTGGACCTTCTCTTGGGAAAGCGTGTTTCCTATGCGGACACGAAAACGGCGAAGTAGTAAAAAGTTAAAAATGAACATCGCTAAATGACCGCGTAAACCGTTCGTGTGCAGAGTGCGGAGGATTCCATAGCGCCAGGCGGTGTCGTAGGCCTTCTCCAAATCAAAGAAGACACCCACCACATGCTGCTTCAACAGAAAGGCATTTTGAACATACGCTTCCAAACGTGCCAGGTGGTCGACACTGGAGCGATGGCGGCGAAAACCGCACTGAACATTGCTCAGCAGGTTATTCGTCTCTAGCCACCACACTAAACGAGTGCTGATCATTCGTTCGAAGGTCTTACAAACGACACTCGTTAAGCAAATAGGGCGGTAGCTAGAGGGAAGCGTCCGATCTTTCCCGGGTCGAGGAATAGGTATGACAATACCCTCTCGCCAAGAAGACGGAAAAACCTGCTCCCGCCATATACGGCTGTACATATCCAACAGGAACGAAAGAGCCGTAGGTGGAAGTTGAAGCAGCATTTGTCTGTGGATGTCATCGGGTCCTGGAGAAGAGTCCTTTGCGAGAGATAAGGAATGAGCCAGTTCCGCTTGAGTAAAAAGATCATTGTACGATTCACTACAGTCACTATTAAAATTAAGAACTATCCGCTCCGCAGATTCCTTCAGAGATTTTAAAGCACGGTCATAACTTTCCGTTTGGCTGGTAGCAGCGAACGAATTAGCAAGGGCGTCTGCGATATCCTGTTCGGAAGTGTAAGTTGAACCATGTACGGCAAGACCGGGGATTATCGTCCGGCGATACTTGCCGTACATACGCCGAACTGCAGTCCACACCTTTTGTGCCGAGGCCTTACGGGAAAGCGACGAGACGTATGTTTCCCACGATGTGCGTTTTGCGTTACGAAGGACAAGACGCGCCCTGGCACGACAACGCTTGAAGGCAATAAAGTTCTCCTCTGTAGGATGTGAACTGAAAACACGCAGAGCTCGCTTTCGTGCTTTGGTAGCCAAACGGCATTCCTCGGTCCACCACGGCACAGGAGTGTGTCGTGGCGTAGATGAACCACGAGGAATGCTGGAATCTGCTGCAAGTAGGACAGTGCAAGTAAAATACTCCACCATTTCATCTATGGTGGCAAAGACTTGGTCGGTCAGGTGAATGAGGGAACGGAATTTCCCCCAGTCAGCCTTGGAAATAATCCAGTGCGGGTGTCGTGTTGGCACAGAATGGTGGCCTGTTAGCTGAATGTTAATGGGATAATGATCACTGCCAAATAGGTCGGAAAGAACGGACCAATCAATAAGTGGTACTAATGACGGGCTACAAAAGGAAATGTCTAGAGCAGAGTGTGTACCATAGGCAGATGATAGGAATGTAGGGACACCAGTGTTTAACAGAATTAGGTCGGACAGATCGCAAACGTTTGCTACAAGGCACCCACGGACATCGTCAGTGTCGGAGCCCCATGAAGTGTGTTTGACATTCAGATCACCCAGAAATAGAAGTGGAGGAGGAATCTGTGCCAAAAGAGCCCGAAGATCGTGCTGGTGTACGACACTGAGCGGCGGCAAATAGACATTACAAATAGACAAACACAAGCCCTGCAGCTGTACACGCACCGCTACAGCCTGTAGCGTCGTGTTGAGCGGGATGCTGGTGGCAGAGATAGTGTGTGCCACCAGAATAGCAACACCGCCGCTTGCTCGCCGATCAGCTGCAGAGTCATGTCTAAATGCCGAAAAACCACGAAGATAGAGAGCTTGATTAGATTTCAAGTGGGTTTCTTGTAGACAAACGATTGATGGAGAGCGTTGAACAACTAGATGTTGTATGTCCGGAACACGAGCCCGGAACCCATTAACATTCCACTGGATTATTTCCATATTAAAAAGAGATTAGTGGCCAGTCTTTATCTTTTTCTTCTTCTTTCTTTTGATCTTGGCGCACTTAGGACCAATGAAGTGTCTTTCCCCGTCCTCTGGCGACTCCTCAGATGTTTGGGAGTCCGAAGATCCCCTACGGCTCGCGGAGCGGGAGGGGACTTCAGTGAGGACGTGGGACTGCTGGCTCGAACAACGTGCCTGGCTGGAGGTCTGTCCACAGAGGTGGTGGCGCATGGGGATGGCTCGAGAGCTTGAGTCTGCACTGCGGTAGATGTGGTCGCAGGAGGATTAGGGCGACGCTGTGGAGGAGTGCTCGTTGACCAGTCGGTTTGGGTGGAGGCTTCCGAAACTGGCACATGCTGCAACCCGATATTGACCACAGGAGGTCGACGTACAGCTGACGCGTAACCAACGGTGTTAGCTGGTTTAAGTTGCTCGAAGCGCCGCCATGCTTCCGGAAAAGTTAGTCGTTCCTTTACGCGCAACTCCTGTATTGCCTTCTCGTCAGCAAACTGCGGGCACTGCCGGGAACTAGATGGATGAGTCCCTCCACAGTTTACGCAGTGCGGGTCTCGAGTACAAGCTGTCTCTTCATGTGCTGCCAAGCCACAACGTTCACAAAGTGCAGGATGGGTACACGCGCTCCTAGTATGCCCGAACCTCTGGCACTGAAAGCAACGCATCGGGTTCGGGACATACGGGCGAACTGCGGCGCGCTCGTATCCACAGAAGATATATTCTGGAAGATTAGTTCCCTTGAACGTCAAGAAGACAGTTTTTAAGGGAACCTCTTTCCCATCCTGCTTTCGTGATAGACGGTACGCTTGAATGACTCTTTGATCGGAGAGGCAAGTGACAATCTCCTCTACTGACAGACCATCCAGGCTAGATGTAGTAATTACTCCCCTACAAGAGTTTAAGGATTTGTGTGGGGCTACCCGGATGGGGTAGGAGCCCAACAAAGCTGCCTTTAACAGTTTCTGTGATTGGTCTGCGGTGTTTGTCTCAATCAAAAGCGTACCGTCTCGAAGTCGTGTCGCGTTTTTAACCGGTCCACATATGCGGTCTATTTCTCGCTTAATGTAAAATGGGCTGATGTCCTTTATCGTTTTCCCGTCACAAGCTAAGGTCACAACTAAAAAAGGGTCCAAGAAAGGGGTTTTGCGCGGATGCATAGTGAATTTGGACCCCCATCCGGAACCGTCGGCGTCAGCCTGCCATCCGGGGGTCAAAGGAAAGAAAGACACCAAAATCTCCACGGTCTGTGCCGCCATGGAGACCCCTCCATGACTGATCTCAAAGCGTACTTCAGAGGGACTACCCTCCAATCACCACTGCTTGTCCGCATGGGTAAACCGTTCACCACGTGACATCCCGGTTTTATGCCCCCACCACAGGAATAACCGCCTGTGGCTCCCCGCTTTAGCACACGCTGCCTCAACGGAGTCAGCGTGGATTCAGGGGACTTCGGGTTGATTACACCGGGGCTCCGTCAGCGGTAACACGTCCGGCCGGTGATACTAACCCGACGGCACGCGGCCGTCGGGAGATTAACACCGGCCGTGCCCTCAAGGAGCTACGTGGGTGTACATGACGTGTGGACGGGCTCCGCACCTAAGGTTACACATGGGGGCAGTAGGGAGGGTCCGCCCAACCTTCGCGCCTGAGACCTCCGAAGGGCACACAAGTCGAAAACCGTGGGACAGGACCACGGAGATAGGAAAGATCCCTGCTGGTGAGACAGGAGTTATAAATCTAGGAACTTACAAAGTAATAATCAGAATAAGCCTAGAAGAGGAAGAGGGTGATATAAAAAGCAACATAAAACGCTGCACGTGGCACAGTTAATGAAGGTGGAGGGGGTGAAGTGATAGTGAGCAGCTCGGGGCCCCGGGTGCGCCAAACCCGGACCTACCGTGGTAGGTTCCCCTGGGGGAGTTTGATTTTGCAGTCCTCTTCTCCTAGATGAGTCGTCGACCAAGACTAACGAGCCTCATCTACCCGTTGGAATGTTCTTAGCTTCCCCTCACCTCTTGCCTACCAGTGGTCACGAAGACTCACTTAGTAGGCCGTCTGGATCGGGTACTGAGCCCTCCGCCACGGCAAGGCGACACTCCTTCGGAGGGGATTTGCTGTGAGGTAAGCAGTTGCGGAATCCATCGTGCACACACCCTACACATTTGCACATGGTCTTTTAAAGTTGTGTGAGTGCTCCCAACTGATATTCCAAGGATGTGTGCAAGCTGTCTCACAGTGAGATATGAGTCATCAAAAATAATGGCCCCTGCTGTGTTGATTGTTGTTTCTGTTATGGCAGTCACAGGTGCGCCCCTCCTTGCAATTCAGCATTTTCCCGGCCATTTTTGAAAGCACGATTCTAACGGAAACATGCCCTATGAGATATTGCAGTGTCTCCATCTTCATGTCTTCATAGGTTTCGGCAGTGTTTTTCTTCAAGAGAACACATAACTTTATTGCATAACGCTGTTGATGAAAATCATCCAAGGCAATGTTTGGAGGCGATTATGAAACATGTGCACTCTCAAAGGCTGCCAACAATCAACTGACAGAGCTATTGCTGTGAAATTTTCAGTGATTAGCAATTAGGGTACATAGTTCAATGGCGCATGGACAGATGTCGCAAACAGGTACTGAACGGAAGGAAAAAAATTAGTGCCAGTCATTATTGAACATCCTTCGTATATATTCTTTTGTTTAGCAGTGAGCAGTTGCTTATTATTAGTAAAAAATTAGCCAAAAAAGTTGTATCAAACTGTTTTTGGCGCTGGACATCGCTCTTAATGATTTATGCTGCTGGGCAGTAGGCGACAGCATGCAGAAATGAATGAGTGCCACATCTGAAATGAGAATATAAATATCCTGAATCCTTATTAACACCTCGTTATATATTTCCGGTGGTGAACAATCTGTTATAGGCTATTTTCTGTGGTTTAATGCAATATCAAAATTTCGCTGTAAAAGAAAAGAAGACAAAAAAAAAAAAAAAATCAAATTTGTAGCTAAGCTGATTGTGAGTATATACACCATTGGAATTTATGAAAAATTATGTAAAATACCTCTATACTGCACCTTATACATTTGCACAATGTATATGTTTTAATTACACTTTAGGGTCAATCCACTTCAAATCGCATACCCGTAAAACACGACTTTTTCGTAGGAGGTTCAATTTCTTTTTTATGGATAATAGGCATCAAATAAGGAGACCAAAATTTTTTAATTTCGGTATTTTTAAATTGCTTGCCTAGTTATGGCTATTAGAAACTAAGCAATTTCTGCATGCACTGTAATATAAAATCACTTTGACAGGTAGAACTGGAACTTAAAAATTCAATGCCACAAGTGGGATTTGAACCACAGTTCCAGTTCTACCTCTCAAACTTTGCCCACACACGGCTTGTGTGTTTAAAAACACCAACAGTAAGTTTGTTGGCATAAATAAATAATAATTACCATCTAAAGGTTACTTAATCCTGGGATATAAAGTACTTACAATAGTAAGTCACCATTGGGGTAATTTGTCTCTGATGTGAGACTGCCTTTGTGGTTTACCAGGAGAAATACGGACTGGTTTGAGAATTTAGTGCCATTCTGGCAGTTTGTCACAATAGCTCAGTGGTTAGAGCAGCCGCCCAGTAAGCGGAAGGTCTGTGGTTCAAATCCCAGTTCTACCTCTCAAACTTTGCCCACACACGGCTTGTGTGTTTAAAATCACCAACAGTAAGTTAGTTGGCATAAATAAATAATAATTACCATCTGAAGGTTATTTAATCCTGGGATATAAAGTACTTACAATAGTAAGTCACCATTGGGGTAATTTGTCTCTGATGTGAGACTGCCTTTGTGGTTTACCAGGAGAAATATGAACTGGTTTGAGAATTTAGTGCCATTCTGGTAGTTTGTCACAATAGCTCAGTGGCTAGAGCAGCCGCCCGGTAAGCAAAAGGTCTGTGGTTCAAATCCCAGTTGTGGCATTGAATTTTTAAGTTCCAGTTCTAACTCTCAAACTTTGCCCACACATGCCTTGTATGTTTAAAAACTCCAACAGTAAGTTTGTTGGCATAAATAAATAATAATAAAATCACTTGTTACTCTAAGGCCACATAGAGTTGAGAGTTAGGATTTGGCGCACTGGAAAGGTTAAATACAACACTTTTAACAACTTTCGACATTATTATACAAACATTTTTTGTCTGTTTTTTTTTTTATAGTATATTTTGTAAAACCAAAAATAGAATTTAAATCAATGGGCTAAAAATCTAAAAAAAATATATACGAATTCCCTGACATTTTATCTATAAAATAAGATGCTAAAAACTATGGAGCATGCATAAGTGCATTAGCTATAATTTTTTATTTGGAGGCCTGCAAGTGCTTATGGACGACACGAAGTAGAGATTCATTTGTACGGCTGGATTCACCATTCTTGGCCCATGGAGGAAGTAAATGGAAAGCTTGAAAGCGAGTACCAAGCCAGGTGACTGCAGACAGCATGCGAATTGGTGCATCAGCTTCATATGCTACTCACATAACTTTTTCTTACTAAGGCGGTACAGCCCATGCAGAAAAATGTCTCCACAATGTACCTTCTTTCTGATACTCCTGTTGCATCTGATACGCGGTTTTGAACTTTTTGAATTTTTTTTGAAAAAAATCTTCTGATGTAAGCAGTTCTTTGCGTTTAGCTTCTTTCTTCATGTACGCCCATACGTTTGAAACAATTTCTCTGCTCTGACTGTGTAATGTTTTGGTCTCTAATTTAGAACGAACAGGTGGCATAACTGATTTACGCTATGATCAATGTCTCACAAATTCATTATATTCACTCCTTATCGCAAAGGTCAAACTATGTCTTCAACTACACGCTGCACTAAAAGCACCTGTGAATTAGCAAGGACTGTCTCAGAGCATGCAGACATCATTACCTTCCCCTCCCTCCCCATGTTGTGCATGGTTTCATTTGAAGAATTATACAATATGACCTGACGAAAGAGACAAAAGCTATGAGCTTACAGGACTTCCAGTCAAGGTCAGGGGCAAGAACGATGGATCCAGCTATGCTTTAAAATTACACTCCTTCATTCCTTTGTCAAAAACTGAAGCTTTAGTGAAACAATTTTCTTTCAAAGAAGGAGGTACACACGCAGAAATTTAAAGTTTTGAGTTTTGTGTTGTATCGAAACATTAGTTTAAAATGCATATTTTAAAAACATCTTGAAGATGCTAATAGTGTACATATAATAGTGTCAGCTAGCAGTGTTCTCTTTACTGTACTGTCGTAACGTTCATGGAACCTCATGCAGTGAACAGTTGCCGTAATGGAAGGTGCCAATTGTGCAAGGTTATGGTAGCCGTCACCATTGCCACATGAGTCCGCTGCACTGATTTCTAAGTTAATTACAACTGAACTATTGGAGACTCCATTCTGATTTTTTCTGAGAATACTGAATAAACTTCAGTGTATTTTACTTTCTCTACTGGTGAGTAGGGGAAATATTGTATTCCACCCAAAAATTCAATGTCGAGATTTCACTGAAAAAACATGTTTTGAGGTCCCCTGAATCCAAAAAAAAGCATTTTTAGAAAAAGGTCCGTGTGTGTGTCTGTGAGTCTGTGTGTCAGTCTGTCAGTCTGCAGCATATGTCTGCAGCATAACTTGAAAACGAAAAGTTGGTTAAAAACCAAAGTTGGTATTTAAGTTTAATGTCTTTCAAGGATGCGACACGAAGATTTTGAAGAAAATAGCCCTACCCTAAACTACCCTTTACATGGAATATTTTTCGAAAACTTTTATTTTCTTGAAAATGGCTCTAATGATTTTGATTAAAATGTCATATGTTTGAGATATTTTTATGACAAATGAAATGTATATCTTGAATTTTCTGGCTATAGCCCCTGTAGTCGTATTTACTCTGGACGACTTTTGCATAACTGGTAAACCATTAGAGATAGACCAAATCATATTATGCAAAAAATGTCATTAGCTAATGCTGGATTTCTGACAATGAAGTCATTGATCTTCTTGCTCTCCAATATTTTTCACAATGATATTGAAGAGAGCAATAGCAAAAAATGTAGATCTTGCTAAAATACACAATTTATGTCTCAATAAATTTTCTTGTAGGGTGAACCATTTCGGAGATATTCCTTGTTATGTGTGTGAGTTTCGGAAAACTTAGAACTTTCATGAAATGGATCATCCTTGTTCATTTTTTTATATGTCAACAGAATCTCAAAGCTTTAAAACATTTGACTATCGCACAAAGCCTACTATATTCTAACTTCCCTTTGCACCTACAAGGAAATAAGCAACAAGATAATTTGTAGAAATAAGAGTTTGTAAGAATGGTTAGTACAAGAGTAGAGAAAGTCATGTGAATGCAACACATCAGATCTTTTAGTATTTTTTTTCAGGTTTTTAAATGGTCTAGTTTGTTTTATTATCTAACTTTAAAAATTTAATCGTGTAAAATATAATAATAATAATAATAATAATAATAATAATAATAAATAAAATTTTCTAATAAATACCTCATGAAATACTGCAATTTATCTTTAATTTGAGCCAAAGATCAAGTAATTTGCTTGATTACAATTGGAGGTATGATTGATCGAAGGGTGAGGAGTGAGGCATTTTTGGGACACATAAAAAATTAATATCTGCCAAAATATATTTTTGTTAAGAAAACCAAGAAACACGGGTCAAATGTATTTTGATCCAAAACACCAAATTTTTTTTAAAGAAAATCTGAGACATTAATGTCAATTTTTGCCATATTTTGTGCGATTTGACGTGAAATGACTCTTTAACACCTTCCTTCAATAAATATTAATATAGTACCTGGGCGACAGAGCTTCGCTCGGCGTTTTTCGCCTCTATTTTTGTGAAATCTTGTTTTTTGTGGGAGAAGATACTTATTTAGACAAACCTGAAAGGTAAAACGTTAACTAAATAAAACTACTTGTCGCAATTGTTAAGAGTAATGTCCGAGATACAATAGAAATACATAAAGTATTTCATAAACACCATCATTTCAGATGTAAAACGTGTACTGCTGAAAGCAGGCCTCCCCGTAGATGTCCACCCAGTTTGAGGTTTTCGTCGAGCATTTGTTCCATTATGGAGTTTAGTTCTTTGCTCCAGGACATTAATACATTGGCCAAGGTCCATCATATTTCCGTCGAGTTCTCCCAAGGCTTCCTTAACCCCGGCCAGTCGCTCGTTAGCATTCTCCGATAGACCTGTCTTCATATTGGAATTCCCGTCATCTTTTCCGTTTCGGAGTTTACATTTTCAATTTGGCTTCCATTTTTGTTCCCATATTTTCTATTCCGTAGTTTACATTTTTCCAATTCAGTTTTCATATTTGTTTCCTCTGCCGCATTCCAGAATTCATTTCATTTCTCATTATGTCCATCTTGGCTAACATTTGTTTCATCAACTGTTCCATATCGTGCTTTTCGTCGCACTGGACACCAATTGTGATTACTTTTTTTTTAACTATTTCTTTAATTTTTATTAAAACACCGGAGCGACACTAAGCAAAAGCAATGTTGAAGAATAACAAATACTACAGGAAGAAAAGCTGGTTGATAAAGTCATGTGAATGTACTGTGCATTTATGTTTCAAACATATAGGAAATTGTATGAATTGTTCGTCAAAGCGGGAGTAGTGAAAGAAATGTGATTGTGTTTAACTAAAGAAAAATGAGTAGAAAAACCATGTGAATGTTATACGTTGCACTTTTATTTCAAGTGTATGGAAAAATGTATGGATTGTTTGCAGAAGAGGGAGTAGTATGTTAGGTAAAAGAAAAGCGCGTAGAGAAAACCATGTGAATGTAATACATTGCATGGTAAAATGGATTGCATAAAAACCTTCGCCATGAAAAAAAGTAGATATATGACTTTTCATGGCGACCGGTCAACCTGTTTTGGAATTTAATCACTCTTCAACATAAGATATGTGTAGAGGTTGGTATGTATGAAGTTGATAAACGATAGGGAATAACATGTGAATTGTTACGTAAAACAAAAGTGAGTAGAGAAAGTAGTATGAATGTAATACGTTGTATTGGTTTCAAACATACAGCAATTTGTATGAATTATATGTTGAAGGGCGAATAGCGAAAGAAGACCGATTGTGTCTCGTAAAGGAAGAATTAGTACAAGAAATTGTGTAAATGTAATACCTGCATTTATATTTCAATCCTAGAATATTATATGAATTATATGTTGAAGGGCAAACAGAGGATATATGAATGTGCTACGTAAAAGAAAAGCGAGTAGAAAACCATTTGAAAGTAATATATTGTGTAGTAAACTTGTTACCATAAAAACTCTCCATGAAACAAATACATATACGTGCCGAATTTCGAGGTGATTGGTTAAGCGGTTTTCGAGATTAACAGTTAGATATATACAAACATTCAAGTTGTATAGATGATAGGAATTGTTTGTAGAAGAGTGAGTGGAGAAAGACATGTGAATGTGTTACCTAAAAGTGAGTAGAGTAAACACTGTGAATGTAACATCGAGCATTTCTATATCAAACATGCACAAAATTGTATGACTTATTTCTAGAAGAGTAAGTAGAGAAACAGTTATGAGCGTGTTACCCAAAAGCAAGTAGGAAAAACAGTATGAATGTAATACGTAGCATTTTTATTTCAAATATGCACGAAATGTATGACTTATTTTTAGAAGAGTGAGTAGAGAGAGAGATGTGAATGTGTTACCTAAGAGTAAGTAGAGAAAACAGTATGAATATAATATGTAGCATTTCTATTTCAAATATACAGAAAATTGCATGACTTCTTTGCAGAAGAGTGAGTAGAGAAAGAGATATGAATGTATCACCTAATAGTGAGAGGAGAAAACAGTGTAAATGTAATAGCACTTCTGTTTCAAACATACAGAACATGGTTTGACTAATTTTAAAAGTGGGGATAGAAGTGTTTTTTGGTGCAAAATCATGCTTTTTATGGAAAATTGTTTACAGAAGAGTGAGTAGAGAAAGAGATGTGAATGTGTTACCTAAAAGTGAGAGGAGAAAACAGTGTGAATGTAATAGCACTGCTGTTTCAAACATACAGAACATGGTTTGACTTATTTTATAAGTGGGGATAAAAGTGTTTTTCGGTGCAAAATCACGTTTTTATTGAAAATTGTTTACAGAAGAGTGAGTAGAGAAAGAGATGTGAATGTGTTACCTAAAAGTGAGTAGAGAAACCGCTGTAAATGTAATATGCAACATCTATATTTCAAACATACAGAAAATTGCATGATTTATTTGTAGAAGATTGAGTAGAGTGAAGAGATGTGAATGTGTTACCCAAAAGTACTTAAGTAGAGAAAGAGATGTGAATGTGTTACCTAAAAGTGAGTAGAGAAACCACTATGAATGTAACATGCAGCATCTCTATTTCAAACACACAGAAAATTGTATGACTTATTTTAAAAGTGGGGACAAAAATGATTTTTGGTGTAAAATCATGTTTTTTATGGAAAATTGTTTACAGAAGAGTGAGTAGAGAAAGAGATGTGAATGTGTTACCTAAAAGTACTTAAGCAGAGAAACCACTGTGAATTTAATATGCAGCATCTCTATTTCAAACATACAGAAAACTGCATGACTTATTTGTAGAAGAGTGAGTAGAGAAAGAGGTGCTAATGTATCACCTAATAGTGAGAGGAGAAAACAGTGTGAATGTAATAGCACTTCTGCTTCAACCATACAGAACATGGTTTGACTTATTTTAAAAGTGGGGATAAAAGTGTTCTTCGGTGCAAAATCATGCTTTTTATGGAAAATTGTTTACAGAAGAGTGAGTAGTGAAAGATATGTGAATGTGTTACCTAAAAGCGAGAGGAGAAAACAGTGTGAAGGTAATAGCACTTCTGTTTCAAACATACAGAACATGGTATGACTTATTTTAAAAGTGGGGATAAAATGTTTTTGGTAAAAAATCATGGTTTTTTATGGAAAATTGTTTAGAGAAGACTGAGTAGAGAAAGAGATGTGAATGTGTTACCTAAAAGTGAGTAGAGAAAACACTGTGAATGTAATATGCAACATCTCTATTTCAAACATACATAAAATTGCATAACTTATTTGTAGAAGAGTGAGTAGAGAAAGAGGTGCGAATGTATCACCTAATAGTGAGAGGAGAAAACGGTGTGAATGTAATAGCACTGCTGTTTCAAACATACAGAACATGGTTTGACTTATTTTAAAAGTGGGGATAAAATGTTTTTGGTACAAAATCATGTTTTTCTATGGAAAATTGTTTACAGAAGACAGGAGAGAAAGATATATGAATGTCTTACTTAAAAGTGAGTAGAGAAAACACTGTGAATGTAATATGCATGTATACAAAAATTTAACCAAATCTTTAGGGTCGTTTCTGAAAACCCGGGAATATACAAGAATTGCACTGTAGGAACGGGAATTAAAAAAGGTTATTTTTTATGTAAAACCGCGTTTTTTCGGGAATCACACCTGCATAGATGAACTTACAAAGCAAAACCCTATCTGAATACAAAATTTGATGGAAATCGTTAGAGCCGTTTCCAAGTTGCACGGAATAAATATATATATACACACACACAAGAATTGCTCGTTTAAATATATAAGATTACATTTGTAGGTTAGTAAATCAGACACACCAAAAGAAATACAAAAACTTCTAGCTCTGGAAACAATCAATACTACATATCCCACAGAAGAATGGCTGCACATATATACTGATGGATCCTCCATGGAAAACCTTACTGGAGCTGGAGTTATGTGTTCACATTTTTCCTTTTATCATTCTGTTGGCAGAGACACAACAAATTATGACGGAGAAATAGAGGCTATACACATTGCTCTCCGACAATTATTAAATCTTCCCTTAAATAAATTTAACAAGGCAGTAATTCTTTCGGATTCTAAAGCTGCAATTCAGGGAGTATGTTCAAATATTACAAAGAAGTCAACAAAAATTAGAGAATGCTACAAAATGTTAACACAACTCCAAAAAGTTAATAAGACTGTTCATCTCCAACGGATTCCAGCACACTGTGGAGACATGGGGAATGAAGCTGCAGACTCACTTGCAAAGAAAGGCACAACAATAAAACAAAAGTCTAAATTCAATTTCTCATATTCCTCAATAATACGCTTGATCATTAAAAAAATTTCTCATTCATACCTACAAGAAATAGAAACAAATGCCAAAGATAAAAAATGGATTACACTACTTTCCAACCCAGATATAATCCCCCAGAGACCAAGGAAAACAGCAGTTGCAGCCTTCCGACTATTGACAAATCACGACTGCTTAGCAAGTCATCTCTATAGAATAGGTATCTCAGCTTCACCAATACGTGTCCTGTGTAACGATCCAGCAGAAATGAACAAAGACGACTTGAAGACCTGTAAAGCATTAAGATCAGAAGAAACTACAGTTAAAGTATTGGAAAGCACGAATGCTAATGGCTTCATTGCCAGATGCAAGGCACTAGAAAACAATAACAACATTTGTAGGTTAAGCTTATTGTTATAGGATGCAATTGTATACATCACTGGAATGTAAAATACTCACTTCAATACTTCACCTTACACATTTGCACAATTATTTGTTAATTATACATTCTCAATAAGTGTGCACTTCTAGCGTAATATTAATGCTCAGCTGTAACAAAAATTTCCTAGAACCCAATGGCAGCATCAAATACCGGAAATTCTAAAACATGATCGCAGCGCTCCTTGACGGATCCAATTGTGAAGCTAAACCATCCAAAGATCAACAACGCATTAATTAATTAGAAAGAACATGTTCTATCGGGTCAAATTGTAAATCTAAACCATTCTCGAATCATGTTTATTACACATGCAAAAGTTCATAAAAATAGGTCCATCCGTTTAGGAACAGTACAGTCACATACACACAGATAGAAGAAATATTATATGTATAGAGATGTGAAGAACTAAGCCATTCATTCAAGCTAAATGGTTAGGAAGAGAGGCTAATTCACTATGGGGTGCTGCCATTGCTTTTTTTGATTCCAATACTCAAAGATGAAAACACTCAAAGTTTAAGAGGAAAAGACATCATAAACCATGCACACATGCACGAACCTATGCACAGAAATCTTGTTAAAAGCTTACAATTTTATTTGTCACCTACCTGAGCAGAAGCCTGATTCTGACTAGGGTACTGCCCAGGATAACCTTGTTGAGGACCTTGCTGTGGATAATTCTGTGGTCCTCTGTATTGTGGAGTACCAGATCCTGATCCAGGACCTGAAATACCACACACAGTGTTTCCATTAAGAGTGAGATCTCTGTATGTTAAATTTAACAAAATTAATGGTAATATATGTTATTCAAGATGCAATAAACTGGAACTAGTAATTGAAATTCTGATTCTTGTATGCTGAGAATTGGAATGACAATGCGTATTGATACATGCATCTTATACAACTGGAAAGTCATTTTGCATATTTAAGTATCATTTGTAAATTATTGATTACTGCTAGGTGATCTATTTGAGAGAGGATATTTACTATAAAGAATAGAAATCACATAATAAATTTCAAAATACTGCAAATTGATTCTATGAACAAATCTGTTTTAATTCCAATAGACAGAACAGTGTAACATACAATAAGTAACCTAGCAGCAGTAGACCTAACACCACATCAACGAACTGTAAACATAATGGAGACAGATGAAAGTGCAAATATGTGATTACAGAACATATATTTAAAAACAAGTTAAATAAATAAATAAATAAAATGGAAACTTTAAAAAAAAAAAAAAAAACATCAGGAAATTTAATATTTCAAAAACGGATAATATACAGAAATATTGAGATGATGCACACATGCACACACACATATGTGTGCACGCTCATGTACATGAACATTTTTCTAAAAAAATGCTGCTTTATTTTATTCAGGGAATTATGAGTGAAATCTAGATATAGAATTCTAAAGTAAGAACAAATTAGAAACTAAAAACTTCACTTATCTTAGTAATGTTGCAAGTTCTTTTAGCAAAAACTGACTCAAGTTTCAAGTTGACTCCAACTCATTCTCAAAGCTATATAAATTTGTTTGGGTGGAATGCAATGCTTTCTCTGTCTGAACTTAAATTACATAGTAACCATTTATATACTTGCAATTTTCTGAACCTTCAAACAGATAAATCCTTTAGAAACATCTAAAAGTATTCAGTGGTTTCCTTTTTGAATATACAAGGTGGGCTTTCATCTTTTACATGCAACAAATTGAAACTTGCGGCACTATTTGAGTTTCAGTATTATGCTACATTTAAATATAGAATAATTCATACAAAGACATAAATAGTGCTTACGTTGTGGCATATTCTGCTGACCAGGCATCATCTGACCTCTGTAACCTCCTTGCTGCTGTGCAAAACTACCCATAGACCCTTGGGAGCCTGGTGGCAAATCAGCTGCAGGAGATGGTGATGAACCTGGTGGACCTGACTGCCCTGCTGGACCATGCATTCCATGCTGGGGACCACCAGGTGGCTGCAATGTCACAGGTGTAAACAAATTCTTATTAAGCAGTAGTCCACGATAAATGTGATATTTTAATTACATTATAGTACTTTAAAATAGTAAACCTTAGGGTATGGTTGTCACATAACTCCATGCCTTTTAGTACCTGGAATACTGTGTTGTCCCCAAAGTCAGTTGACAAATGCAAGTGAGCTTTTTTTAAAAAAATTTAATTTATAGAACTCTTTAATTATGGTTCTGTGTTCCACTCTATACTGGGCATGAAAGATCGCTTAATTTTGCTCAGGGGCTTCTTTTCACATCTGAGGTTCTTTTACATGCTGTAAATCTACATGGGACACCAGCTTTACTTCTGTTCTGAAGGAAGCCATGCTTCATTTAAGAAGAGATAGGTGACTGAAGTCTAAAAAAACACACATTTTTGAAAAGCTATGTGCAATTCTTGCTGAACAAATTAATATGAGTTTATATAGTTGCACTGTTAGTTACACCCTTGAATGGCTACTTAATAGTAATGCATCACACTGGTGAATTTCCCATCTTATCTGGTGGTCATAGCTGTTCTCTCACGGTACACAGGTGAGAGAACTGAACTTAAGCACTTCTCACAACTGAGTTCAAGAGTGGTGGTTACACTTATAAGTAATATTACATTTAGTTGAAGTTACATTGTTTAATATCTCTTCAGATTTATAAAAATGTAACCAACTAATTTACACAAAGGAAAGCATTTCAAAACATTCAACTGTTACTAGCTATAGAAATGCAATTCCAAAAATATTTCTGCATATTCATAACTACTGTCTTCCATTCAATTCAGCGATGTGGTGCTTGTATATTGTTTTATTTCTGTAGGTCCAAATATAGCCAATGGTATATTCCACAGACAGGTGAATAATAAAATAACCAACACCAACAGTCAGACCATGTTCTTGAAGCCAACAAATAATCTTGAAGTTCTTAACACCATAAATAAGCTCAAATCAACCGGTAGTGTCGGCTGTGATAAAACCTCCATCAGAGCAATAAAAGCATGCAAGAACACTATTGTAAATCCTCTCATTGACATTTACACCATCTTATCAAAAGAAATATTTCCTGAAAACTTAAAAATAGGTAGTAATTCCAATATTAAAAAATGGAAATAGAGAATTAGAGGCCTGACTCTATACTGTCAACTTCATCAAAAATAGTTGAAAAAGTAATCTACAGTTTGTTCACTAGCTCATGGTCCCTGGCAAAAATGCAACGAGTCAGTGCATCAGTAAATTATTCTAGGTATACAATGATAACTGAAGCTGGACTTGTACCTTTGGTTGCACCTAATGTAAAGTGTAATCAGAAGCATAGGTCCAGTTTCAGATACATTGTGTACCTAGAATTATTTACTGATGTACTGACTCGTTGCATTTCTGCCAAGGACCATGAGCTGGTAAACAAACTGTATATACAAATTATTAAATTTCTCAAACACCAATTTATTACCTGTCTGTCAAAATGGATTTATTCAAGGCAAGTCAATAACATGTACAATTTCACAGTTTATTGCATACATCACGATGCCATTGATAGTGGTTGTTACTCTACAGGTGTATTGTTGGATCTTACCAAAGCATTTGACTGTGTAGATAAAAGATCTTACTGAAAAAATTATAACTCTGGAATAAGAGGCAATGCACATGAGCTTATAAGGCCATATAGACTAATAGGAGTCAATTTATGAAGTAAATTGTATGCAGAGAATTGTTACATCCCAGACACAGTATCTGGTGTTCCTCAGGGCAAAATTTTAGATTCATTATTTATTTTGTACATAATGATATTGCAAATGATATACCTAACAATGTTAATCTAAGTCTTTATGATGTTACAACAATGATCTTTAAGAATAAGGATCTCCTTACATTAGAAATACTAATAAATGAAGCTATAAACTCAGTAATTCAATGTTTCAACATTTTAAAACTATGTGTCGTGCCAAACACACAAATATTGGTTAAAAGGGTTCCTTTATTTCCATTTAGTAACAAGTTCTCTGCTAGGTTGGACCCTTGTAATTAACATTTACAGCTGTCACTGGCAGCGCTTTGGTAAAGGGGAGTGGTGCTGGCGGCTAGTCTTGTTGAGGAGTCAACAAACAAATTTGTTGGCACAATAATAATTACCATCTGAAAGTTATTTAATCCTGGGACAAAAGTACTTGCAATAGTAAGTCACCATTGGGGTAATTGTCTCTGATGTGAGACTGCCTTTGTGGTTTACTGGGAAAAATACGAACTGGTTTGGGAATTCAATGTCATTCTGGCAGGTTGTCACAGTAACTTAATGGTTAGAGCACCCACCTAGTAAGCGGAGGGTCTGTAGTTCAAATCTCAGCTGTGGCATTGAATTTTTAAGTTCCAGTTCTACCTCTTAAACATTGCCCACACACGGTTTGTGTGTTTAAAAACACCAACAGCTTGTTGGCATAAATAAATAATAGTTCACGAAACGTTGAAACCAAATAATAACACAAAGTACTACGACTCCCCAAAAGAGGCACTCAATACTTACGTGTTAGCATAATAAATATCTAATAGTGCCAATAGCTGACCTTAATAAACCTGGAAGACACTAACACCACCATGTGGTGACTGTTTCCTATGTGAGTCACCCATGTCTCATTTCCTATTTCCTTCAGCACACAATAACATTGCGTTGAAACAGTGAAATAGGTACTGCGTGAACATGGAGCAAAATTACACTTTTACCGAATTTGCTGACACGCACCTAGTGTATGGTGAAGCAGGAGGTTGATCTGCAACATCTGCATGGATTTACAGCAAAAGGTATCCCAATGGATGGCAGCCGCATCGGACTACTTTTGAATCTGTAGATCGGCATTTGCAAGAACGTGGCTCTGTGGTGCCAAATAAAGCAGATTGCAGTGCAAGTCGTACCCATCGCACTCCAGAGTTTGAAGAAGACATACTGTGTTTATTGCAACAGGAACATACATACGTATTCTTTCCTGCTTGTAGCTGAAGGGAGAAGTGGTATAAAAAGATATTTTTGCACCAACTGGATATAACCATATACAATTGTTTGGTAATTTGGAGAGCTCTAAATCCACACAGGACAATGACCGACCTTGACTTCCGACTATAAATAGCTCGCAGCCTAATTGAACAATACCACGTTGGGGGTTGAAAATCCAAAACCCCAGCACCCCTCAGACTTCAAGGAAAACATTATCCTAAAAGGATACCACCAACAGCAAAGAAGTCCCACCCATCTCGAAAGTGTTTCGTGTGCCGCAAGAAGGGAATTTGCAAATGTGGAGATGTACCCTTGTGTGTTTATCCCTGTTTTGAGGTAAATCACTGCAGAATGAACATATTAGGGTAAGCCAGTAAAGTATATAGATTTTACTTAAATGTTTCATAAAGGGAAAATTAAAATAAGTTGAGTTAGATAAGGGATAAATAAGGGTTAAATGCACAAACGTACAGGACGTGTATACACGCCCACATCGCTCATCCATCATTTTAAATGGACGTGATTTCACATCCATATCGCTGAAGAGGTTAATTAAATCTGATACTAAATTGAGCGATACAATAAGAGAAAGAATAGAAGCAGAGAATGAGCCTATTATGCAAATAAAAAGATTTTCTCTAATGGAATAATTACCAGAAATACTAAACTCAAAGTTTATAAAACATTAATAAGGCCAGTCTGAGTTTTGGTATACCACAAGAACAATGAACGACGTAAAGACTTTGCGGTCGAAGTAAACAATACTATGCACATTGCATATGATGGTGGTATTTTGCTATTTTAAACCATTAGCACAACATTGCTCTCGAAACGGAAAAGGAACGGAAAACAAAAGTTTACTCATCTCCGGGTTTGAACCCGATTTCTAGGGATCATTAGATCCACAGTCAGTCGGCATATCCGTGCAACCAGGCCATATCTTTTAGAGCTACCCTATGTTTCTGTAGCCGTTCGTCACAACCTGTTATGCATTGCAGTGGTGTGCAGCCTCATATTAAGTCTTTAATTGAAGCGATTTTGGTAATGCGACAATTTAGAAATGCTTCTTCAGAGAGATAGCAGACAGACTTTATTAATTTCCTAATAAGTAGTATTTTGATTCCAGTGGCTAATACTGACATATTTATTTCTGTTTATGATTTCTTGGTCACAATCTCTAATTACTTTGAAGACGTATAACTTATTAACATGACATCTTAGACCATTGGTTTGCTATCTCAAAGTGATTGTCTATGAACCCTCTATTACCAGTAAAATTTGTGCGGTGTTATTCATTTACAACCTGTATATCTTACAGATTTAAACAAGCAATTCTTGCATGTATATATTGAAACATACTCTGCGCAACTTGGAAATGCCTCTAATGATTTTGATCAAATTTTATATTCAGATAGGATTTTACTTTTTAAGTTCATCTATATAGGTGTAATTCACAAAAAAACATGGTTTTACATAAAAAATAACATTTTTTATTCCCGCTTCTACAGAGCAATTCTTGTATATATATTCCTGGTATTTCTGAAATGGCGCTAAAGATTTGGTTAAATTTTTGAATACATGCATGTTACATTCACAGTGTTTTCTCTACTCACATCTCTCTCTCTACTCACTCTTCTATAAACAATTTTCCAAAAAAAAAAACATGGTTTTACACAAAAGAAAATATTTTTATCCCTGCTTTTAAAATAAGTTGTACCATGTTGTGTGTGTTTGAAATAGAAATGCTATTACATTCATACTGTTTTCGCCTCTCACTATTAGGTAACACATTCACATCTCTTTCTCTACTCACTCTTCTACAAACAATTTTCCATAAAAAATGTGATTTTACACCAGACACATTTTTATCCCCACTTTTAAAATAAGCCATACCATGTTCTGTATGTTTGAAATAGAAATGCTATTACATTCACATTATTTTCTCCTCTCACTTTTAGGTCACATTCACATCTCTTTCTCTACTCACTCTTCTTCAAGGAAGTCATACAATTTTCTGTATGTTTGAAATAGAAATGCTACATATTATATTCATACTGTTTTCTCCTCTCACTTTTAGGTCACACATTCACATCTCTTTCTCTACTCACTCTTTTACAAAGAAGTCATACAATTTTCTGAATGTCTGAAAGAGAAACCCTACGTATTATCTTTACATTGTTTTCTATACTCAAATTCAGGTAACACATTCACATCTCAATTTTGCATAAAAAATGTGATTTTACATAAAAACACCATTTTTATCCCCTCTTTTAAAATAAGTCATACAATTTTCTGTGTTTGAAATGGAAATGCTACATATTCACAGTCTTCTCTACTCCATTTTAGATAACACATTCACATCTCTTTCTCTACTTTTCTATAAGCAACTTTCCATAAAAAACGCGATTTTACAGAAAAAATATTTATCTTATATATATTTAAATGAGCATTTCTTGTGTATATATATTCCACGCAATTTGGAAACGGCTCTAATGATTTCAATCAAATTTTATATTCAGATAGGGCTTTTCTTTTTAAGTTGATCTATATAGGTGTAATTCCTGAAAAAACACGATTTTACATAAAAAATGAAATTTTTTATTCTTGCTCCTACAGAGCAATTCTTGTACATATATTCCAACTATCTCAGAAACGTCTCTAAAGATTTGGACCAAATTTTGTATTCGGATAGAGTTTTGCTTTTTAAGTTTATCTCTATAGGTGTCATTCCTGAAAAGAAGACCAATTTTATGCGTAACAGTCACAATTACTCTAAACCTTATTTTGGCCAATTTCAGCAAACAGGTCAGGATATTAAAGGCCTCGTCAAGAGTTTTTAGAAAACCTAAAGAAAGTTGACTTAGCTATCTTAGTATACGCGTACGTCACATATATTCTGCACAACTTGGAAATGGCTGTAACGATTTCAATCAAATTTTGTATTCAGATGGGGTTTTGCTTTTTAAGTTTATCTATATAGGTGTCATTCCTGGAAAAAAAAAAGGGGGGGGGGGAAAGAAGAAGAAGGGATTTTATGCGTAACAGCACATTCACACTTCTTTCTCCACTCTTCTACAAACAATTTTCCTGGAAAAAAAATGTCATTTTACACACAAAAAAATGTTTGTCCCCACCTCTAAAATAAATCATAGAATTTTCTTTTAAATAGAAATACTATGTGTTACATTCACACTGTTTTTGCTACTCACTCTTAGGGAACAAATTCACATTTCTTTCCCAACTCTTCTACTAACAATTCATATCATCTATAATCTTGAAAACCACTTGACCTAACACCTCTAAACTCGGCACGAATATGTATTTTTTCATAGACAAGGTTTTCATGCCATTTTACTATATAATGTATTACTTTCACATGGTTTTCTCTAATTGCTTTCCATTTACAGAGCAACTTTCGAGGGATTGCTATTTATTGTCATGTTAACATCATATAGTGCCATCTCATACATTTTTGAGGTTGTACTTTCTTTGTTGCTATGGTAATGTTAGACCAAGGAACTAATACAGGTTATTAAAAATGTGTATTTGTATCCAAAGTGCGCAGTTTAAAATGCCTAGGAAATGTTTCAGAAAACATTTAACTTTAATTAACGGAGTCATGGGTCATCTCAAGAAAACACCGAAGAAAATTCCCCCAACCAGGATTCTCGAACTTTGCCCAGTCAAGAAACGCTGCCTTTAGTTCGACCCACGCATGCTGCAATGGTAAGATGCATGCACATCGACTGATGTCACCAGAGCATTTTTAAATGTTGGTATTAGACATAAGGGAGCAACACATTCATGTTCAGGTATTTTGCCGGACAAGATGTCGACATCTATGCGGAGAACTGTCAGTCCTGGGTTTCTTTGAACCATTGATTTGAGTTTTTCAGAAAGTCTTTCACCAACATAACCAGGAACAAAGTTGATTTTTTCTGTCACCTCTTCTATCAATCCCAGTTGCGTGTAAACTGGTTTGCCCAGACTCTAGAGCAGCGTTTCTCAAACTATGGGTCCCAACCTACTGGAAAATGGCTGGCAATATTTTGGTGGGTCGCGAAACGACCATCAGGTCTACAAAACGCTTGCTGAATTAGAATATGATGGTATTTTTAATTGAGTGGTTAGTATGTACTAATTTAACTTATGGGTTGCGTAAAGTTTAATATCCTTCAAGGTAGGTCCCGGACGTAAAAAATTTGAGAACCACTGCTCTAGAGCATTAATAATGTTGTTTTCTAGTGCCTTGCATCTGGCAATGAAGCCATTAGCATTAATAATGGGAACTAGAAATACATAATGTGATTTGATTAATGCAATATCATGAGCAATTGGTGAGTCCTGCAGAAGTTCTTTAGCAGAAGTAGTGCTCAATGCATCCTCCCTCAGATTCAAAACAATAATCTTAACCACTTGAGCGATAGCCATTTAAACGCTGCACAGCTGGTAATGGATACCCAATACACAATTCAAGGCATTTAAATGGTTAAATGTAAGTAAATATGCTTCGTACATAAACATTTGTATCTTTGGTATTTATTAAGTTATTGTAATGAAACAAAAACTGGCTTAAAGCTTGTTAAAGACACTATACATCTATCAGAGAAACAAAGAAAGACTGTATTAAGAAAACGTTTAAATATCGCTAATCTTTTCTCTGTACCAAAAGTCATTCTGTATGTCGAACATGCCTAATTTGTGAGTCAGGCTTGTGTTATGTGCGTACAAATGTATTTACGTATAGCTAGCTAAGGACAATGTTCTTGGCTTCAATGTCTTGTTATTCTGTTTATTGCTACGACACAATAATAGCCACGAGTGTGTGACTCGTGAACACCCGAGCTGAAAAGAATTCAAACCACTCTGTCAGCGTTTCTTAGAATAAATACACAGATTTATGGTACAGCCATGTAGCTACGGGGTTCACAGTTTTTTGTTTTAGCTATTATCAGAAAAGCACATTTGAAAATGTCATATCTCAGTTCTAACCATGGCTAGTGTAGGCAGTGTCCGGGCTTCGGAAATTACTTCAGATAATGTGGAGGACGTTTTGCTATATGACAGTGACTTTGATATTTACGGCAAGTTTTCAGATTTTGAGGGGGTGTCGAGGATATAGGTAGCAGTGAGGAAGAAAATGACTCTGTTCCTTCAGATGTTTGTGAAGAAGCAACATTGTGGGGTAGTCAAAATGACTCCGAAACAACTAGACATATCTTCACAAGCACAGGGTCTGGTGTTCAATCCCAGGCTCAGCTGACTTCTGACAGCCAACCAATTGACATTTTTACAAAATTTTTTACTACTGACTTAGTGTCTCTCATTGTTACAGAAACAAATGCATATGCGAGTAAGGTGAAGGAAGACCTGACTTCTAAAGGCAATTTAGGGCCTAAGAGTAGAATTCAGAAGTGGACAGAAGTAATACTGAATGAGATTTACAGACTAATTGGTCTAATTACGCTCATGGGTGTTATTCGTAAACCAGCTTTAGACATGTACTGGTCTACAGATGACATGCTAGCTACTCCATTTTTTGGGAAATGCATGTCAAGTAACAGGTTTACTTCCATTTTGCTATTCCTTCATTTCACCAGCACAGAAAATGTAAATGATAAACTACAGAAAATTAGGTCGTTTTGGAATATATTATTTCAAAATTCAAAGAAAATTACATGCCTGGTGATAAGGTCACTGTTGACGAAAGCTTCATGCTTTGGAAGGGCTGCTTAGGTTGGAAGGGCCAGATTTGGCATAAAGAGTTTTGATCTTTGTGAAAGTAAAATGAGATATCTTTACAATAGCTGCATTTACACTGGTCAAGGAACTGATAATACCAGACAAAGATTTGGGGTTATCTGGCTCCATAGAAATGCACCTGATGGAACCTCTACTTGATCAGGGTAGGACTGTATATTTAGATAATTAATACAGCTCCCCTAAATTATACATGGCCTTATACAAAAGGAAAACAAATGCAATTGGAACAGTGCGTTCAAATCGTAATGATTTGCCGAAGAATGTGAATACAAAGACTAACGAGAGGAGAAATGCAGGTGCACCTGCTCCCACTTTTGACCTACATTACTTGGCAAGATAGGAGGGTGGTTACAGCATTGTCCAATTGCAGCCCTAAGATTTTGATGATTGACACAGGAAAAGTAAATGCCCACACCAAAATGTCGATTTCAAGCCTGCTGTTATCCAGGAATACAATATGCATATGGGTGGTGTAGATCTAGTAGATCAGGTATTGCAATCATATCTCTCTTTACGAAAAACAGTAAATGGTATAAAAAGGTGTTTTTGTACCAGCTGGATATCACCATATACAATTGTTTAGTAATTTGGAGAACTCTAAACTCACGCAAGACGATGATCTACCTGGACTTCCACATATCAATCGCTCGCAGCCAAATTGAGCGCTATAACATTAGGAGGCCTCTTCATACAGGGTGTAAGAAATCTGCAACACCTGCACCCCTCAGATTTGAAGGAAAATACTTTCCTAAAAGGATACCACTGACAGAAAAAAAGGCGCATCCATTTCAAAGGTGTTTGCTGTGCCGCAAAAAAGGAGTTTGTAAAGAGACTAACATGATATGCCGTGAACGTGGAGATGTGCCCTTATGTGTCTATCCATGTTTTGAGATGTACCATTCAAAAAGGAACCTTTAAAGGTAAGACTTTATTTATTCTAGAATTTATTTCAACTTGTTATAAGAGACAACAATTAAAATAATAAGGGTTAAATAAGCATTAAATGCATGCACAGGACGTACGTCATATGACGTCCATATCAGCGAAGAGGTTAATGTCTTCCATATTATGCATGGTTCACTGTGATTGTTGTCAAGGTACAACTGGCATTCAGGCTTACATAGCGTTTCCATATTACGAAATTGAGAAATTGAAAACGTAAAATGAGGTAAAAATAGGTTCTAACATGAAATTACGTATTTTTAGGTTGTATAGGACCACCATTTTCGAACATATATTTCTGTAATTAGTATATACACAACTTATTTTTATACATCATAAGGAACAAAATAGGTTTTTACCTAAAATCCGAAGTCTGCTGATGACATACTGAAAGCAGGAGTGTAGCATATAAGCATTTCCTACCCTTTCTTGCTTAAAAGTGTGAAACAAGCTTACCTCCAAGCAGGTACATATGCTCTCAAATGTATTCACAATC
This sequence comes from Tenodera sinensis, assembly GCA_030765045.1. Taxonomy (NCBI): domain Eukaryota; kingdom Metazoa; phylum Arthropoda; class Insecta; order Mantodea; family Mantidae; genus Tenodera; species Tenodera sinensis. The sequence continues at coordinate 258,102,117 of CM060964.1, read as the reverse complement.
ATATAGAGAAACGCATTAAAGCATGGTATTTTATTCAATATGGTTGTTATAAAAGCCGAAGAAACTGCATATTAAGTACAACTAGTACCTATGCAAAAATGTAGTTGATTGCTCAATAAATTGGATTATTTTAGAACTGCGTCATAAGATATAAACATTAATCAATATGTGTTCTAACCAGTTGTTCAATGTTATTGCTTCTGAATGATATCTGAGGTACCATAAATAGAAGTTTGCTCACGTTAATACCTGAGCTATGCAGAACGTTGACAGATAACGATTTTATTCCTCCTATGTGCATTATGCATTTAGTAAATGCATATTGTTTATTTAGGAAAAATAACCACTAGTATTGGTAATCAGGGAGAGTTATTTGAACACTTATTCTATGTGAGTATGTAACATTTTAATCTCTCCATTTTTAAGGTTTATTAATAAGTAGGGCCTCCAACATTCATTTGCAGGGGGGCCCCAAAACTAGCTACGCCACTGCTGCATGCCTTAATTTTCTCAAATGCTTAGGAATAATTATTACCAAAGTTTTAGTTGTTTATGGCTCAGATTTTCTCTGTTCTTCAGTTACAGTCTTCTTTAGTGCTTCCTTGGATGAAATGGAAGTTTGTCTCAATGTTTGATAAATATTTCTCCAGAAATTCTCAGATGGGTTCACATCTGGTAACTGTAAAGATGTTTTCAGTACCTTCAGATAGTTTTAAAAAACCTACACATGTGCATTTAAATTAGTTGCTTTAGATTGTATTTCTGGTAATACTTAAATGTGTCCTTTACACTTACTTTCAAATTGAACATTAGTATGTCCAAATATATACAATGCTTTTTTTTTTTCCCCAATGAACACAAGCTCACCAACTCCATGTTGGCAGCAGATTCTTCTTATTACTCTCATCTTTCACTTTTCACCATACATATTATTTTACATCGGAACATATAACATTTTTTCTCATCTGCAAATAGAACATCATTCCACCTGGTTTCATCTTTATCTAAATGCATTTTTGCTAAGTGGTCTCTTTTTCTTTACTAATAGCATTTACATATGCTATCCCCCTTCATATTCAGCCATTTAAACTGTGTGTTCTCGTAACACACTGTATAGTTTCCACACCCACTTATTTCCAAAATTCCTCACAAACAAAACCTGAAAGTAGTTATTATTTATTTATGCCAACAAACTTACTGTTGGTGTTTTTAAACACACAAGCCGTGTCTGGGCAAAGTTTGAGAGGTAGAACTGGAACTTAAAAATTCAATGCCACAACTGGGATTTGAACCACAGACCTTCCGCTTACCGGGCGGCTGCTCTACCTGGGATATAAAGTACTTGCAATAGTAAGTCACCATTGGGGTAATTTGTATCTGATGTGAGACTGCCTTTGTGTTTACCAGGAGAAATACGAACTGGTTTGAGAATTTAATGCCTGGCAGTTTGTCACAATAGCTCAGTGGTAGAGCAGCCGCCCGGTAAGCGGAAGGTCTGTGGTTTAAATCCCAGTTGTGGCATTGAATTTTTAAGTTCCAGTTCTACCTCTCATAACCTGAAAGTTTTGGGGACTTAAGAGGATTTCGCTTTACTTTGCTAAATGCTGAGTACTGTTTGTGTTCCACTCAGGTTTGTGATCTACCTTTTTGGATACAGACTACAACCTCCCTTCATTTTAGTTATCTTTGCACTACATCGACCATGCTTTTAGGAATATTTATGATTGTGACAAATTCAGCGTAGTTCAGCCCTTTTTCCTATAATATGATTATCACACTCTTTGTTAAAGGTTGTATCTTTTCCTTTATTATAATGTATTTATTGCAGCCAAATAGCCATGTACAGTTGTTTAGCTAATGCTGGATTTCTGACAATGAAGTCATTAATCCTCTTGCTCTCCAATATTTTTCACTGATGATATTGAAGAGAACAATAGCAGTAATAGTAACCGCTTTTTAGAGAGCACCATATTTTTATGTTTTGGCGGTCACATCGCTCTCTCACAACCCCCAGAATGTCTGGAGGACCACACCTGTCGTTTGTTTACGGGTCTCACTGACCTGACCGAGAGAATTATCAAAATAAATTCACCGACCACATCCCTGATCACCAATCACAGGACATATTACATGCCATGACAGGTCAGCATGTGAGGGGTTAAGATTTTATAGAGAAATGGAGAGGTTAGAAAAATAAAGACTCCCTAGCCCTTGGGAACCCTAATAGCATCGGGGTCGGAAGAGAACAAGAGATGACCAAGGCAAGGTCAGATAGAAAAGTTACAGTGAGGAGCAAAACACCAGTAAGTGGAAGTAATGTTCTGCTCAGCTTGGGTACCTTGTGGTCGCTATTCACATATCCCCTAGACGGAGACCCGTGAGTCAATATCTCTAATGTACTTGATAGGATCTCATGTGCTGTATGAATCAGTAAGAAAATAGGGACAGCAGCAGCATTTTCCCATTAGAATAAGCATCAAGATCTCATAGATACGTACAGTTGCTTATAACATTTTCACATTGTTGCATTATCAATTTATTAATCTTACTCTTTTCGTGCATAGTTTTGTGGTATTGTTCACAAACTTTATTAGACAATTCACGTGTAGATGCTGTGGTTGGGTCATCATTAAGCTTAGGTGAGCTACCAAAAGAATGGTGTACTGTACGCTTTGTCTGTACAGCAGACAGGTTCCCCACACTATGCTGTCACATGCACTACAAACATCGATAACTTCATTCCTCTTTAATGTAGCTGGACTACTAAGCCTAGTCATGATAATTCTTGCTTTTGCAAATTAGATGATGGAAGCTGTGAACAGACAATCTAGTCACAACAGGTCCCAGTTCGAAATTTGGTGCTGTCCATGCACGGTCCATCATTCTTTGATGCCATAGAACTCTGGCCATGCTGTTTCTCGTTTATCCTCCATGGTTTTCAGTTGATTTCTAAAAGCCTTGGTGTGTTTTCAGATATATCCAAGCTTGAGGTCTTCAATTAGGAATGTCTCTCTTGTTAGATTCCTATTGTTTTTGACAGTACCAGTGCCTTTTTTTTTTTTTGGATATGTCCATTTTTACCTTTTCTAGTGTTTCTAGGTTGCTTTCTATGAGCTGGTTCCATATAGCCTCTGTCCCGTAAGATAGGATTAGCATGATTTTGGCTTTGAATAGTTTCATGGTAGTTTCTAGTCTGAGTAGCTAGAGTGAGTGAGTGGAGTTTAAGAGCCTGTCGACAGCTAGGTCATTTGGGCCTGATATCAAACTTTATAACCTAAAACACCCTCAAATTGATATGTTGAAAAGTAAACACTAAAACATAAAATTAACATACTAAACAGTAAAAATGCCAAAAGGTAAAAGATAGAGGTCAAACTAGAAAACCTAAAACACCCACAAACTTATAAGGTTAAAGGGAGAAAGCTAAAACATAAGCCACATGTAAGCTACAGTACATTTACAACAAAACTTGGTCGGCAGGTATATGACCTTCGCTACATTTCCCAATGTATGTGTGCTAATTGTCACATGAGTGCCAGTCTTACTTCTGTTAGGTACGTTTCTGTGCTGCTCCAGTCCAATTCACACATGAATAACATTAGGAGAGGTAGAACCGGAACTTAAAAATTCAATGCCCAAGCCGGGATTTGAACCACAGATCCTCCACTTACTAGATGGGTGCTTTAACCATTAAGCTACTGTGACAACCTGCCAGAATGACACTGAATTCTCAAGCCAGTTCGTATTTTTCCCAGCAAACCACAATGTTCTACCTTCAAACATTGCCTACACATGACTTGTGTGTTTAAAAGTAAGTTTGTTGGCATAAATAAATAATAACATTAGGAGAGTTTAGAAGTGTACTCAAAATGAATCGATTTCAATATACAGTACAACAAAGTGTTTATGTACAATATGTATGTGCATACGTCATCTTGCAGGGAAGTTGTAAGGCAATTTAAAACTAAATTTCCTGGCATGCATGTTCTGAGTAGAGACACCATTCATTTGCTTGTAAATAAATTCACAGGGATGGGATCAATTTGAGACAGGACAAGAAAGGTAAAAATGCATGTGCCTACGGAACAGAAATTAGACGAAATCGGATAAAGGTTAGAACGGTCGCCTCGAAAATCTCTTAGGAGCCTTGTGAAACACAAAATTAAAACAAAATATCAGCAGAGAAATTAATACTCTAATGGAAGCCAAACTAATGCATGTGAATGTGGTGCAGTTTTTATAATTAATTAAACTTTGTTGGGTCTTTGAGCTATTGAACTCTTTGTGATCTCAGGGAGTGGTAACGGATGGAATGAAAAATCACACAATGTTTCTTCACCACAATGTATTATTTTATTAACACTTTTTATATATTTTACATTAAAATAAATCCTCCTAGCACCGTTTTAAATGATTTGAAACCTTTCCACTTTTTCATTTAGTGGAACTAATGCTTGATGAAAGTCTGGTGAAAGTTCTACAATGTTCACACGTTACATCAACACGTCCTTACGCCTTGAATACACACATGCTAGTGGGAAGATTATGGCATCACCTCACGTGACACCGCCTTTTTCGTATACATCCGCGTATGCGTCCATCAAATAGTTCTTTCTTGTTAGGGAAGCGATCCCTAACCATCCTCCCTTACTTTTATTATGGAACACATATAATTCTAATATTTATACATATATATTAAAATCAAATATGGAAATATTTATGATGTCTTTAAACTAACTTAGTTGTTTGTAACAATGAACATTTGCAACACGTTTTCGTCATTTAACCATCTCATACCAACATCAAAAAACAGACTACACTTTTAACAAATATTCACATAAATGACTTTCTTTTGGGGTCTTCTAATATTCTGTCTCACATGCCCCTTGTTTTGTTTTTCAAGTTGTCACCTATATTTACAATCTTGAAACACAATACAACATTTCTCCCTACTCCTCTGATACAGTCACTTTGTACAATACCTTTTTTTTTTCTTCTTTACAGTCTTCTTCGCTGTATGTTTTTGTCTTTTGTTTTGGCATGACACAGCAGGTCTTTATAACTTTCACATATTCAGTTACTACACAATACATATTCAGTTATTATACAACACATATCAAGTTATTATACAACACATATCCAGTTATTATACAACACATGTTCAGTTATTATATAATACATGTTCACATATTATATAACACATATTCAGATATTATATGACACATTCAGATATTATACAACACATGTTCAGTTCTTATACATTTGACATTGACACAAATATAGTTTAAGTGTATTATGGTTTATTGTGTGGCTTTTGACTTATGTTCTTTGTTATGAGGAGAGAAAAACAGGATACAAATCTTGAGCTAATGATTATGATCATATTTATGGCAATATTTTATTCAGTTCTTTGCCTTCTTTGTCTTGTAAGCTTATTATGTATAGGCAGGTCGTTGAGTCAATTCTTGAACACTGATGTTGCTAATGGTACCATTTTTTTAAAATTGGGTTCTTATTCATTATTGTTTAGTTCAACATTTCTTCAAGCTTAGCACTGGCTATATCCATCTTAATTCATGGGCATTGCTTTTCTGACTATCGTTTTTCTTACTTCAGTAATTGTCACCTCTTTATCTCTTATCTCTGTAAGAGAAAACTTCTATACTTATAATTATTCTGCAATTGTATTATTTTTCTTCTCAATTCACCCTCGACACCTTTGTGTCAAAAATATTTTATCTTTGTCATCTCAATTGATTCTTTTTTTATTTTTGTCTCTGACATCCTTATGTCAAAAACACATTTTCCGTTGCTATAATTCACTTCTTTAATGACAATCAGTGTCCTCATCTGTCTTTGTTGACAATGCTCTTTGTGGTCAATATAGCCAATTACTATGTTGATTTTCTTTCTTGTTGTATTTTCCAATCTGAACATAATCTTCTATAAGTAACTCATTAAAAATTATTATTTTCCATCATCTCTACTATTCCTGCCTTACATGTTTGTTGGCGAAGACTATTATTTGGTCCTTTCTTTGTATGGCTTCAATTTATTTTTATGATATCTTCCTACCAACTTGCCATTTATATTCTGTAGCTCATACGTTTGGTCACCCAGCTGTTTTGTTATGACCAGTGGTCCAGTGTACAGTAGTTCCATTTTCTCTGTGTAGCCATCATGGTGTCGATGTCAATTGTCAATCCCTTAGGTTTGTGTTGTTGGTCATCCACTCGGTTGGGGCGAACTTAGTCGTGGTAATTTCCCTGAGTGTTGGTGGTGGTTGTTGTTTCTATATTCTGTGCAACATCGGCCCTATTTGGCACATTTTCATCTACCTCCTGCTGTCTTATGTTGCCAGTGTACCATTGGTTTCTGCCCCTTTGGTGTGAACCCCTGTTGTATGGCAGTCTTCGGTTGTTCAAGCATTCCCTACAGAATCGTATGTGGTTCACTTGATGGGTACGGTCTCCTGGTCTTCCACAATCATATGTATATGTTTGTTGTCTCGATTCACCCCTTGGTATTGTGTCGTGGTACCACTGTCTCGTGTTCTCCACCCTTTCGCCATGATTGTGTGGTTGTGGGAAATGGTGTGCCCCTCTCCCTCTGTCATGGGTGCTCCTAGTATTTCTATCTTCTCCCTCATTCTGGTTGTTCGTAGCCGTGCTCCGGTTTAAGATAGGTGAGTTTGGGTGACCGTTCCTATGTCTATGCTCATTAGGCTCATTTTGTGTTTTGAAGGCTGTCAGTAATTCTATCATGTCTGCAAAATCTACTGGCCTCGCAACAATTAACCCTGTTCTCACTGTGTCTGGGAAATGTCTTGTTATGCTGGTAATTAACTCTGCTTCCGACAGGTTAGGGTCTAATAGCTTTCCTTTGTTGGCAACTTTCATAAAATAATCGACTAGCGATAACCCTTTGGTTGGATCATATCTACCTGTCGCTAGCTCTACCCTAGCTTGGTTTTGCTTAGCTGGGCCCCAATACCTTGGTAGGAATAGATTTCTGAATGAGCTATACGATTCATGACCAGCCAGTGTTAACCTAAGCCATTCTAATGCCTTGTTTTTTAAGCTCTTCTTAACTATCATCATCCTAAGCTCATTTGGTATCCTTTTCACTTTAAAATACTCTTCCATTTCTTTAACAAAGAGTTTTGGATCGTCTCCCTTCTCCTCGTCAAATGTATGTGGTGTGATTTCATGTAGTATGCTGTTGGTGTAGCACGTGTTGTGTGTTGTGTCATTGTTTGATTGTGAACCTCTTTCTGTGTATGGTGAGTCAACATTTTGTACATTATTCAAATAAGTCTCATCTTGTACATTACTTACATCTAAATCATCATTTTGCCTTTGTAGTGCATTCACATCATTTACATTAGCCAAACTTTCTTTTCCTTTTTTCATTTCTTCACAAATTGATTTTAAATCATTCTTTATTTCTAAGAGACTTTGTTTCATATCATTCATAGCATCTTGTTGCGACTGTGCCACATTAGCCATAGTCTTAATTTTAGGAATTACAATTTGTTCTACAGTTTCATTAATAATTCCTTTCTTTACTACCTCAATCTCTTTCCTTAATTCCTCAGTTATTTCTGCTTTTACATTTGTAATCTTACAGTCTACACTTGCATTACATTCTGTTATTTCATCTCTACATCTAGCAATTTCTTCTTCTAATACAATCTTATTTTCTCTGATTTCCGATTCTATTTTTCCCATCCTATCTCCTATGATTTCTAGCCTAGCTTCTAAGGCTTCCTTTGTCTCATTTAAGTTTTTATGTACTAATTTTAAATTAGTTTCCATTACTTTCATATTTTCTTTACACTCCTGTCTTCCTAATTCTATTTTCTGTTCTAAGTTCTGTCTTCCTAATTCTATTTTCTGCTCTAAGTCCTTTCTCACTTCCTCCACTTTCTGACCTATATCTTTTTTATTTTGTTCTAAATCCTGTCTTATCTCTTTTTTATTATGTTCTAAGTCCTGCTTTAATTCTACCTTATTTTGTTCCATTCTCTGACCTAAACTTTGTTCTATGTCCTGTTTTAATTCTACCTTATTTTGTTCCATTTTCTGACCTAAACGTTGATCTAGTCTTTCAAACATGATCATTAGTAACCTTTGGTCTTTTCCTATTGCTGCCTGTTCCTCACTTTCTGTTCCTATCTGATAACTAGGCCTATCTGCCCCTTCCCCTACTCCTGTTACTTGAGCTCTCTCTTTTTGCGACATTTTAGTTTCTTTATTCAGTTCACTTTGGCTCAAAGGTCCTACTATTTTGCCGCTTCGCAGTAACATAAAAATAAAATAAACTGGATGTAAAAATAAACATTTTTGGTCCTACTTACGTGCGTCTCCTGGGCGGTTGGCTTTGCTAGACGATCTCTGGTGTTTTCCCGCGTTGATTATCCGTTCATCGGTGTTCTGATGTAGATTTCAAACGATGGTCTAATGGCGTCTTCTTTCTTTTTGGCGCGAAGATATGACGTCACTTGGTATTTCGCGTAAGTTCATTTCCCGTAATTTCCATTCCATCCAAAATTCGTGTTCCACGTTGGGCAAGCCATTTGGTGCAGTTTTTATAATTAATTAAACTTCGTTGGGTCTTTGAGCTATTGAACTCTTTGTGATCTCAGGGCGTGGTAACGGATGGAATGAAAAATCACACGATGTTTCTTCACCACAATGTATTATTTTATTAACACTTTTTATATATTTTACATTAAAATAAATCCTCCTAGCACCGTTTTAAATGATTTAAAACCTTTCCACTTTTTCATTTAGTGGAACTAATGCTTGATGAAAGTCTGGTGAAAGTTCTACAATGTTCACACGTTACATCAACACGTCCTTACGCCTTGAATACACACATGCTAGTGGGAAGATTATGGCGTCACCTCACGTGACACCGCCTTTTTTGTATACATCCGCGTATGCGTCCATCAAATAGTTCTATCTTGTTAGGGAAGCGATCCCTAACCATCCTCCCTTACTTTTATTGTGGAACACATATAATTCTAATATTTATACATATATATTAAAATCAAATATGGAAATATTTATGACGTCTTTAAACTAACTTAGTTGTTCGTAACAATGAACATTTGCAACACGTTTTCGTCATTTTACCATCTCATACCAACATCAAAAAACGAACTACACTTTTAACAAATATTCACATAAACGATTTTCTTTTGGGGTCTTCTAATATTCTGTCTCAAATGAAAATTTCCTTAGAAGATGCCGCAGATGTATTAAAGGAGATGGACGGCATTTCCAACATCTCCTGTGATAAGTCATACTTTATGTTGATTCTGATGACTGTTAAAGCGATTTGAGATTTTATTTGACGTCCATGCATGTGTGACCGGCCGTGTAACTGCCAGCCAAATTGTGTAGTAAGTCCAGGAGACGGGCCGTGCACCTGTTGGCCAAGTTTTATAGTAAATGTACTGTACTGAACGGTTAAAACACCAAAAGGTAAAAGGTGAGAGGGTTAAAATACTATAATAAAATCTTGAAAATTAAAAATGCTTCTAAAACTAAAAAACAAGTTAAAATTGTTTATTCACTCAATTTGGATGACGAACTGAAGCACCTTAGCTATAGACAACTGGTTGCTGCCCAAAACTGAGGTTAGCGCAAAGCCCAGGCCAATGGACTGGCACTCACATGTATATCATGGACAATTAATAAGGACATGTGCAACAGAGAGTCAAATGCCACAAGTTGGACATACAGGAGCTGGGTCACCACGCAAAAGGTGTCCATGAGTGGCTCGTGTGTGACCTATCCTCAAGCAGGTTAAAATGATCTCTGCCCACCTGAAATCCCTCCAGGACATTATCCAGGGTTGTACGGTGTCCTTGATCATCCACAATTGAGTGCCAGCTACTGCATGCCATGACTGTTGCCAGACTGATAAGAGATGGTAACGGGGGTACTGCATCTGCATATGATAGTGTCAGTGGAAGACTGCGGCAAACAGCATGCAGACTAAGCCGCTACATCTGCTTTCTCATTGCCTGGGGTCCATGTAAAAACTAACTGGTATCTGCGAGAGAATAACTGGGAGATGGGTGTCTGAAATTTAACAATGATTACTGAGGTAGAATAGCGCTCTGAGAGTCAGAGCAGATGATAAAAATTCCAGATACTAAACTGGAGGTAAAAAGTAAGTAATAAAAATAGTAAACAGCTTGGCGGTAAAAACTGACCTGGCATCCAGAAGGTGGTACTTGTGAGTGTCACCAGTGTACCTGAGGGCACCACCTATAACACTACCTACCTGGGAATCATTGGTAAACACTGGAGTGTAATTCCGTTAACCCAGAAGTTTGGTGAAAAGTTGACAAAACACTGATTGAGGGTTAGCCATCTTCGCACAGCCCGGAAGCTTTAGGCTGAATTGTGCACACTGGAGTTGCCAACAAAGATAACAGCCAAGAGAATACCACTGTACAGCAGGTATTCGGAGGGCATGTGCTGTGAGTAGTTCTCAAAACCTTATATGCTTGGGCATGATATAGTGATATTCCATATATATCGGTGACGAAGATCTGGGAGCAATACAGATTTAAAAGGGTGACCTGGGTGAGCTGCCAACCTTGCCACTTAAGAACAGTAAAATTGAGTGTCAAACACACAGTGGAGGTTTGCCAGAGTCAGCATACAAACATTCAACATGACTAGCGCAGAAAGCCCCAGTAAAAAGACAGATATCAGGATGATTTACAGTGGCTAAAAGTGTGATTGCTGCACCAAGATGCTCCAGATAAGATCCTCAGCACCTGAAGCGAGTGATCACAGGAAGCATGAAGTTGATGAACATGGTGTTCCCATGTGAGTTAGCTGTTGCGGTGAAGATTCAAAAGCTTAAGGTGCAGAACAAACTAAGTAGCTGGATGTTTTTTTTAAAATTTTATGTCCTACACGGCCACTACTGCTTGGGCTGCTTATATGTTCTGTGGAATACTTGACAGTTGGTTGTAATGTTCTTCCAGCTATTTATAGTCCGATGAGGTTTTGAGTTTTTGTCCTCTGATGCTGATTTTAGCACTTCTAGGTACTCTGGTCCCATTTCTGAAAATCATAATTTCTATCTTTGATATGTTTTTATATAGTTTGTGTATTTCCTTTTCAGGAATTTGTAAGGCTTCTTCAGTGGCCAGAGTGTACAGAATAGGGCTCACTGGGTCATCCTATAGCACTTCCAATTGCATTAAAGGATACGAAATTGATTGTCTCATACTGTTACTATATTGTATTTAAGAACTGACCTGATTATCCTTTTCCACATGCTATCCTTCCCTATTGTGTTTTCCAGTTTTCAGACCAAGATGCCTACTTCCAGTAAATTAAAGGCTTTGGTGAAGTCTATGAATAGTGTGAAGAATATTTGGATTTTCTGAAGCACATTGTCAATGTTGTTTATAAACCCATTTGTAGTTCTAAGAGGTTGCTGCCTATGCAGTTTTTTTGTGTTATTTTTGAGATCTTAAACTGGGTGTTTTTTAGGTCTGTGCCCTATGGCAGGATTTTTATTGTTTGTGGAGCGTGAACGTAGTTACGTTCAAGTAAGTGGCTATGACTCTTTGATCTTGTGGGTAATTAGAGCAGTTAGGTTCTGAAATAATTAACATTGACATTTTTGTTTTTTTTTGTATGCCAACCAAATTACTGCTGGTGTTTTCAAACACACAAGCCGTGTGTGGGCAATGTTTGAGAGGTAGAACCAGGATAGAAAAGCTCAAGTTGGCCATGGCAGCTTAGTGGTTGGAGGAGCCTTCAGCTGTCTTCAGCTTCTTTTGTCTTTTTCATTTGGGGTTGCCTTATTTTTCATTTTTGTGACTGTTTCTCTTTTTTTGGGAGGTGTTTGCATTCCTTGTTTGTTGAGTTTCTCACTGAAATGATCTTACCATTTTTTCATGTCTATATTTGGTGTGTGGGTAGGTCTTCTTAGTTTTAAGGCAATGTATGTCTTTTGTTGCAGTATAAGCTTCTTTTTCTATGTATCCTGTTTTCTTTTCTTAGTTTTTTTATAGTTTTTCCTTTCCTCTGTGGATAGTTTCATTTCCTTATCCTGTTGTGTTCTAATCTGTGGAGCATTTTTATAAACTATTCCTTTAGCTATAGCATTCAGAATAAGACTGCAATGAGCAATAGTAATTCAACCCCCAAAATAACAAATTGAGGTATCCACCTTTTTGTAAACCTTCTCCCTATTAAAGCTGTATAATAGCTATCTTGAGATGGTAGCACGTTGGAGCTACTGCTTGGATCTTTTTTGCTTAACTGGAGTAGGCTTGCCCAGAATCAGTGAAGTGATAATCTCACTATTTCTGCTTTGGTGCTTGGATCACTGTTGTTAATTGTGATCCAATTGAAACATCTTTTTGCCATCCTTGTCTTTGTGTTTGTATCATTGCATTTTTGAGGCGGTCTTCTATTTTTTCTGTTGTTTCTTCAAGTTCCCTTTCTCTATTAGTTTCTATTTGTATTATTTGTACTTGTTGACTTGTTATTTTGTCCCTATCTATTTTCCTTTGTGCAGGGTCTTTCTTGAGTGCAGTGGAGTGATGTTATTTATTATTAGCTTCATTGGGATGTGCTTTGGAATGGGAGTGAGAGTCATGCCATATTGTGTATTTCCATTTAATTCTCTTGTTAATAAGATATGAATAGTGCTTTTCCCCATTATGTCATACATATATAATGGGTACCTGTTGGTTATTCATTCCCTCCTCCTCCATTATTGCATATAATGGGTACTTGTCGGTCGTTCAGCCACCCCCCCCCCCCCCTTTTCCTGTAGTGTTCCGATTACTAGTTTTGTTTTATAGTTTTGTGTCTATTCTATGGTTAGGTTGCCTGCTATAATGGTTTGTTGTCCTATTGTTTGTTGAGGGTGATTTTGAAAGAGGTTGGAAAATTCACTGCAATTATATTTATGTTTGATGGTTCCGTTAGCATACTATTTTTTTTTGTTTGATGGTTCTGTTAGCATACTATTTTTTTGTTTGATGACATTTTGGTGGGGGTCATCCAAGGTTTCAGGAGAATAAATACTCCTCTAATGGGCCGTCCTCTTTCTCCACTATTTTTTTCTTCATGACTCATCATAAAAATTGCACTGAAACAAGCCTGGCTGGAATTGAAATGGTAAACTGAGTGTATGGCTCTTTACTGGATTCATAGTGATAACCTTAAACAAGTGCAATGTAAACTTGGCAAAACAAATGCTGATGGAGCAAAGCTGAATATTAATGAGGCATGACAAATGCAATGCCATTTTTATATAGGTTATTTAATGAAATCAGAGGATGATCTGCAAACAATCAAGTGCTAAATATGTAAAAATGTACAGTCACACATTAATTTTTATTTGTACCATGTATTTTCAAATTCATCCAAAGGGCACCAAAAAACTGAATAGTGATAGAAGCAAATGGAAAGTAAAATCCTATTTCACACTATCACAACAGAATGATAACTTCAGTCCACACTTAATACAGTGGGAAAGGATTGTACCTGACATGTAACCGTGAGAAGTCACCAACTCAAAAACTGTGCCTGACTTTCCTTATATCCAGAATTCTTCTATTAAAACATTTTTAATTTTAAGAAACAGGAGCAATTATCTTCCATTCTTTGACATGAAAACAAAACGAGAAGTTGACTTATGTAACATGGCTCCTCCTCAAACTTGGTTGTACCGACAGGCTGCACGACCCCTAGAGACCGATTCTGCATACAATACATGTCACCAATCCTTTTGATCAATTAGCAGGACAATTGAAAAGGTTTCAACTTGGGGCATTGGCCCTTGATTCAAGTAGAGCAATGGAGCTACCCTCCAGGAAATACTTGTTCATATAGGTCTTCATACATAAGAGATAGTTTTTTATATATTGTTGCCCATCACATTATTGTCGGCACTACCGCAAAGGAGCCGAAGGGAAGAGACAGAGAATGGCAGCATTGTTGGGGCGCTTGCCGAAAGAGAGAAAGGGATAGAGACTTCTGGAATTTTCTGCTTTGTATTTCACCGCAATATAACTGAACTTTCCTGAAGTTTCCAGAATAGTGCCTGGGAGATATAAATAGCGGTAAAGTGTGAGAAGGGACAGTTTTTGTGTTACTAATTCGGAGCCGTGCTGTTGGTGAATCGGAAAAGACTTTCTTGCTGTTGCAACGAGTGTACAAAGTTACTGTTTACGGAAATAAAAGTGTTTCTTTATCTCGACTACATCTGTCTTCTTTACTTTACACCCACCAAAGTCACAATATGCTACATTCTGTACTGATGCAAGCCCATTTATGTTTTAGATTGTTTGGCAGATGTAACATAAGGTCCCTGCTTTTATTTGTGCATGATGTTGAGCGACTACTTGTACCCTCGGATTTGAAATAGCAACAGCAGAGGATGTCTGCTTACTATTTCCATGAGTTTGCCTTTTGTTTCTGTATGGGCATGCAGCAGAGAGAGAGAGAGAGACAGACAGACAGAAGGCAACATAATCCAGTATTTTATTTGGCATGACCTTCACCTAAGCAAAGGATTTGTTCATTGCAGCTTCACTAGATCCCTGAATCTAACAAGAATTTTTGTTTTTCGATAGACCAGGTGTTAAGGTCAAAAGGCATAGGACAGAGTAATAGGAGAGAACAGGATAAAACAATGTGCAATGAGAAAATAATTAGGTTACATTTAGCTCTACTGTAATAATCTTCTGAAAGAATTAATTTTACAAGCAGTTAAAAAATATATCTATTTTAGTATTCAGCAAAAAATCCAAAAAGGGGTAGAATTTTTTTCTGAATGATAATCAATTACCCATTTTTGAATTAGCACTTATAGTCAGCACAGAAAGTATTTGTACACTACTAAAACTTTATGGAAAATTTATATTTTATAAGAAAATAGCACCAATTAAGAAACAAAATGTCACTTCAATAAAAAGCAACCTAACTTGCAAATTTCTCAGACACAAAGTAATTGTACACTCACAAGAACAATATTATACCACAAAAATTCAATATTTCAAAGGGTAACCTTTAGCCTCATGTTCAAGAGGTTGCAAGTTCAAATCTCGCTTAGGGTAAGTTATCAGGATAAGGTTTTTTTTTCTTTTCAGAGGTTTTCACTTATCCTGAGAAGATGAATGTCGGGTAACTTGAGCTCTATGGACCTCGGGCTCATTTGAGCATCATTTCACCATTTCAGTCACTCACCGTCCGATATGACAACACGCTGGAGGACGTTAACAAAAAAGGGTACCCTTTAGCTTCTAAGTCTTCTTGGTAGGGAATGGACAAGCTTTTTCACCTCTGTGCTAGGTAAATGATTCCACAGCAGCATGTTCAGTCCTCCTTTGTTGGAAACTAGCTTTTTCTCCTTATGTGTTTCACCATTTGTTTGACAGGGTTAATATCTGAAGACTGGAGAGAGGTATGAAATTGCTTTGGAACATTATACAATAGCCACAGTCACATATTAAGTGCAGCATGCTTACTGTTTACTGCATAAACAACCAGTAGTGATATGCAACTCTTGCGTAACAATATTCATGTTCTTCCTATGATCCATTATCCCCTCAATAATATGAAGATTACCAACTTGTGATGCACTCATGGAATTCCAGACAAGTCATCCTCTGTAGTCTAGGGGTAATATGCTATTCTCTGGTTCCTGAGGTTGCAGGTTCAAACCTGGCAGAAGGCGATGGATCTTTTCGTGCATAAAAGTTCTTAGCATGACTTCCTTTAGAAAGGAAGTAAAGCCGTTGGTCCTGTGTCACAGATTTCTGGCGTGTAAAAGAACCTCAAGCGTGGTAAAGAGGCCTCAGAGTAAAATAGTGGTCTTTCACACCCAACATAGAATGGGAGAACCACTGCAGTCAAAGAGTGTCCATAAATAAAAAAATAATAAATGAAAAAACCAGACAAGGACAGATTCTCTACCATGTTTCACTATGGAAAAGAGTTTTTGGCTCCAGTTGTTATTTTTTTCTCCATACTTGGTGACTGCAGTCCAAGCCAAACACTTTAAGTAGGCTCTCATCAGTCCATAGGTACTAATTTTTTCCAGAAGTCTGCACCTCTATCACAGCACTTATGAGCAAATTCAAGACATTTTTTCCTGTTCGTGAGCTGACATAGAGCTTCTTTTGTGCTACTATGTTGTTGTACCCTTTGTTATTGTAAAAATTTGTCACAGTGATCATTTAATCATTAATTCCTGTCCTCTGCAACAATCGGGGGAGCAGTTATTTGTGCATCCTTTATAATGCAGTGAAAAATACTGTTTTCATCTTTAACTGTGAGGATTTTAGGCTGGCCACTTCTGGGTGTATTTAGGACAGATTTTCTGGCTCCTATGCTGTCAATGATGGATTGAATGGTTGACTGCAGTAACCCCAATATCAGAGATATCTCGGAGAGAACATTGAAATCATGTAATCTGATAATTATTTTTCTCTCTTTTACTTCCTTCTTCAGCCTATTTAGTTTATCACTAGGGCTAGGAAGTTTATGCATTTGCATGTTTTTTCATAGGGGTTAAAAATGTATGCTTTTACATTATGTGTATGAATTATGGCATTTTCAGTTATTTGGACATGATTTTATAGTGCATATAACTGCATATTTTCTTGATTTTTGATAAAT
The DNA here is from genome assembly GCA_030765045.1 of Tenodera sinensis. NCBI lineage: Eukaryota > Metazoa > Arthropoda > Insecta > Mantodea > Mantidae > Tenodera > Tenodera sinensis. Next base: position 258,085,438 of record CM060964.1, on the reverse strand, counting down.
GCATATTATTTCAATATTATAGCCCCTATATTGCATATTTTAATGATTTCTATGGTTTTTTATTATTGTTTTCCATCTGGATAATATTTTTCATATTGGTAATATTGCACTAGATGACACAACTCACAAAGATTTCAATATTATAGCCCCTATAGTGCATATTTTAATTATTTGTATGGTTTTTTATTATTTTTTCCATGTGTATAATATTCTTTTACATTGGTAGTATTGCACATGATGATGCAACTCGCGAGGTGGCGAGAACTAATGCTGAGTCATGTTGTCATTCAGTAAATCCCCTGTTTCATCCTTTCATTATATGTATGTTCGTAGAAAATAATCAGTGCGTTATCTGAGAGGTTTATAGGATCAAAGATAAAGTGCAGGTCAACATTTTGAGCAGCACGATTATAGCAACGCTTGTCTGCCCATCAGTAGTTGTGTAGTGGTCTTCAAACGTAACAGTGTTGTGAACTGGTTCCCACCAAATTAAAATAGGCGTATAAAATGTTAAAAAGCTCTTCAAATGTCGAAAATAAAACCAACTCCGAGTGCTAGATTAATTAATTTACAGAACGAGTTTTCGGGTGATTTAATATCTACATATAATAGGGCACTGCTTTGTGGAGCATGTGAGAAAAATGTAGGGAGTGAGAAAAGATTTCAAATAGGTCGGCACATAAACACAGCAAAACATAAGGAGAATTTAATCAGAAAACTCGCAAACAAAGAACGTGTTCAAAAACAGCTAGTAGAGTTACTGAATAAGACTTCTGTCAAACATTTTTAGCTGCTGATATTCCCTTCTTCAAAATTAATAATCCGATATTTAAAAACTTTCTTGCCAAGTGTACTCAACAACATGTGCCTGAAGAAAGTACACTGCGTAAGACTTTATGTAGGACATTGTTACAATAACGTATTATCAAATATACAAAAATGAATTAGTGGATCAGTTTGTGTGGTTGTCTATTGATGAAACCCCTGATTCTGAGCGCCATTCTATTGCTAATATAATCGTGGGTGCTTTAAATAATGAACAAAAGACTACACCTTATCTTCTTAAAGTGGACGAATTGTCAGCCACTGACAATGTAACTGTGACCCAGTTTGTGATGGACACTTTGAAATTACTATGGTCATGTGGACTCAAATATGCCCGGTTACTTTTATTTGTTACTGATGCAGGTCCTTATATGCTAAAATCAGGACAAACTCTGAAAGGTATTTTTCCTAACTTAATTCATATAACTAGTTTGGCACTCGCTCTTCGTCGCATTTCTGAGACAATACATGATTGTTTCCCAGTGGTACATAGATTTGTGTCCAGCACAAAGAGAATTTTTGTTAAATCTCCTAAAAGAGTTAAGTTGTTTAGATCAACAGCACCTAATATCCGACTTCCTCCTGCACCAGTGTTAACTTGATGGGGAACATGGGTTGATGCAGTTTTATATTATACTGAGCACATAGAAATAGTCGAAGAGGTTGTTAATTCATTGGACTCGAAAGATGCTTCATCAATGGAAACTGTGCAAAATACTCTGTCAGACACTGGGTTGAAAGAGGATCTTAGTTTCATATCTGCCCATTTTTCTTTCTTACCAACAGCCATAATGGCATTGTAAGCTGTAGGATCTCCTTTGCATGAATCACTTACTGTCTTTGAAAAAACAATATGAGACCTAAGTTCGGTTCCTGGTAGCATAGGACAAAAAGTGAATTATGTAATTTCAAAAAATTCTGGTTATAACCAGATGTGCGATATTCGAGACATCTTCAAAGAAAACCATCTGTCACACCAAGAGACTTGACTCTCTGTGAAGCAGTTAACATCATTTAAATATGCCCGATAACATCTTATGACGTGGAGAGAAGTTTTTCACGTTACAAAAGTGTTTTGCGAGACAACATACGATGTTTTACAGTTGAACAATTTTGCAAAGTGTTTGTTGTGAACTGCAATTTAGCACTTAATACTAGCAGCTATAGTGCACTTCTGCTTTAACGTCTAAGGAATACGGTAACTTTATTATTTATACTGTGACTTTGGTGGGTGTAAAGTAAAGAAGACAGATGTAGTCGAGATAAAGAAACACTTTTATTTCCATAAACAGTAACTTTGTACACTCGTTGCAACAGGAAGAAAGTCTTTACCGATTCACCAACTGCACGGCTCCGAATTAGTAACACAAAAACTGTCCCTTCTCACACTTTACCGCTATTTATATCTCCCAGGCACTATTCTGGAAACTTCAGGAAAGTTCAGTTATTATTGCGGTGAAATACAAAGCAGAAAATTCCAGAAGTCTCTATCCCTTTCTCTCTTTCGGCAAGCGCCCCAACAATGCGGCCATTCTCTCTCTCTTCCCTTCGGCTCCTTTGCGGTAGTGCCGACAATAATGCGATGGGCGACACTACTAACTCGTCTTGTCTACTGCAAAGGGACATCAATTGTTTTAATTAATAGTGCATATTTCTTGGTATATTTTCAAGTTTTTAAGAGCATATATGCATGCATATTTCAGTGTTTTTTAGGGCATGAACTTCCGAACCCTATTTATCACACAACAGCAACCTACTGTGATCAATATCAGTCTTGTGGACACAGACCACTTGATGTGAGATGGATGAATGCAGGTTATCTAGAAAGGAGAGGTAACATGATGTAACCACGGTTTTTAATGTAATTGCCTTTGGTGTACAAATAATTTTTGTGCCAAATTTACAGTATTATCCCACTCTGGGAAAACTATTAATTTTGGAAAAATTTCCGCATGACTGTGGATGTAAATAGGTAATATAACACATTCATGATCCATATAACTTTACAAGTGGACTATGTTTCATAAATAATTATTTTGCAACAGCACACAATGTTTCTACATTTAGTTGATGTACAAATACTTTATATAGTGACTATATTTGTCTGCTGAAACTGAAATGTTTATAATTTTGTACTTACCGGTAAAAGAGCCTGGATATTTTGGTTTGCATCTGCAATGGAAGCCAAATACACCAAGTTCCTGTGCAAGATCTGTTGATACCTACAAAAAAAGAGAGCAAAATTCTAGAAACTTATCTATATAAATGGAAACTAGTTTGGTATTGTATCCCAAACTTATGATTTATTGTGTCTAAGCAAGAAATATGCTCCCAGTGCCTTGTATATTACTACCACTTCCAGTAAATCCATAACACAAATACTGCTAGTTAAAACAAATGCAACAATAACTTTTCTTACCTTCTCTCATACTTACAAATTTAATTTCATACAGCTTACTGATATATCTAATTACACACAAATGAATATCCTCTGATAGTCAAAGAAGTAGCTATGAAATACAACTGGACACTGTACTTTTGACTTCCTAAGCTTCCCACTGACAGTCCATCAAGTCCTAGAAATGCTGTATAGCTTCTTTCATAGTGAAACAATATCAAAAAATCAAGTTATTTTTTTTAAGATAATCATTGCATCCTCAGAAAGCTGGAATGTATTTTATTCAACTTATAGACCCTGTTTTCTTTGAACAAATACCAATTCTTTTACATAACTTTTACAATTATCCTACTCTAACCTAAACTACATACAAATTTTACATAACCTTATTGCTACCTTGGTTTGCATGGCACCCAGGCCATTTGCCTCCCAGGTAGCTCTGATCAATCTATTCCATCTTATATTAATTAATTGTCCCTCTCCCCCACTCTGCCTTCTTCATTTACACTCTTTACTTTTCTTGCCCATTTTTCTCTTACTTTCTTCAAAAACTCACCTATACTTCTAACCTTCCTTTCCTCTTTCACTGTTAACATTTTTATGGCTACCATTTTCCCCTCTATTTTTTCCCATTTTTTCTCCCAAACCTTTTTCCTCCATAATGCTAATTCCTTACATTCTGTCAAATAATGTTCTATACTTTCTTTCTCACCGCACATTTCACATATTCCTATTTTACCGCTTCTTGTCCCTCTTAAAAATATTGCTCCTGTTCTCATCCACGCTAGTCCTTCTTTTTCCTGTCTGTTACAATAATCCACATATGGTTCTCGCCCCCATCCTCTTTTTATTTGCTTGTAGAATTGTAATGATTTCTTGTTTTCTAAACTTCCCCATATCTCTTGCCTTTCTATGTCTTCTACCCTACACTTTACTAGTTTATCTACATTACTTTCATTTCTTTCTTCAAGTTTCCATATATCTCCCATTCCTATTTTCTCCATAATTTTTCCAACCCCTGCCCACCAACTATTTTCATTCTCTAGATTTTTTTGTTGCTTCATACACAATTTTAAAATTTCTCCATCTTCTTTAACCAAACATTTATACCAAAATTTTATTATTCTCTCCATTATTATTCCTTTCCTTCTTGTTTTCCCAAGCTCTACCAAGGCCACTTCTCTTGACGCCGATCTCGGTAGTCCCAATAATTCTTTGCAGAACATTCTATACATATGATCTACCTTCTTGTTTATATCTGTGGCCCCCCAGATCTCTACTGCATAAAGCATTTTTGATTCCACTACTGCCTCATACATCCTTTCCAGCCACTTGGTTGTCATCTCTAACTTGTATTTGCAAATTCTGACTCCTGACATTGCAGCTCTCCCTTTTGCTTCTATCTTTCTTCCATGTGCCTCCCACTCTCCTCTGTTATTTAGCCTCACTCCCAAGTATTCAAAATCTTAAGATAATCATAGTATATGAAATGTTAAATATTTTTACCCTCTCTTTGGCCGCTTATTAGTTTAATTACATACACTGGTGAATAACATTTTTGTTGCATTGCTATCTATAGTTGTTCTTACCTAGTTTAAGGGTGCTGATTTCAGATTTGAGGTTGGTTTTTGTCTGAAATCTTCAGTTTTTTTGCTATCTCCAAATGCCAATATTTCATGGCTTTATCACTGAAACCATATAATGTTGGTGGACAAATATTCTATTGCAGTCTCTTCAACTTAGCTGGGTAACACAAATTAAATAGAGTGAGTGAGTGATTAGGGTTTAAGGGCCCGTCGACAGCTAGGTCATTAGAGCCCCAAATTAAATAGAAACACAGTCTAAACCTCTTCAGTAGTACAAATTAAAATACATACCATTATAAAGAAGGTTACGGTTAAATAAAAGTGAGTTTTAACGCATTCTATTAACGCAGAAATCTGGTTTCAAGTTCTTCCATTTGTGGACTGCTTCAGGGAGATCTCGTTTAATACTGCAGCAATAATCTGCCATCATATGTTTGTCCCATCTCCCTTGATAGCACTCTTCCATAATCTCGAGGTCCTGATGAGCTGTTCGCCTTGCTTGTCACTGACATCTCCTAACTTCTCACGGAATTGGTCAGGATGACAGTATAAGTTTGACATGTGACATTCCGGGTCATGAAATGCTGACAACATATTAGCTATGAGACTTTTATAGTTAGCAGCCTTGTTATTACTAATAAAGTTTTGCATTACAGCTACGAATGACACTGATGCAGGCCTTCACTTGCTGTTCATCTTTGTGATAGTTTTTGTCATGTACAAATGTCTGAATCTGGGGTCCATTAAACACTCCTGCCTTGATCTTCTCAAATGACTAAGCTGAAAGAGCATAGGCTATATGGAGGAAATATTCACTGTATCTATCTAATGCTTTAACAAACTGTTTAATCAAACCGAGTTTGATGTGGAATGGAGGGAAAATAATTTTTTCTCGGCTGACAATTGGATCATTGACAACATTTGGAATATCGGCTTGCAGAGTCTCATGTGGGCCACTCCTGGTTCCAGTGCCTACCTTATGCTCAGCTGTCCCACATGCAAATATAGCATGGACACTTTGTAAAACTCTCTGCTGACCTAGCAGAAAATTAACAATTTTGAGGCCCACAAAATTGTCCAGTTGTGCTCATGATATTTTAGTAGATTAATTACTGTTTTAATGTCATTATGCTCCTCTCATAAATATCAATGACCAACTGGAACAGGTACATAGACATTACCATTATGTAGCAGAACACACTTCAGACTGCGTTTTGTACTGTCTACAAATAAATGCCAAGCATGTGGACTGTACAATGTAATCCCTAATTCCTGGAGAAGACCTGAGACATTATGGAAATAAACTTATTTCTTATTTCTTCTTTCCCTGATTACCTTCCCCTTATGTAGGACTTACACCCTCTAGGACTTACAAGCCTAGGGTCAGATGCCTGTCGGGGAGCAGAGGGACCTCTGGACCACACAGAGTGAAGACCTGGAAGCAGGTGGTCAGCCAAGCACCAGTTATGATAGCGAGGAAGAGGATGGTATGAAATGCATGCAAAATGGATGATTTGAAGGGTGATAATGGAGCAATTGGCGGAATGAATGGCGGGGGAAACCGGAGAAAACCTACCCAGATGCCGCTTCGTCCTCCACAAATACCATATGCAGGTCCCGTCTAGGTGGTAGGCGAGCAGTCTAACCACCCAGCCATGGCACCTCCATTATACTTCCAGACTCGGGGAGGAATGAGGAATAATCCTAGCTGGAGAAAAATTCCTACCCCCTGTCGGGAATCGAACCCGAGACCCCTTGCAGAGCAGGCAGGTGCTCTACCAACTGCGCTACGGGGCCAGCCCAAACAAACTTATTTTCCTCTGGAAAATATTGAAGAAAGGCCTTTTCCCGCTTTCAGTAATATGACACTTTTACAGTATCACCCAGTACACAATTTTCTTGCAATCTGGAGACTAACTCTTCTGCAAGTTTGGAGAGAGATAAATCATGCATAAGATCATTCAACTCACACTGGTTAAACTGATGAGAAGTTAAGTACTGTGGGGGATCAGAAGAATACAAGTACAAATCACTTTCACATCTGTCTCCTGGATTTTATCACTATTAGTACCTTCACATGGAGTAAATCCTTTAAAAATAGGAATTGGTAGCTCATCATAGTGCATAGTAGGTCTGATTGCAGAAGGAATATTAGGATATGATAATTTTATGTCTGTTTTTCTTGCCAGTTCCCTTTGTATTGTCAAGAGCAAAATAGAAGTCACTTGTGTGATCCACTGGTTCTTGCCAGGACATAGGGATTCCAAAAGTTAAACTCTTGCTCTTTCCTTTCGTCCAATCACACAACCTTTCCTCACAGTTGTGAAATACTGCATGTGGGCCCATATTTTGTCTTGGTCGTCAAGAATAAGTCCAAAATATGCTTTATAAGCTTGCCTCACAAAGGATGTTATATTGCATCTTTGGCGAATAAAAGTGTAGGATCCACAAATGTAACAGAAACTGTCTGAAGTATTGGTACAATGACGTCTCTTTGTATGATCAAATGTTATCTGATACAAAAGAAACACAAATCTGTAGATAACATAAACACGTATGTAATAATAATCTAACTGCAAACGGTTGGAAGGGAAAAGTTGGAATTGCATGAAAGCCAGTGCATGGAGAGCAAAACCGATTTCAGATTTGAAATCAGTAGACCATTAAAGAATATCATGCAACACAGACTTTGAAAAAACATTGTTGAATCAGTGATATCATACACAGGATGGCAAACATAGTGTTACAGAAAAAATTAAATGCCAAGAATTCCAAATCTTATAGGAGCAAGGGATCTCCCGACTGGTAAATAGGGTAAGTATTATATTTCACTCAAAAATTTGATGTCAAGATTTCACCGGAAATATATGTTTTGAGACCCCCTGAATCCAAAAAAAAGCATTTTTAGAAAAAGATCTGTGTGTGTGTCTGTCAGTCTGTGTGTCAGTCAGTCTGTGGACAGCATAACTCAAAAACGAAAAGTCTGTTAAAAACCAAAGTTGGTATTTAAGTTTAATGTCTTTCAAGGATGCGACACGAAGATTATGAAGAAAATAGCCCCACCCTAAATTAGCCTTTAAATGGAAAATTTTTCAAAAATTCTGATTTTCTTGAAAATGGCTCTAACGATTTTGATTAAAATACTATATGTTTGAGATATTTTTATGACAAATGAAATGTATATCTTGAATTTTCTGGCTATAGCCCCTGTAGTCATATCTACTCTGGACGACTTTTGCATAACTGTTTAACCATTAGAGATAGACCAAATCATACTATACAAAAAATGTAGATCTTGCTAAAATACACAATTTAGTCTGAATAAATTTTCTTGTAAGATGAACCATTTCGGAGATACTCCTTGTTATGTGGGTGAGTTTTGGAAAACTTAAAACTTTCGTGAAATGGAACATCGTTCATTTTTTTATATGTTAAGTGTGCAAAGAGAACGGAATCTCAAAGCTTTAAGATTTGACTATTGCACAAAGCCTACTGTATTCTAACATTCTCCTTGCACCTACAAGGAAATAGCAATAAGATAATTTCTACAAATGTTAATCTTAACATGAAGAAGATATAGGAATAAGAGTTTGTAAGAATGGTTAGTACAGAGTAGAGAAAGTCATGTGAGTGCAACACATCAGATTTTTTTTTGTACATTCTGGTTCTGTCACAATAAACTAAGCAACTTTTATTAAAATATTTTTTTCCAAAGTGAATTGTTCAGCTGTTGTAGGATGCTTTCATTGAAAACATCTTCCTCATGAACTTGCGGAGAAAATGAGGTATCAAATGAAAGAACATGGGCATTGTGGTTTCAAAGCCTCCTGAACTCCTAAAATACAACACTCTATGTAGTAAGCCATGTTAATTGTTTACTGTGGCTCTTCAAAATTAACCCTAGAGCAGGCGCGCTCAGTTATGATACAGGAGCAGGCGCGTGGTGTATTTTGTACACAGTGCACTACATTCCATTTGGTGCTATTCATTTACTGTTTATTGCGCTAATTAACATTACATAATTAAACTGATCGTAAGTAATATGTTATCTAATGCCTAACATCAGTTTCATACATGTTAATACACACATTTATTCTTTTTCATGGTTCCTAGACTAGACTAGACTACCAGTTGGCAGGCTCAGAACAGCCCGAGGTGTGTCATGCGTGTACCTGCCCTTTTAAGAGCTTAACCACTTTATGACGGGATGTGGGGTTTTGCAGGGTGGCGGGTGAAGATTGAGGTAGTAGGTTGTAAGGAGGTAGCAAGATTTTGCTCCTCAGCGGCTGCTTATTCAGTGTGCAACTTCCGTTGGGCACTGCTGGTGTAGGGGTCCAATATGGAGGTTCGTAAAATTTTGAATTTAGAATCCAAGCTTATCTTGGAGGACTGTCTAGGTTTTCAGCTTTCGCTGTTGGGAGGGGTGTCTCCTTCGTTACCGGGGATGCCCGCAAGCCATGCGGGGAACCCGGTGTCCCACACGCATGCGTTCAGTGGGGTCATAGTCCACAAGAGACCTAACCAGGGCACTCCTGTGTTGTGGAATCTGGTCGTACAATTTGTTTGCCTGGCGCCTGATTTCGTCCTCCACGTACGGAAGAGACGAGGCTTCGTGCAGTAGTCTCGAAGGGAATCTGCGGCATACAGAATAGATTATCCGAAGACCTCTATTCTGTATACGCTGCAGACGCAGGAGATGGGAATCTGCGGCCATGCCCCAGATTTCACAGGTGTATAGGAGGAGTAGGATTATGAGAGCCCGAAAAAGGCGTAGCTTCAGGGGAATTGGCATCCCCGACCGCAGCATTGGGTATAGTGAGGCAGTTGCCCCGCCGGCCCGCGCTGATAGGTCGTTGATGTGTTCCCGAAAAGTAAGGCCCTTATCGAGCTTCACTCCCAGGTAGGAGATGGAGTTTACCCATTCAATCCTTCTTCGCAGATAGGTGAATGTGGGGAGATTGGCGAGGAATCGGCGCTTAGTAAAAAGTATGGCGCGGCTTTTCTCCGGGCTAATGGACAATCGCCAACGCCTGCACCATTCTTGGATGAGGCAGAGGTGTCGTTGCATTGGGAGGAAGGCTCTGTTAGGGTGTCTGTTTGTTGTGTAGAGCAACACGTCGTCAGCATACTGGGCTATGTTGACGTGCTGCTCTGTAGGTAGGTCGGCCATGTAGACGCTGAAGAGCGTGGGGGATAGAACAGAACGTTCGGGGACTCCGCCTTGGATTGGCCTGCGTGTGGATTTATTCCCCGCCACTGAGACCACAAAGGATCTGTGTTTAAGGAATGAATGTAGTAGGTGTATGAGACGTGTAGGTAGCTCCAGTTGGATGAGTTCCCGGAGGAGACCGGCAGGCCAGGTCGTAGAGAAGGTCTTCTCAACGTCCAGCGAGACCGCGGCGGTGTAGGCCTTGTACTGGTATCCCAGGGCGGCAGCCTCCACTACGCGCAGTAGTTGCTGGGGTGTTGAGTGGCCAGGCCGGAACCCAAACTGATGAGGTGGGATGGTTTGAATGTCCCCTAAGGTTGGGGACAAGCGGGCAAGTATTAGCCTCTCGAATACTTTCGAGAGTACGGGTAGGAGGCTAATGGATCGGTAGTTGGCAGGATGAACCGGGTCTTTCCCTGGCTTCAGTATGCAAATCACCCGGACCTCTTTCCACTCTCGTGGGAAGTGGCTGAGGGCAAGACACACATTGAAGACCTTAGTCAGGTAGAGCACGGCCTTGAAGGGAAGGTAGCGGAGCATGACAGGTGTTATCCCGTCAGGCCCCGCGGCCTTTTTGTGGTTGAGGCGTCGGAGTACGCCCTGGGCTTCACTGGGTTTGACGATACGGAGCCGATCCGCGTCTTCAAGAGGGCGTCGGAGATATCGACGTACCTCCCTACGGACACGGTCGGAGAAGTCTAGGTCCTGCGGGTCATCTCTCGGCAGCATGGTCCTCTCCAGGTATTCAGCAAACGCATTTGCTTTGGCTTGGGGTTCGTAGCCAGGCCTTGGGTGCCATGGATTGGGGAGGTGTGGGACATACCTCGGTTTCTGAGTCGTCTGGCAATCCGCCACACGTCGCCGTCACCCAGGTTCAGACGAGACATCGTGTCCTCCCACGCGCGCACTCTGTGCTCGCGCAGTCGGAGACGCACCTCGTGACGTAAACGCCTGAGAAGCGCTAGGTTGTGCGGTGTGCGGTGCCTCTGACAGTCTGCGAGCCGCCCAAGAGCGGCGGGTGAGCAAAAGTAGCTCTAGGGGCAAGACATCGGGGTGAAGAGGAGCTGGGGTGTGGACAGTGAGGTTGTGGACCGTTCGCTTCACCACAGAGGTGAAGGAAGTGACCGCCGCCTCGAGGGTTGGTATGTTGGTAATGTTGGGGTTGGCTGGGATGGAGCCATTCAGGCAACTCATGGTTCCTATACAAGTGATTTTATTTTGCAGCAGATGGAGAGCCAGTGGATAGGTACTATACAAATCATCTACTGTCAAATTTCAATTTGTTCCCTTTATTGGCTCCGTTAGTCTACACACAATATCAAATGGCTTGTTAGAAACACTAAATGGTCCTTCAGGCTTTTTTGCCACAATACACTTCCAACGAAGCAGTGTAGAATGACTTAGCATCACACAAGGCAAATATTTTGATGACATATTTTGCTGGTTTGTTGGGAATATATTGTATGAAGCTACAACGTCCTCTGAATGCTTCTAGTTTCTCGTCAATGGTAACAAATTCCCCAAGACTGTAACTATCCATGCAGTTTTTTACAAATGTATCCAGAAAGCTCCTAATTGCTGCTAACCTATCTGTTTTGCATCTTATATCCCTTGTATCTTTATTGTCAAATCTGATACATCTAAGAAGGAATAGAAATCTCTTGTAACTCATGAAAGATCTCCAAATAATCATTCCTGTTCCAATGCATTTGTGTGGTTTCCACCGTTGAGGCCAATCAAATACAGAATACCTAACACAGAACAAATTTCATTTCTGTCTGTCAGCTTAGCATCTCTTTCCCTAGAATAACTTTCTTCTAGCCTCTTTCTTTGAGTGAATAAATTTGTAAAACGCACAATTTCATCTATCATATCAATATTGATTATTTTATGGAATGATTCAATTTCCTCTACAATCCATTGTGCTACCATTTTAGGCCTGGAAAGATCTTGATAACATTTTTTGCTGGTACACGGGATGTTTTTCTATGCACCTCAGTTTTCATCCATTTTTTTTTTGTCCCTACCATTGAAAACACCAGCTTTACTATCAAAGGAATACAGCTCTACATCATTTTCAATTTCAGAGTTAGTATCATGATCACTCGATAATATTACTTCATCCTCTCCGTCAGAAAACAGATCATCAATATCCCCAGTCTTCTTCAGCGAGCTCCTCTAAAAGGTACCGTGCTAATAATGCACTATAATAATGGCCCTCTCTAAAACACACAATTCGTTATGCAGCCGCTTTGTGTAGAAGTACAACAGATTAGGTTGACAATTGAAATAGTACTTACATGACCGGGCGCGCGATGTATAAAATACACCGCTGGTGCAGTTCCAAGAATAACTTGTCGTTGCCTTTGAGTTGTTGATGCTACAATCGCTCTGACACAACTAAACGGAAGCTAAACAATGACATGAAAGGTACTGACAACAATGTACTGATACGTTAAGGTATTTATCCGTTAGAGCGCAAAATGCAAATGTGGTGTATAAAATACACCAGCGCGCCTGCTCTAGGGTTAAAAAAATAGAACAGATTTTGAAGTAGAGGTGGATATTATTTTAGTGCTAAGTGAATGCAGGAGAACTTATTCAACGCATTGGCTGTATTCAATGAGGAACATGGGATGCATATGTTGCATTCTAAATTTCAATGAATAGAAACATGAGTACTTAAGTATGAAAGTGTAAATAATAATAATCACTTGAAGGTGAAATCAAAAGTGAATGATGAAAATAATATCAATATTCTTGTTACTGTAGAAGTAAATCCACAGATAAGTCAACATGAATTGTCAAAAGAGAGTGGGATTAGCCACACTTCTGTACAGTGGATACTAAAGCAGCAGAAATACCTCCTCACCATGTGTTTGCATCAAGAGCTCACACAAAGGGATTTACACCATAGTTATTTTTTGTAAGTGGTTATTCAATGCCATTGCAGAGAATGGTCAATTCTTGGCAAACATACTTATTTCTGATGAAGCAACATTCTCAAATACTCAACAAGTTAATAAACATTACATGCATTATTGGGCATCTGATAACCCCAAATGAATGAGAACTGTGTCTTTTCAGCATTGTTGGTCGCTAAATGTTTGGTGTGGAATTCTTGATAACCTTGTCATTGGCCCTTACTTCTTTGAAGGCACAGTTACTGGTCAGTCATATTTCCATTTTCTCAACCATGAATTACCTCTTTTATTAGAAAGTGTCCTTCAGTGTGAGAAGAAAACTGTGGTATCAGCAAGATGGTGCACCACCACATTTTGCAATATGTACAAATCAACTTCTAAATGAGAAATTTGGTGACAGTGGATCAAATGTGTTGGACCTATCATCCGGCCTCCTCATTCACTCGGCTTCACCCTTGGACTACTTTTATAGGGATGTGTAAAACAAAGTTACGTTTAAAGCACCTACAACCAAAGAGAATATGAAACTTCAAATATGTGAAGCTCGTCACACTATTAGCCTCTGTATGTTGCCAACAGTTAGAGAAAACATTTCCAAAAATTGCCAAACATTTACATGTTAATGGAGGCAACTTTAAGCATTTAATATAGTAATTTAATCACCTGAGTAATTATTGACTTATTTGTTTAGTGCTATTTTCTACTAACTTATAGGTATTTCAAAGACAACATAGAACAGCTCAATTTATTTTATGTAAAAAGGATGTTTTAATAAGAGTTGTTTAGTTTATTGCGGGGAACCAGAATATGCAAAAAATTACCATGGTTTCATTTAAAATTCTGAGGTTGAGCCCTTGGGTCCCACAAGGGGTCCCATGAAAATACTTTCTGTATCAGAATTTGCAAGGACCCTTGCTCCTATAAGATTTGGAGTTCTTGGCATTTGGTTACTTCTGTTCGCTTAAGAGATACTCACCTGTAACAGTTTATATGGGCCACCTGTATATTTATTTGTACCAAATAATTACACATTGGCGGTGCTGTGACCAAGTGGTTAGACTGTTCGCCTATCAGCAAGGTAGCTTGGGTTCGATACCAAGCACCTGCATGTGGTATTCATGGTGGACGAAGTGGCATCTGGGCAGATTTTCTTCCAGGTTCTCTGGTTTCCCTCTTCACTCATTCCACTGCTACATCATCACCTTTCCATTCACCGATTTTGCCTGCATTTCATATCCTCCTCTTCACTTTCATGGTGCTGGGCTGGGGAATTTAATGTTGTACTGACAAGTTGGCCATGGTAGCTTAGTGGTTAAAGCAGCTGCTTGATAAGTGGAAGATGGATGGATGGATGAATGGAGTTTAGGGGCCCGTCGACAACTAGGTCATTTGGGCCCTAGGTCAGAAAATAAAAAATCTAAAACTCGCCTAAAAACTGAAGTTTAAAATGGCAACTAAAAACGCAGACAGATAAAAACACCAAACGGCACATGAGTGCGCTAAGTTAAAACTTGGTAAAACCATTCATTAAAATGTGTAAAAGATCGAAGCTAAAAGACATTAAAACTAAGCACTTAAAACACTAAAACGTAAAATACAAAAACCTATGTTAAAAGGCTAAAAAAAAAATTTCACACACTAAAAACACGTTATACTTGCTTTGCGAACCCAATTTGTGCAACGAACCGCAGCGCCTTACAGGCAGACACAGGGTCGTCACCCAAAATTGAGGCAAGCGTACACCCCAGGCCAACCGACTGGCGCTCACGAGCGTATTGCGGACAGTCTATAAGGATATGGGCCACAGAAAGTTGGATGTTGCACGTAGGGCAGACAGGCGCAGGGTCGCCACGCAAATGGAACCCATGTGTCGCCCGTGTGTGACCTATCCTCAGGCGGGTGAGGATAACTTCAGCCCGCCTGGAGTCCCTGCAGGATGTCATCCAGGGATCTATGCTGTCTTTAATGGTCCGCAATTGAGAGCCAGAGAATTCCTTCCATGACTGCTGCCAGATCGATAAAAGATGTCGACGGAAATGGCGCTGCGCATCGACATATGGCACACTGTGTGTGGCAACATCCGGCAAACGGCAAGCAGTTTTAGCAGCCGCATCCGCTTTCTCATTGCCGGGTATACCCACATGGCCTGGGGTCCAGGTAAAAAGCAACTGGTATCCGCGCGAGAGCATTTGCGAAATGAGAGCCTGTATTTTTAAAACGAATGCTGAGGTGCCGATAAACTGGTCCAAGGACTGAATGGCACTCAGAGAGTCTGAACAAATTATAAAATTGCCGGGAGCTGAGTTAGAAATAAAAAGTAAACAATAAAATATAGCAAACAGCTCCGCAGTAAAAACCGAACTATGGTCCGGAAGTCGGTACTGGTGCGCCTCGTCGTTACACACGAAACTACATCCCTTGATAAGTGGAAGATCTGTGGTTCAAATACTGGCTATGGTATTGAATTTTTCAGTCCTGATTCCAACTCTTAAACATTGCGCACACATGGCTTGTGGGTTTAAAAACACCAGCAGTAAGCTTGTTGGCATTAATAAATAATAATTACCATCTAAAGGTTACTTAAACCCGGAACATAAAGTACTTACAATTGTAAATCGCCCTTGGGGTATTTATCTCTGATGTGAGATTTCCTTGTGGTCTAACCGGGAAAAGTATGTATCAGCTGGGGAATTTAATGTCGTACTGCCAAGTTGGCCATGGTAGGTTAGTGGTTATAGCAGCCGCTTGATAAGTGCAAGATCTGTGGTTCAAATTCCGGCTATTGCATTGAATTTTTCAGTCCTGATTCCACCTCTTGAAATCTGTTATCGACTATTGAAAATGGAGAATGATAATCCAGATTTTTTTTTGGAGAAATTGGTGAGGATCACTACCATATGCCTGAGAAGAAAGTTTTTATCTGATAAGATGAAGGCTGTGCTGCAAGGTAAAATTTCGGAAACAGTAAGAAAATTAGAGGCAGCTAACCACAAGTGGGTACATGGTTCCATGATGCAATAACAAAGTTCCCAAGAAGGTGGCAGCAGTGTATTGATGTTGGAGGGGAATATGAGACATCCCACGTACAGTGAATAATTTTTATTAATAAAGTAAAAAAAACTATTATTGTACGCCATTTCCGAATGCCCCTCATGATTTTAGGAAGCACAAAAACAGGAAATAAATTGTCCAAGGAAAATTATTATCATGCCACTAACCTTACTAACTATTGCAGTAAAGTTAAAAATATTTATTGTCACTTGTTTACTGTGTCAGTCAATAAACTGGAGCTCTGAGCATTTACAGACCGCTAAACCTAAAAACAAACTTTATTTTTGAAACTGATGGTGCTTGAGAAACTGTTTGCACCATTGAATTTAACACTAAATTCCACTTAATAAACACCTGATTTCATGCCAAAAACTGTGTGGCTGTTTTGCAGTGTAATTTTGGCAAATGTTCATCTCAATTAACATGAAGTAGATACAGGAATAAGTGTTTGTATGAATAACATTGAGAAAGACATGTGAGTACAACACATCAGATTTTTAAAAAGAGATTTTTATGGGTGGTTCTCGTGGTCTCAAAATATGTATTTCTGGTGAAATTCTGACATCAAATTTTGTGTGGAATACAATACTTGCCCTAAGTACATGTAGAGAATGTAAAACTTGGCTAATTATTAGTCAGTTTGACACAAGTTCCATATTTTAATGAGGTCTGAATTTGTTTCACAGCAAGTTTTTGTATATCTGTGTCTTAGTTTGTTATTTAGAATTTAATAAGAACGAAAAACATTTAAGACTATTTGGAACAAAAAATTTAAGAATTATATATACTATGTGGTACACAAAATGGTCAGCAAGCACTGGTGACGTTGGAGCAGACATTGTCCTTCTTGGTCAAGGGATAACATACTAGCCACTAGTTCCCGAGGTCACAGGTTCAAACCTGAAAGTTTTTGGTCATAAAAATCTGTAGCACGGCTTCTTTCACAAGGGAAGTAAAGTTGGTGGTCCCATGTCATAGGTTTATGGCACATAAATGAATTTCAAGTCTGATGAGGTCCCTGAGCAAAATTAAGTGATCTTTCATGCCCAATATAGAATGGGACAATAAGGACCATAGTGGTTAAAGAGGATCCATCAATTTCAGTTTAATGGATTAGGGAAGTGCCAACAGGAAACTATGTGAGGAGTAGTTACTAGTAGTGCACACTACGCAGCAATAAGGACATGTATTGCCATGGCGACTCGGATTGTAGTTCATTGTGTCAATGTGTTTGCTAATTGGCTTATACGCATTACATATTGCTTCAAAAAGTTCTTTGTGTTTTTGTTTATTCTGGGTCACTGCACTGCCAATGATCTTCCAGCAGTTCTCTAACTTGTTGAAGCAATACACAGGATGTGACTTAATGTGATATAAATAGACCAAGTAAAACATTTGATAATTTCAATGCCTGGATGATGTGCTGCCCTAATAAAAGCTTGTGGAGGCAATGCAAAGTATTAATTAGAGAAGTGTAAACAATAAAACATTGTTATATAACAACAAATGATTCACTTGTATTATTAAAAAGGAGTGCTAAGCTAGCAGTGGTAGAGAGAGGACGTGTGTGGAGGTAGCTCCTGGAGTGAAAGGAAAAAGGGCTCAAAAAACAATGGGAGTTAGCATTCAAGTGTACAGAGGAAGAATTGGAACATTTAACAAGTTAAAATGGAAGGAATTTAAAAGTAGAAATTCAGAAGAAATGGTAAATATGTTCCTTCTTACATGTGTTTTAGGCATACTATTGGTGATTGGTGGTGTTGAAATCAAGCCGGGGCCAAACGGAGATCAAAATGTCATGGAAGAAATTCTGGAGAAAATAAAGAACATGGATGAGAAACTAGGAAACAAACTTAATGGAGTGGAAAAGGAACTAATAGATATTAAGGGAGAGATTAGAAAGGAAATGCAAGATATAAGCAAGGAGGTTCAGTACGTCAAAAGAAGAGTGGAGCTGATGGAAGAGAGGCACCGAAGATACAATCTAGTTATAGCATGAGTGAAAGAAAGGAATGGAGTATGGCCTATGCAAGAGGTCAGAGAGATCATAGAAGGGAAGCTTGGAATGGTACTACAGGGCTGGGAGATAAGGGAGGCTTTCAGAGTGGGCAGATCAAGAGGAGCTAGAATGATTATTGCAAGACTTACGTCAGTGCAGTTTGTTTATGAAGTGCTAAAGAAAACAAAGCAACTAAAAAGGTCAGATATTTTTATAAATAGGGATTTAACGAGCGAGCCTTAAAGAGAAACTTAATACAACAAATGAAGAGGGCAAAAGTGGAAGGAAAATTGGCTTTCATATAGAATTTACAATTGTGGGTCGACGGATGCATAGTGGATGGGTACGAAACGGGCATAAGAAGCTACAGAACTCATGAGCAGGAAATGACTCAGCTTAATACATCCGCAACTAGAGTGATGGAAAGCAGATCAAAAGGAAGTTCAATGGGCGATCGGAGACCACAGGAAAAGGAAAGTCATAAAGAACGTACATCACCGGCACATGGGGCTGGCAGGCAGAAGATGACTGCGCCAGAAGCAAGAAGAGATGATGTAGCGAGTACGTCAGAACAGAGTGCAATGACGTCAGCTGAGGGACCAGTGGCAGAGCCGGCAGGAGGAGGAGCGAGTGGGGAGACGTCACACAGGAAAATAGTGTCACCGAGTAGAGGGGAAGTAATAGCTGCACGCAAATTGGTGGTGGAAGGAAAGAAGGCGTGGCAACTGAGTGGTGGGGAAAATACAGAAGGGGAAAGAGAAGATGACAGCATCGTATTATCCGAACATGGAAGTATTTTAGTTTTGGACAGAAATAAACCGTCCACCTCGAAACAAGGAATGCGATTAAGGAGTAAAAAAACACTAGAGACTTTCAGATTTAGATCAGGATTGCAATAGGGTACAGGGATTATAAGGAGGCTTGGATTCTGGAATTGTGAGGGAATAAAAAATAAAATAGATAAAGGGAGTTTAAATCAGTTATTGACAAAACTCGATTACCTTGCGGTAGTTGAAACATGGTTAAAAGAAGAACAAATATATGTAAAGGGTTTTGAGTATGTAGGATTAAAAGGTCATACCCTAGCAAGGAAGGGAAGGGTCTCAGGAGGCATAGGGTTTTTTGTAAGGAAGTCGTTAAATAAAGGATTTAAAAAATCATGGTCAAGGAGGAAAGAGATATTATGGGTGGTATTAAACAATCATGGTCAAGGAGGAAAGAGATATTATGGGTGGTATTAGAGGACGAACAAATAGACAAAAAAGTGATTTGTATAGGAATAATATACAATCCTCCTCTTCCCTCGTGATTTCATAATCCGGAACTCCTTAAGGATCTAGAGCTAGATATACAAACTTTAAAGGAGAAATACATAAATTTGGACGTTATACTATTGGGAGACTTTAATACTAGGATTGGAGAAAATGATGTTAATGGAGTTCCAATGGTTGGATGAGTTGTGATGTATTTGAGAAATCAGAAAGAATTAGACACAGTAAAGATAAGATAGTAGATAAAGGATATGAAAAATTTATAAAATTTTGTGAATTGAATTCTTTTGACATTTTGAATGGGAAATTCGGAGAAGATGTGAATGGGGAATATACTTTTGTAAGCAGTAATGGGCAAAGTGTGATTGATTATGTTCTGTGGCCAAATAACATGGGGTACATTTTAAGTAATTTCAAGGTATTAAATTTAAGTTCTAGTAGTGGTCATTTTCCACTGATAGTGGATATAAAAATACACTCTGAACAAATGATTGATAATTTAAGAGAGGATGGATGTATGGTAGAGAAGTATAGCAGATACAAATGGAAGGAGGAGTATGGCATTAAATTTAAGCGGGTGTTAAGCTCTAACTATGGCCAGATATGTCAGTGTGGAATAAATTGTATGATAAAAGAACAAAAAATTGAAAATGCGATGGATATTCTAAACAATATGATGGTAAGAGCTGGGGAAGAAATGAAAGTAAATAAGTGGGTCTATAAAAGAGACGAGGGTTGGTTTGATGAAGAATGCAGAGTAATAAAAAGACAAGTTAAACAGATGCTCATAAAATGGAGGGAAATAGGTGGTAAAGAATTAAGGAAAGAGTATGTGCAAGGTAGGGATTTATATAATTCATTAGGTTATAAAATCAATGTATAATAATTATGTAATAAAACCCGCTGTACATCCAGGAGAATGGATGGAATATTTTAAAGGATTGTATGGGGGAGAAAAGAGCAAAATAGAAATAGGAAGATGAGAATTAGGTAACAATTATGTAGATTTGCTGGATGATGAAATAAGAGGGGAAGAAATAATACAGCAAGTTAAATTAGTGAAGAGAAATAAAGCAACTGGGATAGATGGGATCCCAATAGAGTTCCTTAAGGAATGGTGTACTGAAAAAAATAGAGTCAAGGTTCTTGTAGATTTATTTAATCAAATTAAAGTGAAGGGTTATATACCGAAAAAATGGGGGAAAGCAATCATACATCCAATATACAAAGGTAAGGGCAGTGTCGACAAACCAAACAACTATAGAGGTATTGCTTTATTATCAAATGTAGGTAACATTTTTACTGGCATTATGGCAAGTAGGTTACAAACATGGGTTGAGGAATTTAATATTCTCTTGGAATTTCAGATGGGGTTTAGTTTATTTATTATAAAGATTTTGGTAGATAAATATTTGAAGGTCAAAAGAGGAAAGTTGTACATGGCTTTTGTTGATTTAGAAAAAGCATATGATCAAATTGAGCTTCATTTGTTATGGCACAAATTGTTGAGTAAAGGAGTGAGTGAACAAATGGTGAAAACTCTCAAAGCATTATATAAAGAGAATAATTTTTGTATAAGAGTGGAGGAAGGAGTTGTAACAAGAGAAATCCAACAAGAGAAAGGCCTTAGGCAAGCATGTAAGTTAAATCCGGTTCTTTTTAATTTATATATTGATGATGTACTAAGGGATATTGGGAGAAATAATAACTTTATACCTGTTATTAATAACTAGGGCTCGGGAGTTCATGCCCTAGAAAACACTGAAATATGCATGCAAATATGCTCTTAAAAACTTGAAAATATGCCAAGAAATATGCACTATTTAATTAAAACAATTAATGTCCCTTTGCAGTATACAAGACGAGTTAGTATACATAATAAATAAAGTTACCTTATTCCTTAGAGGTTGAAGCAGAGGTGGTCCTGCTGCTAGTATTAACTGCTAAATTGCAGTTCGTAACCAACACTTTGCACAAATTTTCAACTGTAAAACATTGTCTATTGTCTTGCAAAACACCTTTGTAATGTGAAAAACGTCTCTCCACGTCACAAGATGTTATCGGGGCATATTTAAATGATGTTAACTTCACAGAAATAGTCAAGTCTCTTGGTGTGACATGTTTTTTTTTTTCTTCCGAAGATGCTCGAATATCGCACTTCTGTTTATAACCAGAATTTTTTGAAATTGCATAATTCACTTTCTGTTTCACTGCCTGACAGAATATTTTGCACAGTTTCTATTGAAGCATCTTTCGAGTCCAATGAATTAACAACCTCTTTGACTATTTCTACATGCTAAGCAAAATATGAAACTGCATCGATCCATGTTCCCAATCGAGTTAACACTCGTGTAGGAGGAAGTCGGATATTAGGTGCTGTTGATCTAAACAACTTAAATCTTTTAGGAGATTTAAGAAAAATTCTCTTTGTGCTGGACACAAATCTATCTACCACTGGGAAACAATCACGTATTGTCTCAGAAATGTGATGAAGTTATATGTATTAAGTTAGGAAAAATACCTATCAGAGTTTGTCCTGATTTTACCATATAAGGACCTGCATCAGTAACAAATAAAAGTAACAGGTCGTATTTGATTCCACATGGACATAGTAATTTCAAAGAGTCCATCACAAACTAGGTCACAGTTGCATTGCCAGTGGCCGACAATTCGCTCACATTAAGAAGATAAGGTGTAGTCCTTTGTTCATTATTTAAAGCACCCACAATTATATTAGAAATAGAACGACGCTCAGAATCAGGGGTTCCACCTCAAGACAACCACACAAACTGATATGTTAATTCACCTTGTATATTTGACAATACGTTATTGCAACAATGTCATACATAGGTCTCACAAAGTGTACTTTCTTCAGGCACATGTTGTCGAGTGTACTTGGCAAGAAAGTTTCTAAATGTCGGATTATTAATTTTGATCAAGGGAATATCAGCAGCTAAAAATGCTTGGCACAAGTCATAGGAAAATTCAGTAACCCTACTTCCTAAACACTATTAGCCATTTTTGAACAGGTTCCTTGTTTCCGAGTTTTCTGATTAAATTCTTCTTATGTTTTGCTGTGTTTATGTGCTGAACTATTTGAAATCTTTTCTCACTCCCTACATTTTTCTCACACGCTCCACAAAACAGTACCCTATTATCTGGAGATATGTTGTTGTTTTCTAGTGCCTTGCATCTGGCAATGAAGCCATTAGCATTCGTGCTTTCCAATACTTTTGAACTGTAGTTTCTTCTGATCTTAATGCTTCACAGGTTTTCAAGTGTTCTTCATTCATTTCTGCTGGATCGTTACACAGGACACATATTGGTGAGGCTGAGATACCTATTCTGTAGAGATGACTTGCCAAGCAGTCATGATTTGTCAATAGTCGGAAGGCTGCAACAGCTGTTTTCCTTGGTCTCTGGGGGATTATATCTGGATTGGAAAGTAGTGTAATCCATTTTTTATCTTTGGCATTTGTTTCTATTTCTTGTAGGTATGAATGACAAAAATTTTTAATGATCAAGCGTTTTATTGAGGAATATGAGAAATTGAATTTAGACTTTTGTTTTATTGTTGTGCCTTTCTTTGCAAGTGAGGTGTGTCTGATTTACTTATTTCCTCTATTAATTCCAAATTGAAGGTAGGTTGCAATAATTCCAATGGATTTTCTCTAATAAGTAGATTTTCTCTGGTGTTAGGAATGTTCAATTTGGATTTAATCTGTGTTACCTTTTCTAGGAAACTACTATGAGTTTTAAGGATTGAAGGGGGGAGGTTCTCTTCTGTCCATTTAGAGTTTGGCAGTCGTAACATTTTCTCGCGTTGGAGCAATGCTTGTTCTTCTATTTTTGTTGTTATTGATGGGGTCCGTGTTAAGGCAAGCATGGCATCAATAGGTGTGGATTTAACTGCTCCAGTGATTAGGCGAAGAGCCTGATTTTGTATTTGTTCAAGTTTATTGATGTTAGCATTTGCTGCTGTTATTAAAGCTTCAGAACAGTACAAGAGGTTTGGTTTAATATACATTTTGTATGTTGTGTTAAGGACTCTCCTTGAGCAGCCCCATTTAGCACCAGCTAACCTTTTCAGGATTTGCAATTTCTTTTCAACCTTTTCTGAGATGATGTTTTTTCCAACTTATCTTTCTGTCGAAAGTGATGCCTAAGTATTTGGCATCATCAACTGCTTTGAGTGGTTTACGATTATAATTTATGCTAATATTAACTGGTTTGTATTTTAGTGTAAATAATTCATAATTTGTTTTTTCCACATTGATAGTCATGAGGTTTTTGGAGCTCCATTCATGTACTTTGTTTAGGGCTGTTTCTATTCTGTCTTTAATTAATTCAGGTTTTTTTTGAAGAGCCTGAAGTCCAAATGACTACATCGTCAGCAAATAAAGCAATTTTGGTTTCTAAAGTTTTTATTATTGATGGAAGGTCATTTATATATATGTTAAAGAGTGTTGTGCTCAGAACAGCACCTTGTGGAAGTCCTCGGTGTGTTTGTTTATATTTGGAAATGTATGTATTATATTTTGTGGCACAAAATCTTTGTGAAATAAACTGAGTTATCCACTTAAGCATGTTACTTTTCACACCTATTGATTGCAACTTCTCAACTAATTTATTTCTCCAGACTGAGTCATATGCTGATTTAAAGTCAATGAATACTGCCAAAGTATCCTCCTTTCTATTGAAAGCTTCCTTGATGTCTTGGCTTAGTAGGAGTACATTTTCACTTGTACTATGATTCTGTCTGAAGCCGGTCTGTGAACTATTAATTAAGTTGTAATATTCTAGGAACCAGTTAAGTCTAGATGCCACCATTCTTTCCATCACTTTTGCAATAACACTGGTCAAAGATATTGGTCTGAAACTATTAATATTGTTTGAGGGTTTGTTTTTCTTTAAAATCGGGATGATAATGGCTTTTTTCCAGTCGGAAGGTACAGTCATTCTCCAACACGTGTTATACAGTTTAAGTAGGATTTCTTTTCCTTTCCTGCCAAGGTGTTTAATAAACTCTGGATGGATCTTGTCAGGTCCAGGAGATTTTTTGTTCTGTAATTGTTCTATTGCTAAATCCAGTTCTGTTTCATTAAAATCCTGAATAAAAATATCATTTCGTATACCTTTTGGCTTACTAGTTTCTCTGATAGTTTTTTGGATAGCCTTATCTTGTTTTTTATACGCTTGGGGTACTCTTTGTGACTGAGCATAAAACTTGTTAAGGGATTCTGCTATTTCCCTATCTGTAGTTAAGCTTTTGTTATTATATTTTAATGGTTCAGTTGTATTTTTTGATAATTTTGTTTTATTAAGGAATTTGTATATTTTATTTCCATCTTTCCTATAGTCCATATGTTCTACAAAATTTG
Source organism: Tenodera sinensis (assembly GCA_030765045.1). Lineage (NCBI taxonomy): Eukaryota > Metazoa > Arthropoda > Insecta > Mantodea > Mantidae > Tenodera > Tenodera sinensis. Next base: position 258,060,794 of record CM060964.1, on the reverse strand, counting down.
TGAAACTGGCCCTTTTTGCTGTAATTAATTCTTTCTTAAAAATGGCTGCTTTTCTTCTCCAGTTTTGTACATCTTCTGGACACTTGGTTCTTTTGGCTTTGACTCTTGCTATATTTCTTTCGTGTTTTAACTTAATATCTGGAGATATTAAGTCACCCGAAAACTCTTTCTGTAAATTAATTAATCTAGCACTCGAAGTTGGTTTTATTTTCAGCATTTGAAAAGCTTTTTAACATTTTATGCACCTAATTTAATTTGGTGGGCAGGCAAGCGTTGCTATAGTCGTGCTGCTCAAAACGTTGACCTGCACTTTATATTTGTTGATATAAACCTCTCAGATAATGCACTGATTATTCTCTACACACATACATATAATAAAAGGGTGAAAACAGGGGATTCACTGCATAACAATATGACTCAGCATTAGTTCTTGCCACTTCGTGAATTGCATCATCATGTGCAATACTACCAATATGAAAAATATTATAGATGGTAAAAAATAAAAACATAAAAATCATTAAAATGTGCAATATAGGAGCTATAATAATGAAATCTTTGTGAGTTGCATCATCATGTGCAATACCACCAGTATGAAAAATATTATCCAGATGGAAAAAATAATGAAAAACCATAAAAATCATTAAAATATGCAATATAGGGGCTATAATATTGAGATAATATGCATTTATCAAAATCAAGAAAATATGCTGTTATATGCACCATAAAATCATGTCCAAATAACTGAAAATTTCATAATTCGTGCACATAATGTAAAAGCATAAATTTTTAACCTCTATGAAAAAACATGCAAATGCATGAACTTCCTAGCCCTATTAATAATATACAGATTCCAGGACTACTTTTTGCTGATGATCTAATTGTAGGTTCAATTACAGTGAATGGTTTAAATCAGTCTTTACAAGCATTAGATAATTACTGTAAAGAATGGAGCCTAAAAGCCAACCAGGACAAGACACAAATCATAGTTTTTAAAAAAGGAGGGAAATTGAGCAAATATGAAAAATGGATGAATGAAAATAAAGAGTATAGGGTAGTGAGAGAATGCATTTATCTAGGAGTGAAGTTAGATAGTAGTGGTAATTGGGAAAAACAAAAGAAATTTGCATTGGCAAAAGGAAAAGGGGCCTTATCAGCAACCAGAAACTCCAAATACAAAGTACCTAATATAAATGTTAAATGGCTAGAAAATGTATACAATATGGTAGTTGAAGCGAAGATGTTATATGGGATAGAAGTATGGGGATTAGGAGGAGGTTGGGAAGTCATAGATGAACTTTCAGCAAAGAAACTCTTGGATTACCAAATGCAACTGTTAGGCAGGTAGCACAAAAAGAACTGGGTAGGGTAACAAGTAAGGGAAAGATTATAGAGAGGGCACTGAAATACTGGTTTAGAATATTGAATTTGGAAGAAAGGAACCTGTTGAAACAGTGCCTACTATATCAAGAAAAAAGCTTAAAGAATAAGGGTTGGGCAGACTGTCTCAGAAATAACTTGGAAAGTAGTGGTTATGGGGAACTATGGAGGAAAAGAGAAAATAATACACACAATTTTTGGAAACTGGCAAGAAAAAGATTTGACAATATAGAAATACAAAACATATTTAGTGAGATAGCTGAAAAGAGATCCTTAATTTTTTATGTACAAATGAAAAATTCATGGGGTAGGGAAAAGTATATAGACGTGACAGATAAAGAGGAGCGAGAAGGCATTGCATGGATGAAAGCAGGAGTATGGAGATTAAAGGGTCTAAGGAAGGGCATTCCACAAAACCAATGTCCTATACGTGGTGGAAATGAAGACATAGAACATATAATATTTAAATGTATTGGGACTGAAGGTTGGAGAAAAGAATATATTAATAAGAAATAGTTGAATATGAATAGAAATAGATCCATAGTTGAAATACTTTATAAAGACAGTAAGAGGGTAGGAAGATTTTTACATGATGTGAAAAATAAATGGATTTGGACAGTAAATAGAATTGAATAATAAGATATAAGTGCTGGAATAAGTTAGAATTAAAGAATTATTGTAGAATATGAATATGACTGGCAATGAACCAGGGCTGAACACCGGTCATATTCACATGTATATAACTTGGCAATAAATAAATAATTAAAAAATCACGTGTTAATCTTATTTTATAACCATTCAATTTCTATAGATTTGTAATTTTTTTGCTGTTTTACTGCAAGCGTAAATTTGTAACAAATTCATCTAGACCCAAATTAGATCATGTAAAATTATCAAATATTCACAGTTTAGATATTAAATTATAATATCAGATGCAGAATATATTAATCTTTACTACTATTTGGATATAAAGTTGCTGTCAATTAGCCCAGAACAGATGTGCATACAATAACACAGATTGTGAAAATGAAATGGGGAAACAACTTGGTAATACAGAAACAGAACGTGGACATGCTAACACTACCATTTCTAAAAACGAAATGGGAGAAGAATTTAGCGATTTACAAGTTCATAGTGGACAAGAAACCAGTTCTAAAAATGAATCAAGAGTAAAGTTTGGAGATCTGCTGTCTGAATGCAGACCGTCAACAATGGATACAGATTCACTACCACCACTAACATCAGTAACAGGCAGTTCTTCTCAACTTGAAAATAATCAGCAAAATATACCCTTTAGCACCGACCAAGGATTATTCCAAGGTAAGCTGAGTGATGAAATTAAGCTAAAAGTTATAAATGGCCCAAACCTCAGGGTCCTTTGCCTAGAGATGGTAAGACTAAAAGATCTTTTAGCTGTGATTATTATTCTAATTGCACTAAAACATGTCAGAAAATTGAACGATTCTGGTAGTGCTATCCTCCTACTTTAAATTCAGCATGCTGGTTGTTCGGAGATGGAGAAAATGCTTGGCGTAATGGACAGATTCATGATTGGCAAGCTCTAAGCAGGAAAATAGAAGTACATGAAACTTGTGCTTCACATTTAAATGCATGTATTACTTACAGCATGTGAAAACATGGCAAAAACTTTATTACATTTAGGGATGAAGCGCATGAACAAATGAAAACAATTATTTCTAGAATACTGGATGTAGCGAGGACACTTGCTCAGTGTCAGCTTGCTTTCAGGGACCATCATGAATGTGAATCTGAAAGAGGGGAGCCCAGTGGCAATTTTTTAAACATAATACATCTCCTCGCCAGATATGATCCTCCTTTGAAAGCACATGTTTCTAATGAAAAAAGTCATAAAATATTTGCGTTTAAATGTAAGCAAATCAAACATTAAGGAAATTGAAAGAAATAATAGCAGCTTTAGAGAAGAGAGGTACATGTACACCTGGATAGATAGTGCAGAGGCCAAGGATACGAAGGTGCTGCATCTATGAACTGCAAGTACTCCGGGTTGCAGGCAAGAATTAAAGCACGGGTCCCAAATGCTGAACGTATACATTGTTCGGCGCATAGCTTAAATTTGGTACTGAATGACTCATTAATATAATGGAACTACGATTTTATGAGAAAAACTACTGTGAAGAAACTGATGGTCTTTCAGATTTGATTGCTGGTTATCAATCAAACAAAACTGCATACACATACACAGTACTTATCCTATGTAAGTTTGAAGAGTAAGAAGAACACAGAGAAGGACAAAACTTCAAATTTGAGGAAAAATATGGAAAGATTTGATTTGTTCCTGCTGCTCGTATTTCAAAGTAAGGTTTTGGAAAATATTAACCTAATTTACAAACTACTGCAATCCCCTAACTCTGGTCTAGATACAGCCTTTCAACTTCTGCAAACTTCAAGAGACAATTTAGTCACCTTAAGAAGCAAGTTTAAATCTTTAGTGGAGGAGGCTAAAGTTCTAGTGAAAGCTTGGTGCATTGATCCAAAATTAACCTCAAAACACCCTTGAAAAGTGAACAAACATTTTGATGAGTTTTCTTCAGATCACAGAATTGTGGATTCACTAAAGTATTTTCAAGTTACAGTTTTCAACGCTTCTCTTGATATTTTCATTCAACAGTTCAGCAAACGTTTTACCAGCATGCAACATATTAACGATTACTTTTCTTTCTTACAACCCATTCATCTCTTCAAATTGGAAAATGAGAATATCCAAGAAAGAGCATAAAACCTGGTTAGAAAATACGAATCAGACTTAACTATGAATCTTTCAAACGAACTCATTAGTCTCAAAGCGCTCTTGTGGAAATACATTGGGAAAAAGGAAACCATATTGTCAATCAAATACCTTGCAAGATTTTTGTTTGTTGAAAATACTTTACTTGCAAGCAGTCTTCCAGATGTATGCACAGCTCTTCAATTATATTTTTGACTCTGCTAGTTACTTGTGCTATGGCAGAAAGATCATTTTCTAAATTGAAGCTAATTAAAACGTTTGCGAAACACAATGTCCGAGACCAGATTAAGTGCTTCAGCAGTTCTAAATACTGAAAATGAAACGTGAAGCTCCCTTGACTTGAATAAAGCTGCTGAAACGTTTCTGAGTGCCAAGTGTGTTTGTTGTAGCTGGACTTTATAAAATTGAAAGCGTTGTTTGTTCCAAAAAGAGTCAATCATTAAGTGAGTTTATTTAATTTTCATGCTATTCCATGTAATATTTCAATCTCTCCATTTTTAAGCTTATCTCGCCCCACATTGCGGAGCCATTTGGTGCAGTTTAAAAGCATGTTGGGCGATGAGCAATCTCCTGATCCTGGGTCGCGGTGATGGAATAAAGCATTTACTGAACTTCTCCAATTAAATTTATGAAGTTATTTTATTGCACACCTTTTATTAACACAATTACTAGGTAATTATGATATAATGCTTTCTTGAACATTTCCCCCTAATTGACATGTCCGAAATCATGTAATTCATAATTTTTAGGACGATTACTGTAAAATGGCTACTATCTTACGCGAATGCGTTGACTAAGAAGTATGTGGGGAAAAAATATATATATGTAACCATAGCAATATCGCTCTTGTCTTCTGTAACAATACTCCCTTTTACTTCATCAGAACCATCTGTGGCTAACGAAAATGATGCTTTGCGTTAGCCATGAGGACCATCACAATGACGTCATACGCTGCGTATATTGTATGGTTTAATGGTTGTTTCGGTCATGCCAGGAACATAACATCAATTTATATTTCAAAACACCTAGCATGATATACTATAAAATAATAATTATTTAAGTAATTGAAATGTCGAAACAAAAGTAATAATTGTCATTTCCACAAATTGAGAATAGCTCAATTAACAAAAGAAACATATTAAATTAACAAAATAAAGTTGTCATTAATGATTGTTTGGTTTAAATATTCCTTGAAATATATATCTGCTTCAAGCTTTATTAAAAAATAGGGCCCCCAAAACCTTAGCTACACCACTGATTATACTATACCACATAGTCCCCAATTGAATACCAAAGCTGAACGGGTGAATCGTTCTCTAATGGATAAAGACCAGGGCACTTCTCTATGACTCAAATTTGCCAATTGATATGTGGGGTGAATGTGCAAGAGTTGCATGCTACTTACTGAACAGAAGCACAATTCAAAGCCTTCGAGAGGCAAAAAACACCATACGAGATGTGGTTTGGAAAGAAACCTGACTATAGCAAAAGCACATTTTTGGATGTACTGCTTATGCTAAAGTTCTTACAAAACCGAAGAAATTGGACAGCAGAAGCAAAAAGTACTGGCATGTTGCTTACTCACTAAATGGATACCGTTTATGGGATGAAGATGCCCAGAAAATCATTTATGCTCGTGACGTATTTGATGACCTGATTCCAGAAGCTGAAATCAAAAGCAATTACAATGAAGACATCATACTCGAGACAGAAGAAAAGAATCAAGCAAAGAAACAACAGAATTGTCTTCTGCAACTCCAGAACCAAATGGCCAGAACAAGCAAACAGAAGGATCAGTATAAGATCAGACCAATACTCAGAACGTCCAATTAGAACAAGAATCTCAAGAAAATGAACAAGACTCTGATCCAGATGAGACCATTTTTGGAGATGGCAAATCTCCAGACAATGAAGAGGAAGAAGCAGAACTACTTGGTAGAAGTCAGCATAAGTAGAGACCTCCAAAGTATCTTCAAGATTATGTCCTACTTATGTACCAGGAAGCAGTAAATGGACCAGATAGAAACATTTGGAAGAAGGCCATTAATGATGAGAAGACAGTGCTCAAGAAAAATGTTTTTAAAGTTATACCTGCAAAAGACGTGAAAGATAAACTCCAGCAGTAAATGGATATAATGACATTCTATGTTGCCAGTGTCTTTTTGCATAGAAATCTGTCAGAAGAACTCTGCATGAAGCTTCCAGAAGGTTTCGAAGAACAAAAAGAAAATGTTTGCCTTCTACAAAAATCATTATATGGCTTAAAACAAGCTCCTATAAACTGGAATAAAACGTTTGTTGATTTTCTTAAATATAAAGGGCTAAATCAGCTAATATCAGATAAATCTGTTTTCAAAAATGCACACAATTCACTCATTTGGGCAATTCATGTGGACGATGGGCTTGTAATTGGAAACAACTCAGAAATCATCGTGAAATTCTTGATGAATGTAAAAGAAAAATTTGACATCACATTTGAAAAACAGCCTAACATCTACCTTGGGATGGAACTGAAAAATGAAAAAGAAAAACTAATGCTTCATCAACCAAAGTACATAAATATGATACTCAAAGAATTTAATATGGAAACCACTAACTTCAATTCCAGGAAACAAGGAAAACCCAACTCCGAACAAGAAATACCCCTATTGTGAAGCTGTTGGAAGCTTACTGTATCTATCAAACCGTGCCAGACCAGACTTAAATTTCTTGGTTAATCAAGCCCCAAGAAAGGTGGAAAACCCCACTGAAGGAGACATTTTGAAGATAAAATGCATCTTTAGATACCTCTAAGGCACAAAAGATATTACCATAAAGTACTCAAAAGGTGAAGACTACTTGACAATTGAAAGGCCTATTGTGATTCTGACTTTGCAAATGAGAAAACCTGAAGAAGCACTGGAGGGTATATCACCCTTTACTGTGGTGGCACCATATCTTGGTCTACAAAATGTCAAACAAATATTGCTACAAATACTGCTGAAGCTGAACTAATAAGTGCAAATGAATGTGTGAAAGAAGTATTTTTTCTACAGCAGTTTTTTCATGCGCTTACCAGTAAAATTTGAATGCAAATTTGCATATCGATAATCGGAGAACAATTAAGATGATTGAAAATGGATATAGTGGAAAAAGGAAAAAAACATATTGATAGCAAGTACAAGTTTGCTGTTGAAAAGATAAAACAAAACAATTTTGTTGTGAAATATTGTCCCACAGAGGATCAACTACGTGATACTTTTACCAATTCGACTCCTATTGATTTTATGAAATTGAGGAACAGATACATGTATTCAATAATGTAAAATGAAATTTAAAAATTGGTTTAATGTTCAAAGTTCTGTTTAAAAATATTATAACTAGGGCTAGGAAGTTCATGCATTTGCATGTTTTTTCATAGGGGTTAAAAATGTATGCTTTTACATTATGTGCACAAATTATGGAAGTTTCAGTTATTTGGACATGATTTTATGGTGCATATAACTGCATTTTTCTTGATTTTGATACATGCATACTATTTCAATAGTATAGCCCCTATATTACATATTCTAATGATGTTTATGGTTTTTTATTATTTTTTTTCATCTGTATAATATTTTTCATATTGGTAGTATTGCACATGGTAATGCAACTCACGAAGATTTAGATATTATAGTCCCTATATTGCAAATTTTAATGATTTTTATGGTTTTTTATTATTTTTTCCATCTGTATATTTTTCATATTGGTAGTATTACACATGATGAGGCAACTCGCGAGGTGGCGAGATCTAATGCTGAGTCATGTTGTCATGCAGTGAATCCCCTGTTTCCATCCTTTCATTATATGTATGTCATAGAGAATAATCAGTGCGTTATCTGAGAGATTTATATTGACAAAGGGAAAGTGCAGGTCAACGTTTTGAGCAGCACGTTTATAGCAACGCTTGCCTGCCCACCAGTAGTTGTGTAGTGGTCTTCAAACGTAACAGTGTTGTGAACTGGTTCCCACCAAATTAATTAGGCGTATAAAATGTTAAAATGCTCTTCAAATGCCGAAAATAAAACCAACTTCGAGTGCTGGATTAATTAATTTACAGAAAGTTTTTGAGTGATTTAATATCTACAGATAATAGGGTATTGTTTTGTGGAGCGTGTGAGAAAAATGTAGGGAGTGAGAAAATATTTCAAATAGTTCAGCACATAAACACAGCAAAACATAAGGAGAATTTAATCAGAAAACTTGCAAACAAAGAACCTGTTGAAAAACAGCTAGTAGAGCGCTTACTGAATTTTCCTATGGCTTGTGCCAAGCATTTTTAACTGCTATTCCCTTGTTAAAAATTAATCCGAGATTTAAAACTTCCTTGCCAAGTACACTCAACAACATCTGCCTGAAAAAAGTAGGACTTATGTACGACATTGTTACAATAACACATTGTCAAATATGCAAAATGAATTAGCGGATCAGTTTGTGTGGTTGTCTGTTATGAAACTCCTGATTCTGAGTGCCGTTCTATTGCTAATATAATCGTGGGTGCTTTAAATAATGAACAAAAGACTACACCTTATCTTCTTAATGTGTGCGAATTGCGGGCCACTGACAATGTAACAGTGACCCAGTTTGTGATGGGCTCTTTGAAATTACTATGGCCATGAGGAATCAAATACGACCGGTTACTTTTATTTGTTACTGATGCAGGTCCTTGTATCGTAAAATCACGACAAACTCTGAAAGGTAGTTTTCCTAACTTAATTCATATAACTTGTTTGGCACATGCTCTTCATCGCATTTCTGAGACAATACGTCATTCTTTCCCATTTGTAGATAGATGTGTGTCCAGTACAAAGAGAATTTTTGTTAAATCTCCTAAAAGAGTTAAGTTGTTTAGATCAACAGCACCTAATATCCAACTTCCTCCTGTACCAGTGTTAACTCGATGGGGAACATGGGCCGAAGCAGTTTTATATTATGCAGAGCGCATAGAAATAGTCGAAGAGGTTGTTAATTCATTGGACTCGAAAGATGCTTAATGAATAGAAACTGTGCAAAATATTCTGTCAGGCAGTGGGCTAAAAGAGGATCTTAGAATCATATCTGCCCATTTTTCTTTCTTACTAACAGCCATAACAGCATTGAAAGTTGTAGGATCCCCTTTGCATGAATCACTTACTGTCTTTGGAAAAACAATATGTGATCTAAGTTCTGTTCCTGGTAGCATAGGAAAAAAGTGAAAGAGAATTATGTAATTTCAAAAAATTCTGGTTATAAACAGGTGTGCGATATTCAAGACATCCTCGAAAGAAAACCATCTGTCACACCAAGAGAGTTGACTCTCTCTGTGAAACAGTTAACATCATTTAAATATGCCCCTATAACATCTTGTGTCGTGTAAAGAAGTTTTTTACGTTACAAAAGTATTTTGCGAGACAACAGACGATGTTTTACAGTTGAAAATTTGTGCAAAGTGTTGGTTGTGAACTGCAGTTAATACTAGCAGCGGGACCACTTCTGCTTCAACCTCTAAGGAATAAGGTAACTTTATTTATTATTTACACTAACTCGTCTTGTCTACTGCAAAGGGACATTAATTGTTTAAATTAAACACTGCATATTTCTTGGCATATTTTCAAGTTTTTAAGAGCATATTTGCATGCATATTTCAGTGTTATTTAGGGCATGAACTTCCGAGCCCTAATTATAACTGATTCAAATATAAGGCAGAATGATAGATGTTAAATTTAAATACAGATTTCCTATTGATCCGCCATATTTGCCTGTCGGCCAATTAGATTACTTATTGTACACTTTCAACAATCATGTAAAACTATAAGGTTGCTATGTTATTTATTTAAAATAAAACTAAAATCATTGATCTTGAAAGTTAAAAACCTCAACAGAAATATTGCACAATTTATATCCAAGGACATAAATACAACTCAGTGAAAGAAAAACCAAAGCTTGCTGTAAAAGTGACACCATTTGAGCTTTGCATAAGAAATTATTATAAATGAAAACTTCCTGTGGCAATAACCTAAATAGTTTTGGAGAGTGGCTTCAAGAACAAAACGTGAAGTGATTTATAAATGCATGTTAAATTAACTTAAAGTTAATTTGGTGAAATCCAGGCTTTAATTGAAGAAACCTTCACTCACGCTATCTTATTACTTTCTCTACTGGTAAGTAGGGGAAGTATTGTATTCCACCCAAAAATTCGATGTCGAGATTTCACCGGAAATACATGTTTTGAGGTCCCCTAAATAAAAAAAAAAAAGGGCATTTTTAGAAAAAGGTCCATGTGTGTCAGTCTGTGGACAGCATAACTCAAAAACGAAAAGTTGGTTAAAAACCAAAGTTGGTATTTAAGTTTAATGTCTTTCAAGGATGCGACATGTAGATTTTGAAAAAAATAGCCCTACCCTAAACTACCCTTTACATGGAACATTTTTCGAAAATTTTGATTTTCTTGAAAATGGCTCTAACGATTTTGATTAAAATGTCATATGTTTGAGATATTTTTATGACAAATGAAATGTATATCTTGAATTTTATAGCCCCTGTAGTCGTATTTACTCTGGACGACTTTTGCATAACTGGTAAACCATTAGAGATAGACCAAATCATACTATACAAAAAATGTAGATCTTGCTAAAATACACAATTTATGTCTCAATAAATTTTCTCGTAGGGTGAACCATTTCTGAGATATTCCTTGTTATGTGTGTGAGTTTCGGAAAACAAAACTTTCGTGAAATGGAACATTGTTGTTCATTTTTTTACATGTTAAGCGTGGAAAGAGAACAAGACCTCAAAGCTTTAAAAAATTTGACTATCGCACAAAGCCTACTGTATTCTAACATTCCCCTTGCACCTACAAGGAAATAAGCAATAAGATAATTTGTACAAATGTTTATTTCAACTAACACGAAGGTGAGTGAGTGAATGTGTAAGGTTGAACGGCCCGTCGATAACGGGCTCATTTGGGCCAACACGAAGAAGATATAGGAATAAGAGCTTGTAAGAATGGTTAGTACGAGAGTAGAGAAAGTCATGTGAGTGTAACACATCAGATATTTTTTTTATCTATTACCTGCTAAATACAATCTTGTAACAAAGGTCTCATCTGCCCCCTTAATAAAAGAAAGGCACAAAGCTATGTAACCCTCATGATAGGAACCGCATCTTAGAAGTGAACCTAACAAATGTTCTTTGTTTCTCAATTAGTCAGACAATGACCCTGGACATGGACAAATTATAAAAGGAGATAAGAGCAAAAGGATCTTGAAAACTTGAGTGTTTAGAAAATGAAGTGGCTTAAAAATATTGAGACTGTATAAAATGTTGCACATTTACATTAACTTAATTCCAGTAAGTGTTATTCTATTTAGAACTTGATAAAATATCATGCAGAATATGTTGAACCACTACTTTGTCATTCTAATGTGCCGTTTTTCTGACAAATTTATTTAAACATTTGACTGAAAGCTTTATTTATTGCATATACTGCATGTAATAAAAATGTACTTATGTAAAACCTATTTGTTGTTATATTGCATTCACAATACTGCAATTGTCATCTACCATCTAAGGAAGAAATCGTACCCCAATTGTCGCTGGAATATTTTGTTATATTTACTACATATTACTGTGAATTAAACTTAATTATAAAATCCAGTTATTCTATTTGTTGCTGAAAGTAATCTAATTCCAGATGATTCAAATTCCAATATGCACTATTAGTTTTTGATGAATAACCCTTTTGTTAATACATGCAAACACATTAACTGAGGGTTGATTTAATGGCACAGCGAGGGGGATGTTGGAGTTAAACCTCCCAAGAGTCCTAGAGAGACGCTACTGCATTATGTTTATTGAGTGCTTTTAATAAGCTTGTGTTTTGTTATTATACCTAGCCTAACCATACTGTTACATATTTTTGAGGCACACTGTACAACTGGTTTTAAGAGTAATGAATCACCTTTGTGCTGACTTTCACCCTGAACCATTGAGCTTGTCTGTGAAAGAGGAAGCATATAACTCCAGTTCTAAACATAGAATGGCGTAACTATGAAGATCCTGTGATAGCATTGAATGAAGTTGGAAAATCTGCAACTGAAATTTTCAAAACCTATAAAAGCTCGAAACCAGTCATATGTTTGTGTATCAGACCACTTAGCAATTCAATGAAACCAGATATGTTAAGGATCATCTCAAAGAGGGTCCCCCATGAAGTGTCAGGACTCCAACAGCAAAACAAGTAGTGAGGCTCATATTTGGCAAAATTGAGTATGGAAGCAGTCAATCATGGCCTATGAAATGAACATTTTGTAAAGTTAATGTCCAGACTACTCTCAGAGGACCTCGGCTTATTGCTGAGGTATAGCAGATTACCTTTAGCAGAGAATGCTAAAATGTAGATATCTCCTGCAGCATTATGCCCCTAATCGTCATCAGAAAATCCTGTTTGCCAGTAAGAAAATGTTCACCATTGGAGACTTTCAATTGTCAAAACAATATGGTTAATGCATCAACCACTCGGGAAGCCCATTAAAAAGTTCTGAAAGTTCAGAGGGCCCATCATCCCTCCTCAATGATAGTTTTGTGGGGGATGAGTTATTCTGGTACCACTTAGCTGCATTTTTGCAAAAGGGAGTTAAAACCAGTGCCAGAATACACAAAAGCACTGTTTTGGAAGCTATTGTCAAGAACTTAAGTGGCGCATTGTTTTAAAACTAACACCAGACTTTCCAGCAGGATTGTGCTACAGCCCATTGGAAAAAGGTCAACTCAAGGAGGACTTGAGCGTCACAACCTGACATCATTTTGTCTGCAGATTGGCCAGTTAGCACTCCTGGGACTACTGACTGTGGTCAGTGCTTGAGGGCATTGTCTGCAGACGACACCCCACAAAGAATGGGGGTGAGGGACACTTGATAGTAGTGCTGTCCAACTTTTGTATGTGCTCGGGCACATTTAACCCGGAAGTATGGGTGCCACCAACACCACTATTTGGCAACCACTGCGGCTGCTGCCACCGCCACGACCACCATCGCTGCCACCAGCAGCAATGAATATTGTAAAACTTGTTAAAATATGAACCAACATACACAGAATTGCCCTTTGGCATTTTCATCTTTGACCATTGTCTCAAACACAAGTTATGCAAGTAATACTGAGAGCATGATTCAAAAGAGAATCTGCTTTTCTGTCGGAACCTACACCTGTAAAGCAAATAAACCTCTCTGCATGAAAAACAGTCGATTTTTCCAAATGCTCTTTCAGAGTGGTGTCATATATTGTTAATTCATTTAAATATTCAATATAATTGCCTCTGTGTGAAGAGCCTCGATTCTCATTGACCATAGTAAGGGCTTGTTTTCCTAGAAAATATTTAGCCCGTACAAAATGAGAAACTAAAGCTCTGTTCTTTTTCACTTCATTGTTATAGTGCTTAACTGAGAGCTCATATTGCTTATTCAATGAAAATTCTATTCTTGGATCTATTTTGAACATCTTTATTTGTAATTGTTACTTTTTTTATGCTAACCAACTTACTGCTGGTTTCCTAAACACACAAGCTGTGTGTGGGAAATGTTTGAGAGGTAGAATCAGGACTGAAAAATTCAATGCCATAGCCGGGTTCTGAATCACGGATCTTCTACTTCACACGTGGCTGCTCTAACCACTGAGCTAACATGGCAACTTGCCAGCATGACATTAAATTCCCCAACCGATTCATATTTTTCCTGGTAGACCACTAGGGAATCTTACATCTGAGATAAGTACCATCTAAAGGTTATCTAAACATGGGACATAAAGTACTTACGATAGTAAGTTGCCCTTACTATCACTTGGTTCACTTGTAACTACACTTGTCATTTATCTTATTGGTATCAGAAGTGCAATTTGTTATGCTGTCATTTACTACAACATCATGGAAATTGAAATGGGTTTGAGTCCAATCCCATTCTCAATAAGATCCACGTTTTCACACTGAATTCAATTCGAAATGAGATCAATATGGAACTGTTACCAAGAATGTGACCAGTGATAGAACTCTCTCTTACAGAATCATAGAATCTTTGGCACTTGCCAAAGATCTCAATAAAGGAGATCAAGTAGTAATAGTGGGGGGACCTGGAAATAGCCTTGATATGAATCCCAACTACCAAGTTGGGATGGACATGGACCACATTGCTAAGACCAGTAGCCATACCAATGTGAGTTTTGTGAATCTCTTCTGGAGACATGACAAGCCTTGGATTAATAGGAGGGTGAAGGCGATTAATCAAAGACTTGATCATTTTCTTAGTCGAGAGGGTACAGGCCACATTAAGGTTGTAGACGTGTCATCAATTGGGAGACATGGCTACACAAGTCACGGGTTACACTTGAACTCTCGAGGCAAAGATATGCTTATGCATTTCATTGCTGAAAGTGTCTCACTTGGAACCTGTGACAGAATTGTGGCAAAAATTGCTGTTGTCACAAGTTGTAGGTCTTTTTTAGGTTAAGTATGCCCCAAAATAAGTTAGAGAACCTTAAAGGAAATTGTAACATTCGGACAGAATATATTTAAATCCATTAATAACTTAACAAATAATGCTCCTCACACCATCAATAGTAGTAATCTTAATGAAAATAATAAAAATAATGTGGCAGTTTGTCACAATAGTTCAATGGTTAGAGCAGCCACCTGGTAAGCGGAAGGTCTGTGGTTCAAACCCCAGTTGTGGCATTGGATTTTTAAGTTCCAGTTCTACCTCTCAAACTTTGCCCACACATGGCTTGTGTGTTTAAAAACACCAACGCTAAGTTTGTTGGCATAAATAATAATTTGTATATACTAGTTTATCTTCACTTAATGGTTTGTTTCCAGATTTTCACTAAAGATTAGCTCCAGTGCCACCTAGTTCGGATAAATGAGGTTGTTGTGTACCTCGGTTAAAAACACTGAACTAAGAAAGTCTAAAGGTGAGCTTCTCATAATATTGACACACCTAATGCTTATGCACTTGCATGCCCCGCCTTGCAGGACACTCAACTGTTTTTAAAATATCTGTATACAAAGGTACTACTTTGTAACAGAATTTATTTGATAACTATGATTGTGAAACTTTCTAAACGTAACTACAGAATCCTGTTCGGACTGCTTGCAGATAATGAATGTAATCATGCAATTGCCAGAGCATACCTACATTACCTCCAATATGTGCCTCTCGTACCTAGTTCATGCAGTTAAGAACTGAAGGCCACCAACATTTGAGAGAAAAACACAGAATGAAAATTAGAAATACATGTTAAATACTAATTGGATGAGCAGCAGTAAAATGGCAGCAACCTGTAGATTTGAAATTTAGTCTTAGATTAGCCTTGGGATGTCCAGGTTAGTGTGAGTGTGTGTGTGTGTATGTGTGAACAATATTAAAATAACAACTTCTCACACATCATACTTATACAATTGGCTTGTCACTTTCTTCTGTGCATGCAGAGTGGTAAAAAGATGGAATCCTTTGTTAACATTCCACAAAGATTTTCTTATGAAAGAAACTGTCTAAAAAGGGAGGCAGGAGGGTTAAAGGATGCCAAAGTGCTTACTTTGTCTCTTAAAGACCATTTTATATGCACTTTAATTTCATCTCTGTTTTTTAAACTTTTTTTTCAGCTGACAAATGCACCATCTTTGTCCAATATTTTTGAGCACCCAGGATGCACTTTATTGTATACAATACTCATTTTGTTGGATAATTGGTATGGGATGTGAGAAATTTGCTTAATGTCTTAGTTGCAGGATTTGAAGATTTTTTGCTGTAGTGTTCAATGTCTGGTCTCTGGTGATTCCAAAAATGCAAGCAATTACAACGATTTACTTACTGCATACATTCCTGTGCTTTTCCTTTGCTTTGGTATTCTTGAATTGTCTGAATAAGGTGACAATTTTCATCTAGCATCTGTAAAATCAGTACACAATAGTTTTAGTGAAGGCTAATACGTACGCTGTATCAAAAGTTCAACAAATAGCCATATTTTCTTCCTTTGTAAAC
The DNA here is from genome assembly GCA_030765045.1 of Tenodera sinensis. NCBI lineage: Eukaryota > Metazoa > Arthropoda > Insecta > Mantodea > Mantidae > Tenodera > Tenodera sinensis. Next base: position 258,044,627 of record CM060964.1, on the reverse strand, counting down.
TGAAAACATAAAGGTCTACGGAAAGTCAGGAAACACATTCATTTTAAGAAAACCGGTGTTTCAATACCGGGTGCTATGTACTTGCTATAACTTTGCAAAACACCATACTACCTAGGGCTGAAAAATTGTTAGTTTATTGTTGAACAAATTTTTGTGCTAACAATAAAAAGGAAGAACACAAATATGTATAACGTACCTTTTGTATTTGGGCAGGATTTGGTGGTGGCCTCCCACGCTGAACAAAAGCTACTGACATGATTTAAGCTTATTTAACTGTCCAAATGAAGTTATGGGGAAATTTACCAAAACGATTTCTTTGTTTATACAGAATTGCGCCGAAACACCCAGTAAGAACGAATTCACAACAGTTTACTCCAAATTACGTTAAACCCACAGAACACCTACTAGTTCAACCGTATCCAACGTCCAACGACCACTCTTGTAATTTTCTACTTTCAGTACCAACATAATAGCTTTCTTTCCATCAGCTTTTTAAAATAACATTTAAAAGTGTTCACCATAACTTAACTCTTGAAATCAGTTGATCACTCTACATTATTATAACACTCTTTCGTTATATATAGGGGTTATGCACCTGGTATTTTCGTTACACTTAATATAACATAGATTATGAAGGCATTGTTTATAATAGTTTTGTTGGTTCTACTGCAACGCTATGGAAAAAAAGCGGACATAAAATGCACCAATGATATTTCTGAAGAATGAAGTTTTTAACCAATCAGGACTATGAATACAACGCTAAACATTTGATCACGTTGAGGGCAAATGGCGTCTCCTAGGGTGGGGATTGGCTTTCTTGTTTGTTAAAATGATGAATTAAAACGTTTTAGCAATTGCAGAAGTGATATTTTGTATCTAAATACGTTTTATAGAATACTGAACGATAAATATAGGTGAAGTTTCAGTGTGAATCCAGTGTATTTATGTTGATATTTTAGTTACAAATTTCACGTGTGACCCTGAGAGTAAACAAACCATTTCTGGCACCAGAAATGAAATTATCAGAAATTATAACAACCAAAATTTTGGTTAGAGTATAATGCATATAATCCCGGCTACATTTTCTCAGTTATACAAGGGTGTTATTTTAAGTAAGCGCATTCTTTTGAACCACACTCTACACAACTGTCATAGCTTTGACATAAACCAGCTAATGTTAAATCAACTGTTGACTATTTTTCAGGTTATTTCTGTAAAAGGAGGTTAGCCAAACTATGGCTATCGTATAGTTTACTAACGCATATTTTTAACAACCGCTAAATGTATTAGATTTTATGAAAGAACTTATTCAACATGAATGAAATAAGTGGGAAGCAAGAACTTGCAGGAACTTCTTCGTGGGATGTGGTTAGTCAAGTACCTCCAATGCCACATCCCCATCATAATGATAACCTTTCTGTTTTGGTACCAACGCCAATCAAAATCTCTCCTCCTGTTGGTCTGGATGGAGTTATAGCACATCCGACACCAGGACCTCAGATACCACAGACTCCTCATGTAAGTGTTACTTCATACATGGGTATAATGTTTTCTAATCATGTTATATATTAATTTAATTGTTGAGTTCAAAATCTTGGACTTATATAATATTTCTGTAACTAGCACACACTGTAAGTATTTTTTTACTTTTGGTCAGATGTGCCAATATATTATGAGGGCTCATGTTTAGAAACGTTCACTTTCCACTTGCCAGCCAGATTCTAAGTCCGAACTTACCTTCTGCGCATGCGCCGGCAGTAGTTTCACAATCGCCCACTAGATTTCAGTAAACGTTTCTAAACAATATCCCTTAACCGTTCCACTTCCCCTCCAAGCAGGTTTGTTCCACCACCACTGCTTCTTCAATTCATGGGACTTCTCCCTTCACTTGCCTGATTTCTTAAAAAGTAAAATATGTTAACATCCATGGGTTCAATCCTTGGCTGGAAGGTGGGAATTTTTATTTACCCAGGATTATTTCTCAGCACCCTAGACCTTGGAAGTATGAATGGGAGTGTGAGTTCAATATAGGTAATACAAATACAAAGATTAACACATCGTAAGCCACTGCAAAGCAGTTTTTGTTCCAAAGGTAAAATCCACCAACATGACCTTAGAAGCTCAATACTGACAAATGTATCACTTTACTGGTGCACGTTGTTGTGAAATTGTTGCTTTGAAATAACATAAATTAATGGCCATTGATGTAACAATGTGCATATGATACTTTTTCTGTTTCAATCATTTAAAAGAACTAGATAAGTAAATACATCTGTGGATGCTAAATGTGAGAACAACTATGACATTATTATTGTTGTAACCCCACCTATTAGCACCAAATGTTGGCGGTTGGTCATGTAATGTGACAGTGAGCGAATATCTTCTTTTAAAATAAATGTAAATTAACATGCATTTATGTATCGTGCAAAATAAACTTTCTCTGCCCCTATCCTTTGCAATAAATCAGGCATGGGCAAAATTGGCTCAAAAGGGCCACTCCACTATGCATCCCTCCCCATCACTGTTCAGTTTCCTACACGCCTCATTCAATGGCGAGTATGGTTTTGTCGGGATGTCTGCTTCTGAGGAGTGGTAGAGAGAACTTTTTGCTAGTTGCAAAAACAGCAAAATTTGCTGCTTAATGTGCAGATTTCAATTTACGAATATAAAACGTTACAATATCAAATGCCACTTTGATCAGAAGCATAAAACAAACTTTGGTGATCTTACAAGTATTTATTTACAGTTTCAGAGATTACTGAATACTTGTATCTGTAAATGTATAAAAGGGATGACATGATTCCACTTTTTAGGAGTTTAGTTTATAATATAAGCTATTGTATTTTGTGCCTCAAAGTTTCTTAAAACCAAACAATTTATTACGTTGATCAAATAGTTTAAAAATATTTTTAAGGCTAAATAGTAGTCGAACTGCTTCATTATTGTGAAAGAGAAAAACTTAATCATGAGGCAGCGTAAGAATATTACTGTGTAAGATATTGGAAGTCTATAAACTTGAAGATTATGTAATTTGCCTAATCACAGTAGGTGACTGTGATAATTATTATATGCAAAATATGTTTAATGTTAACAAAATAGGTAATAACAGCATAGAAATTATTACTACCGTGCAGGAGAAATGAAGCCACCACTGCACTTGTATCAAAACAATCTATGTCACTCGGCAAGAGAGAGTGGGGTGAGTGAGGTAAGCTCAATCGCTACCTCTCCTCTCATGCCCATGCCTGCAATAAATAAATGTGAACATGGAATTGTACTCAGTGGTAGATAATAAATAATTATTTTATTGTTTAATGACAGTATCAATTGCCAGGATCACACCAGCGTTTCCGGTGTGCCGGAATTTTGTCCCAAGTTTCTTTTACGTGCTACTAAATCTACCCACATGATGCTGTCATTTTTAAGCACATTTAAAAACCATCAGCCTGGGCCGGATTTGAACCCGCAATCTGGGATCAGTGGGCCAGCGTCTACCGACACAGTGGTAGATATCCCAGTTGAAGAAAGTAGTGGTGGGGGAACCAACTTGCTCAGAGGAAAAGTGAGGAGGTTAAATATAAGGCTTTAAAGTGCAGTCTCAGCTAAGTTAGTATTGCCATTTTGCCCATTAAAAACAGTAAATTAACAGTTTGGAACATCAGGAAACATAGTCATTTTTAGTATGTAATTCAATTCAATTTATTATTCTTTAAATATGCCCTGTCACATTTCAAACAGTGAATAGGATATCTGCATACTTTTCATAACAGCATTAAAAAAAATCTGATGTGTTGCACTCACATGACTTTCTCTATTCTTGTACTAACGATTCTTACAAACTCTTATTCCCATATCTTCATGTTAGTTGAGATAAACATTTGCAGAAATTATGTTGTTGCTTATTTCCAGGGAAAGGATTTATATGTAAATACATATTTACTTATAAAGGTAATTTGCATTTAGGTAATATTTTGCATTTCCATTATGTTTCACAATGTGTAGAGTTGAAAAATGCTATTTTTATTTTCCATATTTCTCCATATTTTACAATTTAGTACATATTTTAATTAATTTCCATATATTTTCCATATTTCATATAAAACAGCCTATCTTAACAATAAAATAAAATTCCATTAAAATGAAGTTTTAAACATTCCTTTCAAATCTGAGCTATTTGAAAATTAATGGTCCTCAACAATATGAAAGAAAATCAGACACTGTATTACGCGTCAGAGTACTGTCGTGAACCCATTGTTGCGATTGGCGGCCGACGTGCACAAAGAGACAGATAGTGCAGCGCGGAGATAAAAGGCTTGTCGAAACATATAAAGATAGATAACTGGAAGGTGCAGTGCAGAGATAAAAAGCTTGCCGAAACAGATAAAGATAGATAACTGGAAGGTTCTAGTACCGTCTTGTTTGTTACACGAAAGTACCGGTAATTTCTTGAAAAGTGAGCGGAGCTATAAAAGAAGCCGCAAATCGCCAGTGAGGGAGAGTCGAATCGGAACTGTTTCGTGTGCCTGCAGCTGTTACGTTACATCATCTTGCTGCCAAGGGCTGCAAATTGGACTTTTAATTCTACGAACCCACAAAGTTACAATACTCATTGGTGGAGTTCATTCTATAAAAATGGTAAACATGCCAAAAGTATCACATCCAGTCACTTTAAAATTAAAAAGTTACATTTCAGAATTTAAAGATGATTGTTTATCAACAGACAATAAACTATTATTTTGTAATTTCTGTCAGAGTGCAGTATCTTCTACTCAAAAGTACCTGGTGCAACAACGTATCCAAACTAGTAAACATCAGTCGAACAAACAACGAAACTCCAAGCAGAGACAGAGTCAACGCTTAGGAAGACATATGCTCCAACCATCTACCAATGGACAGTACAGAAGATAAGAGATGAAATTAAAGGTGATCCAATTTGGGTTTCTATCGATGAGACTACCAACAAAGAAAGTGGGCTTGTTGGCAATGTAGTTATTTGTTAAGTGAACAATATTCTCAACAGATTCTTTTACATTGTGATGTTCTAGAAAAGTGCAATAGCAAAACTGTAGTTTTAACTGTTCAACGAAGCTATGGGTATCCTATGGCAACAGGGTATTATGAACGATGTGTTACTCTTTATTAGCGATGCTGCCCCTTATATGCTCATAGCTGGACAAGCATTATCTGTGGTTTATCCTAAAATGATTCACTTAACGTATGTGACACATGCATTTCATCGTGTCGCAGGAGTGATAAGGGGCAATTACCCTAAAGTAGATTTGTTGATTTCATCAGTGAAAAAAGTGTTCCTGAAAACTCCCAGTAGAGTTAATGTGTTGAAAGAAATGTGCCCTGATATTCCATTGCCACCAAAACCAATTTTAACTAGATGGGGTACTTGGCTGGAAGCGGTTGAATATTATGCCGAACATATAGACTCTATTAAGAATGTTCTACTTGCATTGGATTCTGAAGATGCAGTCTCAATTGATACTGCGAAAACAACTGCCTGTGACACAAGTGTGAGGAAAGACTTAACTTACATTAAGAACACATTTTCATGTATCATAAAAACACTCAAAAGTCTCCAAAATAGGCACCTTTCACTTCCTGAAAGCTTTGAAATTATAAATAGCACTGTGGAACAATTGAATCGTGGTAGAGGTGAAGTTGCAGACGCATTAAGAGCTAAGGTGGACACTGTACTTTCAAAAAAACCCTGGATATGAAGAGCTACAAATGGTTGTTGCTATGATGAGTGGTGATTCAACAGTGAAGAGAAACTTGGACTTACCACCAGCAGACATTGTGAAATTGAAGAATGCACCGGTTACTTCTGCTGATGTTGAACGCAGTTTCAGTCAGTATAAATCTATCCTCAGAGACAATAGAAGATTCATTTTTCAGAACTTGAAAGAAATGTTTGTAACCCATTGCTATTATAACAGACAATAGAAATTGTGTTTTGTTTGAAGTTCACATTCTAATTTAAAGACAAGGTATGTACATTATTATATTCTTTGGTTAGTTTTATTAAAATATATCAATATTTAGCATAGATAGTCATTTGTTTTATAATTATAAGTCCATATTTAATCCATATTTGGGTAAAAATAACTGCATATATATTTACATATTTCATACATTTTTAGTCCATATAAGTCCTTTCCCTGCTTATTTCCTTGTAGATGCAAGGGGAATATGGGAATACAATACACTTTGAGCAATAGTCACATATTTTAAAAGTTTCAAATTCCGTTCTCTTTGCACGGCTAACAAAAAAAAAAAAAAAAATGAATGACGTTCCATTTGACAGAAGTGTAAGTTCTCCAGAACTCACACAAATAACAAGGCATATCTCCGAAATGGTTCACTGTACAAAAAAATGTATTTAGACATAAATTGTGTATTTTAGCAAGATCTACATTTTTTGTATAGTAAGATTTGGTCTATCTCTTACGGTTTACCAGTTATGCAGAAGTCATCCAGAGTAAATAAGGACTACATGGGCTACAGCCAGAAAATTCTAGATATACATTTCATTTGTCATAAAAATATCTCCTAGGAAGCCCGGGTTCGATCCCAGGGACCCGCATGTGGTATTCGTGGTGGAAGAAGCGGCGCCAGGGCGGGTTTTCTCTGGGTGTTCCGGTTTCCCCCGTCATCTCATTCCACCGGTGCTCCATCTTCATTCCATGTATTATCAGTGTCACCGCCTGCGGTGCCGTAGTAGTAAAAGCGGGTGTTAAACACTATAACATAAAAATATCTCAAACATATGGCATTTTAATCAAAATTGTTTGAGCCATTTTCAAGAAAATCAAAATTTCCCATGTAAAGGGTAGTTTGAGGTGGAGGAATTTTCTTCAAAATCTTTGTCACACCCTTAAAAGACATTAACCTTAAATACCAACTTTGGTTTATAACTGACTTTTTGTCTTTGAGTTATGCTGTTCACAGACTGACATACAGACACACACACACACACCTTTTTCTAAAAATGCTCTTTTTGGATTCAAGGTACCTCAAAACATATATTTCCGGTGAAATCTCGACGTCGAATTTTTGGGTGGAATGCAATATTTCCTCTACTTTACTATATGTAGTAGACAAAAGTAAAAATAAACCCTTTAGGTTCCTAAGGTTGTTCAAACCTGACGCAGACTGATACACAGTGGGTCAAAATCAAAATCTAGGACAACATTATTTTGGTGCTCTAATATTCAAATTTGTTTGAAAACTTCAAATATCAGTTTAGCTGTGAATCGGAAGAATGGAGATGTGTATATGAATTCAACTAATTGTACATTTCAGTATTTGTCATCACTTGAGTCACTCACTGACTTGCTGTAGGCTTGTGTGAGGAGGAGGCATGTCCTTAAGGAGCAGTAGCACCTTACTGGGTCTGAAGATACTAGCAGCATTTACGGTAGATCCTCTGTTGTATGTTTTCGAGAAGATTTACTTGAGTGACCTAGTTTTAACTGTTTAAAATCTCTGTTCCGTGAATCTTGGGCCTGTTCTGATAATTACCTGACAGGTATGATAATGATGGTGATAGACTGAGTGGCCCTGCTAGAAGCCTGCACATAGGAGCCCTTTGTGTCTCTCATACTAGGTAGAATGAGTGAGTAAGTAGTGCTGGTCAGCTCTCCGCAGTAATAAGCTTAGAGAAATGAAAGAACTTCCGGTAAACTGGGTAACTTCCTGTCGCATATCTCGCCACGAGGAGGTTAGGTTGGCTTGATTAAGAATAGAGCACTGCAATTTTTTACATGGTTACCTATTTAAAAGGGACCCTGCCCCTCTATGTCCGCTGTATGACAACCATTTGTCAGTTTGCCATGTGCTGCTAGAGTGTTGCTCTCTAGCGCACCTTCGGGATTCTCTGCAGCTGCCTGCCAGACTTGCAGAGGTGTTAGCGGGCGACAAGACAGCAGTTGATAGAGTTTCTAAGTTTTTAGCGGAGTACAATATCAATTTGAGGATTTAAAATGTTAGATATCTCTTTATGCCTTTTGACATATTTATCACCTTGTTTCATATCTGGCTATTGTCACCGTTTTTTTACTTTTTGTGTAGATTTTTCTTGTTGCTAGTATTTTTATTTTTGAATGAAATTTATATCTGACCATTTCCATGAATCTTTTAAGGGCACTGATGACCTAGATGTTGAGTGCCCTTAAACCAACCAACCAGCTATAGAGTGCTGCACATATCCTGCTCCCAAAGTGGAATCAGGACCCCTTGCCTCAGGATTAAGTGAGTTTCTGGGCTGCATGCCTCCTTGGATGGTATCACCACTAATAACCTGGGCTAAGATTGAATCTTGGTCCCATCAATTCCCCTCTTATTAGGGTAATAGGACATACCTCATGAAGTTCAGACAGGATCAGTGGATCCTTTATGGGGTAGTTTAAAGCACCATCCCTCTAGTTTCCAGCAGCAATGCACCCTCATCCTTGCAACTTCCTTCACAAAAAAAGTACAAAGGAGGAAGGTCCACTAAGATCTCCACAGCAGACTGTGGGGTAGTCCGCATTGTCCCCATTGGCATCAAACATGTCAATCTTCACACCAAATTCAGTTTGGCAGTTCTATCTTCACTGAAGAGATAAGCCACCAGACCAATGCTGCATAGGTTACCAAGGGCCTTATGACTGCATTGTATAGCCATCTGACCACCGTGGGTTGCAGGCCCCACCTCAGTCTATGGCCCTCCTGCCTACAAAGCATTTTGCACCTTCCTCACTTCATATTCTACATGGTTTTACCTGGTCAGTCCTGCAAATAACTTCTTCCCCAGGGGGAAAGGGCTCTATCAATCCAGGCAACCTCCTTTTCCTTGTGAAGACCACTATATCAGTCTTGTTTGGATTAAACCTGATAAGATTGAATTATGTCTGCAATGTGAATTAGTACTTTACGTTCAGTAACTGGCATATAACACCAACCGTAATGTTTTAGGCACAATGTTGTATCCTGAGTGTAGCTCTTGAAACTGGCAGTGTTTATAGAAAATGGACAATAATGAGCACACAAGATTACATAAACACATTTGATCAACTCTTTGTTTGTGCAGGTAATCTGAGATGATAATTCCGGATTCTCAAAAAATCGGCAAGCAATATTCCCATTGTTCAGTGTCCTGCTACCTCCAGATCTTGGTTGATCAACATGCAGGCCCATCTCTGATCTAAATTTATTTATTATTAACTTATTTCAGTTTTGTAGGCAACGTATAAGAGACATTAAAACAATCGGATCCAACAATGTAGAGTGGATGATCCAAATTTATAATTCTCTTCAGAAGATGTTATTTTTGAATGTGTGATATTCATTTCAGTAGGGCTGGCACCAATACATAACTTCTTTGTGCTGATGTGTCTGAAATAGCATTGCAGACTCTCCATCCACAATGGTCAGTAATTCTTATTGACATTGGTAGTCAACATAGTTATTGTTAGAGACATGATTTCACTTTTAAATAACTGAACATCCCTCCTGGTCATTGACATGTTAAATGTGTTGTGTTGTTGATCTAATGAACAGGATTCCAATATAAATCATGTATCTTCGCATTTGGTACAGCTTTTCTCAATTCTGGGCATTTCAGTAGGTGTTCTCCATTTAAAATCTTGTCAGCACTGCACATCTTATGAGGGCAGTTCAATAAGTAATGCAACAGGGGTTGTTTTATTCAGCATTCAAATACATTATGTTATTCCCCAATCTTTTAGCTACCTAGCACTATTTTTCAATGTAATCTCCATTCAAGTCTATGGCTTTATGCCACCTTGAAATGAGGCCCTGTATGCCTGCATGGCACTATTCCACTGGTCGATGTTGGAGCCAACATCGTACTGCATCAATAACTTAATCATCCACGTGCATCCTGCAGATTGCGTTTTTCATTGGGCCAAACATATGGAAATCCGACAGTGTGAGATCGGGGCTGTAGGGTGGATGAGGAAGAATAGTCCACTGAAGTTTTGTGAGCTACTCTCGGGTGCGAAGATGTGTGAAGTCTTGTGTTGTCATGGAGAAGGAGAAGTTTGTTCAGATTTTGGTGCCTAGTACATGCTGAAGTTGTTTCTTCAATTTTCGAAGAATAGCACAATACACTTCAGAGTTGATCGTTTGACCATGGGGAAGGACATCAAACAGAATAACCCCTTCAGCATCCCAGAATGCTGTAGCCATGACTTCAGCGACTGAGGGTATGGCTTTAAACTTTTCTTGGTAGGGTAGTTGGTGTGGCACCACTCCATTGATTACTGTTTTGTTTCGGGTTCGAAGTAACGAACCTATGTTTCATCGCCTGTAACAATGTTTGACAAAAAATTGTCATCATCAGCCTCATGATGAGCAAGCAATTCCGCACAGATGGTTCTCCTTTTCTCTTTATGGTCTTCAGTTAAGACATCGAGGGACCCAGTGGGAACAAACCTTTCAATATCCCAACTAGTGAACAATTGTGACAGCACTACCAGCAGAAACATCAGGTTGAGCCGTGAGGTGTTTGATTGTGATCTGTTGGTCACCTCGAATGAGAGTTTTCGCACACTCCGACATTGCAGGTGTCACAGTTCTGCACGGCCAGTCAGCACGCAGGAGATCAGACAGTTTTGCTTAACACACACTTTGCCCAGCAATTAAGCATGCTTTTGTCCATTGCCAGATCACCGTAGACATTCTGCAAGTGCCTATGAATATCTGAGATGCCCTGGCTTTCCGCCAAAAGATACTCAATCACTGCTCGTTGTTTGGAAGGTACCTCCATTACAGACACCATTTTAACAGCTTCGTATAGCATTGTCACCAATCGGAAATCAATGAAACTATTCTAGACGAAGTGGGAATGTTTGAAAATGTTCCATAAGAAATCTCCAGTTTTTTCAACCAAAATTGGCTGAGAAAAAATGTGTTGCATTACTTATTGAACTGCCCTTGTACATGCGTTGTCGCTTATAAAACCAAATCTATGCAGATGTTCTGCCAAATAGTCATGTTCATTATGTAATCTGAAGTGAGCAACTGCCTCTTTCCTTGGGAAATTTTTCATTTTTTGTACTATTTGTTTTAAGTTAGAATAATTTTTATTGGAAATTTCCTTTTGAATATTATATTGGTATTTTTGTTCTATACTAATTTTGACATTTTTTAGTTTCACATCTAATCTACAAGACTTCATAGGTTTTGAGTGTAACACTGCACCGTTTTTGGCTAGAAAGTCTGTAGTCTCGTTAGCAATCACTCCCACATGTTCTGGTATCCACTGTAGTATGTGTTGAAATTTTGTTTGGAGTAATCTATATTAAGATCTTACATCCTTAATATTATAAGATTTGTATGAACTGTCATATCATCAATTGCTTGGATGGCAGAAATTGAGTCTGTGAGAACAGACATGTTCAATGTTCATGGGCTTTTATGACTCCTTATGAACTCGCTGAATGCAATTCAAATGTAATCTGATCTTTGCAATCTCCTTTTCAAGTAAGATTTCAAAAGGCCTGCAAAATCATGTTCTTTGTCTCTGTGGTCTAGTGGTTAGCATGCTAACCTTTAAATCCAGGGGTCCTGGATTCGATTCCCAGCTGGAGGGTGGGAATTTTTCTTTAGCCAGGATTATTCCCTGTCCTCACTAGAGTCTGGAAGTGTGAATGTGTGTGTGAATTTAATTTGATAATCAAAAGTGATATCAACCCAAAAATTAACACAACTGCAAGCGAGTGAACATCATACAGGTTGTTCCAAAGGTAAGGTAAGGGTATACACAGAGGGGGACACCTTGCACACTACAACCTGCACAGATCTGTTGTGATTAAAACCCCCTGGGAGGCAGGGATGAAGTAAGGGAACTGCAAAGTGCCACAGGGCTGCATGGAAATCCCTAACAAGTGCTGAAATATCTTCATCCTGGCAGCAGGCCCTGCTGAGCAACCATTACCCTGTTGATCCAGTGTCACACAAGCATCCCCACCCATGGAGGATATCAGCTGCCCAATGTCACCTAATGCTGAGAAGAGTATTACAATGCAAAAACATTCATGCCATCTGTCTGGCACAGCCAGTACCATGTGTCTGAAAGTAAATAAGGAGATATAATAAAGGGAAATGGTGGAAAGGAAACCCTGGTATAAAATAAAGCACCCAGCATTCGCCTAAGTGACAAGAGGGAACCGTGGAAAACCACAAGTCAGAGTGTGCTGTCACCAGGGATTGAACCTGGGACCTCCCAGATACGAGTTGCACATGTTGCCGCGGTGCCATCTTGCTAAGTGTGTTCCAAAGGTAAAAAACTGTCATATGACCTTTAATGTTAAAGGTAGCATATGGATAGAATAAAAGAAAATACCTGTTGATGAAGGTCAGGGTTCTGCCATAAGATTTTCGTTTCCTTCTGCATTTGTAGAATAGACTTGCAAAAGAACAGTGGAAATTATAAAAGGATCAGACTATGTTCACTTTGATCTTCACACCCCAATTTAAATATTATATGAAGCACATCATTGCCAGAAAACGTCTTCTTGTACCACTGTAAGACTCTTAATTGTATGGTCAACCAGTGACTAATTTTATTATGACAGATGTTTCTGTTATTGTTATTGCTTCGGGGTTTGCATTTTTTTAAACAATTTTTTGCAGCATGTTGTTTTCCAGTCATGTCCAATGACATTTGCGTGGCATGAATCAGTTCTTGTTCAGGGTGTATAGAGAGTAACATTCAAACTTTGCTTTTTATTAAGTTATTACTTTCTTGAAAGAGTTTTGTAGGTCTTCCTGCTGAGGAGGTAGAATGGATTTGATGTATTACTTCTCAAATTTTTAGCTATTTTGGAATCATAGACCATTTTTAAAATTGTGTTTCCTTTTGCAACCATTCAGATTACTTTGAAGGGAATTTGTTTTTAATTCTATGAGCCTGCTTCCACCACCTGTTAAATTTGTCTATAAAATCCTTTAAATCTTATTCTAGGCATTCATTAATATCTTTCGAGCAACTTTTTATCCCTAATTTGTTTTTAGATAACCACAGAGTTCTGTTTTTGTAATAACCTTCAAACCTAGTGGTGGAAACAGAAGATGTGTTATAACTGGTTACACGTCATCTTCTGAAATGTAAAATAATGAAGTAAGTTGCAAAAGGTAGCAAACAAATTTACATGGGACGATATGCAGCAATTTATATATGAATGCAATAGGAGCAAAAATGTTGATTTTGTTACTGCAAAGAAAAACAGCTTTGTCGTAGATTTTGATTTTGATCCACTGTACGATGGTTTTTAAGTGTGCCTAAAAGTGACAGCCCTATATAAGTATATTTAGTGGCATATAAAAGAATTCCTGCTGTAAAAAAATTCTGGTGCACCGGCAGTGCCGATATGATCCTGGCAAATGCCAACATCGTTGACAAACAACTTTTTTCCCCTGAAGGTCAAATTGCCAGTGACTTAGTTCCATGTTATTTTATACAGAATATAATATTACAGATTGATGTTTACAAATATTAGAATTTAAATATTCTTGTGGTTCTGGTAACCAGGTGTACTTCCAAATATGGACCTATATGCATGGAAATAATTTTAGTCAAAAAATACACGCTATCATGTATGTACCCAAAATGCCTCAAAGCTTCAAAAGAATTCCGCAACAAAAACCAGCAAAACTTTTGGGACAATGCACAACAAAAGATGTATTTGAAACAAAGTTTAAATACTTTCCATTCCCCCCCCCCCTCCTTGTTCCCCTTACTCTACCTCACCAAATCTGCGGTGTAGTCTCTCTTTTTTTTATGTCATTTTGATTTCACTGATTCAATCCCACAACATTCCATGCTTTTCAGCACATCAGCCATGCATTTTTTCCACTGAGCTACAATGCACTCCGGCAACAAACTCCTTTCACTATCCACGTGATTCTTCCAAAGACTAACCGCGTGCTTTATGACATCAGTAGAATGTCATGAGTAAATAAACTTGCTCTTTGCATTTCACCACACGGCTTATTTCATCATTAATATTGTAACAAATGACAATTTGATAAATCCCACTTCTGACAGCAGTGTGATAAAAACGACAAAAGTTCAGTCCAGTTACTTTTTTTCCTAATTTTATTGCTTTCTATACTACATATAGTAAAGTAGAGGAAGTATTGTATTCCACCCAAAAATTTGACGTCAAGATTTCACTGGAAATATGTTTTGAGGTCTCCTGAGTCTAAAAAAGGCATTTTTAGAAAAAGGTCTGTGTGTGTGTGTGTGTGTGTGTGTGTGTGTGTCTGTGTCTGTGTGTCTGTGTCTGTCAGTCTGTGGACAACATAACTCAAAAACAAAAAAGTCAGTAAAAGACCAAAGTTGGTACTTAAGTTTAATGTCTTTCAAGGATATGACATGAAGATTTTGAAGAAAATTCCACTCTAAACTACTCTTTACATGGACAATTTTTTCAAAAATGTTGATTTTCTTGAAAATTGCACTTTGATTAAAATCCCATATGTTTGAGATATCTTTATGACAAATGAAATGTATATCTCGAATTTTCTGGCTATAGCCCATGAAGCCCTATTTACTCTGGATGACTTCCGCATAACTGTTAAGCCATAAAAGATAGACCAAATCTTACTATATAAAAAAATGCAGATCTTGCCAAAACACACTTTTTGTAGAGTGAATCATTTCGGAGATATTGCTTGTTATTTGTAAGTTTTGGAGAACTTATACTTCTGTGTCATAGAACATCGTTATTCATTTTTTGTATGTTAACTGTGCAAAGAGAACGGAATTTGAAAGCTTTAAAAGATTTGACTACCGCTCAAAGCCTGCTGTATTCCCATATTCCCCTTGCACCTGCAAGGAAATAAGCAACAAGTTAATTTTTGCAAATCTGTATCTCAACTAACATGAACAAGATATAGGAATAAGAGTTTGTAAGAATGGTTAGTAGAAGAGTAGAGTCATGTGAGTGTAACACATCAGATTTTTTTCTTCCAAAACTGAATGCACAACAACACAGTTCTCTTTTGCTGATGCTAACACAGTCTATAGTCTTCTTGACTTTGCAACTCACAGATGTTTAGTCCTCTCGTAGCATTGTTACACAATTTTGTGTCTTTCTTCACTTTCTCTGTCTCACAAACACTAACTCTGATGATATGATCACTCAACACCGATTAAAGCTGCTTCATTATCTTCCTAAACGACATGCTGGTTCTCTCATGACAACTGTACTCACACACACACACACACAGCTGTCTTGTTCCACTCACTCAAAACTAACTTTCAAACTGGCTGGCTAAACCTCATGTGCTCATCAAGTTTTTATATCAGCTTTTTTTTTTTTAAATTGACATCCTCCAACGTAATGTCATCAGATGGTGAGTGAATGAAACGGGTGAAATGGTGCTCAAGTGAGCACGAGGTCCATGGAGCTTTCAATTACCCGACATTCGTCTTCTCAGGATAAGGGAAAACCTCAGAAGAAAACCTTACCCGGATAACTTCCTCTAAGTGAGATTCGAACTTGTGACTTCTTGAACGTGAGGCAGACGCGCTAACCATCATGCTACTGAGGCGGGCTTTTTCCAACCTAAAGATGCCATAGCCTAACCTTGGGCTAAATCTCAATACCACAGAATTTTGTCATCCTGTTCATATACACACACTGACCTACAGTTTGAGAGAATTAAGTAAACACCTCATATTACCACTGTCTTATGGTTGCTCTATCACATTGCTGTGCAATGCAGCTGTATTCTCAAACCATCTTTTTCCATTGGGCTGGTTGGTTGTTCCCCTAAATTCACTGTCACTTGAGTTACGTTTATATTAACACTGTCAATTGCTTCCTCTAAAATTCCTTCTTTTCATGCTTTCTAAAACACCTTTTGTATGCTCAAGTACCTTTTCCCAGTTTTCATGTGTAACTTCATTTATAGTTATAAGTGTCAATTCCTGATCTTCAATGAATGTAAAAGTTTTATTGTTGCAGCTGACGTAACTCTTAACCTGTACCCATATCAATTCAGTGAGGTTGAAATGGCAGTGTTAGAGGTGGTAGTCGGAAGTATTTGATGGGCATGGCTGTTAGCTATTTCATCCATTATGTACTGAGGGAATTGAGACTTATGGCATTGAACAAATTCCATTAACTCATCTTTTTTCAATTCCTCTAGTGATATGTGACCATACTGCAAAGGGACCTAAATGCTGTGCTAAATGGCCAATCAATAATTTGTCCTTTCCGTGCCCACATTGTAGGTACCATATCAACAATTGCTGAATAATAAGGTGCATTATCTATTGCAATAATTGAGGAGCTGCTCTTCAAATCACTTTTTGAAGGGATAAGCATCCCTCTCCTCGTGGTAGTTTACAGTCTTTTGTGATTTGAACACAGAAAGAGAATTTGAAATAAACCCAGCAGAAGATCCAGCAGGGCTAATGATACGACTCGCTCCCTCACCTAATTTCTTCGGCATTGCACCTGGAACAGTCCCATCCAAACCTCTGTAAGTCTATCCTTTATTCATCCAGGTTTTGTCAAGCCATACTATGTTTATTTTCACCTCCCTTATACCCCTCAAAAACCTACATCCATGCACTACATCTGCCCTCCCCATAAGAATTTTTCTATTAGGATACTTTTTCTAGTAGAATCCCATTTTGTTTAAGTGACACTGACAACTTTTGAATTGTTGGATACTACTTTCTTTTATAGTACTCATACACATGGCTCCAAATTTGTACCTTTTGAAATGAATCTAATTTGATATGTGCCTACTGGTGTATCTTTTCTTCCAGAAGTTGTAACAATTGCTGATGGGCTGCATTTTTTCTTTGCTTAATTTTAACACTATAGTTTTGCTTATTTTTAAAGTTGCAGCAGTTCTCTCTGCTACCTTTGCACCAGAATAAGAGGTCTGCCATTTTCCTTTGCTTCAAAATATTCTCTTCCCACACATAGCTTTCCTGGACCTGGCTTTTGGTAGTTACATTTTTATCCAGTATATGCTTTTTGGCTCTAGTGGGATCATGGGATCCTGTCATCCCAATCATATACACTCACAAACCTAGGTGTCAGAGTAGCCTCAGGCTTAGTTACAATACCGCAGGACTCATGTCATCCTATTCATATACACACACTAAACTGGGTGTTGTAGGGTATCCTCAGGCTAAATTTTGATGCCACAGAATTCTGCCATCTTGTTCATATACATTCCTTAACCTAGATGTAGTAGTCTAACTCAAGCCTAAGCTGTTTTGTGGCTTAAGGCCCTAATTGTTGTAATTTGTGTAAGGAGTTTTTAATCATATATTAGCAACTCTGCTACTCTGAATCATATAAACTACAAGAAGGGTACAGCATGTGGAGTACAGCTGGCAGGTGAGGTGCAACCCACAGTAGGACCAACAAGTATGGAGTTGCAGCCATCCATATCTTGCAGACATGCAACAGTAAACATAATTCTGGTAAAATGCATTAGAAAACCACAAAAAAATAATTACAAATTTTAAAATATGAACTTAATGTACCCATTTTTACTCTCTACTGGTAAGTAGAAGGAAGTATTGTATTCCACCCAAAAATTCAATGTCGAGATTTCGCCGAAAATATATGTTTTGAGACCCCCTAAATCCAAAAATAGCATTTTTAGAAAAAGGTCCGTGTGTGTGTGTCGGTCTGTGTATCTGTCAGTTTGTGGACAGCATAACTCAAAAACAAAATGTCGGTTAAAAACCCAAGGTGGTATTTAAGTTTAATGTCTTTCAAGGATGCGACATGAAGAGTTTGAAGAAAATAGCCCCACCCTTTACATGGGAAATTTTTCGAAAAGTTTGATTTTCTTGAAAATGGCTCTAACGATTTTGATTAAAATGCCACATGTTTGAGATATTTTGATGACAAATGAAATGTATATTTTGAATTTTCTGACTATAGCCTATGTAGTCCTGTTTACTCTGGATGACTTTTGAATAACTCGTAAACAGTAAGAGATAGATAAAATCTTACCATACAAAAAGTGTAGATCTCACTAAAACACACAATTTATATCTCAATAAATTTTTTTGTAGAGTGAACCATTTTAGACATATTCCTTGTTAACTATGTTAAGTAGATTTTCCAGGCTTGTGGGCCGTGGTCGAGTTGGATTGCCTTCCTCCGACGTTTCGCTGAAAACTGTGTCCAGCATCTTCAGGGTGATCCAATTAGTGAGCTCCCGAATCCAAATATTAGAGTAATTAATACTAATATTTGGACTTGGGAGTTCACAAATTGGATCACCCTGAAGATGCTGGACGCAGTTTTCAGCGAAACGTCAGAGGAAGGCAATCCAACTCGACCACTGCCCACAAGCCCGGAAAATCTATTTAACATAGTTGACAATGCCGGCCGTGAAAGCCTCAGCACTTATATATTCCTTGTTATTTGTGTCAGTTTCAGAAAACTTAAAACTTTCATAAAATGGAACGTCGTTGTTAATTTTTTATATGTTAAGCGCGCAAAGAGAACGGGATCCCAGAGCTTTAAAAGATTTGACTATCACTGAAAGCATACTGCATTCTAATATTCTCCTTGTACCTACAAGGACATAAGCAATAAGACAATTTGTACAAATGTTTATCCTAACACAAAGAAGATATAGGAATAAGACTTTGTAAGAACGGTTAGTACAAGAGTAGAGAAAGTCATGTGAGTGCTCCACATAAGATTTTTATGTATCATAATGTATCTGCATTTAATTGCCCAAGAAACAATGTGGAGGTTAGTGTCACCTCAAGCTGTCATATAAGCATTCTTATAACGAATGCAACCAAAATTGACACCATTTCCTTTCCTCAATATTCATTGATAATTGTTTCATTGGCTATTTTTTAAAATCAAGAAATGTGGCATACAACAGAAACAAAACTGTGTTACAGATATCAAAATCCTTTTGAAGTTTTACAAAACACTGCATAATGGTTCACTAGATTTGAGAAATATTCTCACTTGTCATATTTAACTACAACTGAATGGTATAGCTTTTAGTTGTTACCTTGACCACATAGGTAACTACTGATATAACAGAACTGGGTTCCTTTGATGTGTTGCTTGTATACTGTGAGACAAAACTAATGGCCTTTCTTCCTGGAATGAAAGCTGGGTCATACGATCTTATAATGGCATATGCATTATTGTTTGCATGAGATGAGGTAATTAAGATTTGTCCTGAATTACAAGTATTCCATTCCACATCACATAATGCGTTCTGTTAATGTGCAACACCTGTGCACTGAAAAGCATGTTGTTTTTGGACAGTAATTGTTTAAAAGAAGTCATTTGTGTAAGCTTTGGTGTTAATGTGCTGGTGTTGAGTGTCTTTAATAAAGTTATGTGATAAAGCTACGTAGGCTTTCACGGCCGGTGTCTAAATTGTAGAAAGAAGTATCTTCCGGGCTGTTATGCCGTGGTCTGCTGGAGATCTGTCTTCCAGACGTTTCGTTTACAACTGCGGTAAACATCTTCAGTGGCGTTGTCGAAGTCTCCTCGTGGAAGGTATCACTGCGACTGATGCGTCGACTGTCTGTGGGGCTCCATTTATACCATGCGCTGATTGGCCCGGGGCGTCCAGAGGCGTGGTGGCTGGTGGAGGGGGTTCTATCTCTCTTATGCTGCTGGTCTCTTCTGATTGGCTTACCTTGCTATCCTGCTTCTTATGATGTTCTATGACCGGATACCAGTTGCTGTTTAATCTTAAGGCCTCTTCCTTCTTATTAAAGTTGTTAGGGTGCTTGTAAATTTCAATAGCCTCTCGCTGTAGTCGGGCATGGTAATGTATGGTAGATGCAAGGATGCGTGTATCCTGGAACTTAATACTGTGTTCACCAACTGCATTAATGGCATGTTCAGCGACCGCAGACTTATCAGTTTGGCCCAGGCGGCAGTTCTTTTGTGTTCCGTGAGTCTGGTCTTA
Source organism: Tenodera sinensis (assembly GCA_030765045.1). NCBI lineage: Eukaryota > Metazoa > Arthropoda > Insecta > Mantodea > Mantidae > Tenodera > Tenodera sinensis. Next base: position 258,024,668 of record CM060964.1, on the reverse strand, counting down.
ACACTGCGCTGAGTAGTTCCAATGTAAACTGAGCCACAACCACAAGGAATACAGTATACTCCAGCCGATGACAAATCTTCTCGGGGATCCTTGAGTGATCGTAAGCAGTTTACTACGATCACCCAAGGATCCCCGAGAAGCTTTGTCATCGGCTGGAGTATACAGTATTCCTTGTGGTTGTGGCTCAGTTTACATTGGAACTACTCAGCGCAGTGTTAAGACCAGACTCACGGAACACAAAAGAAGCTGCCGCCTGGGCCAAACTGATAAGCCTGCGGTCGCTGAACATGCCATTAATGCAGTTGGTGAACACAGTATTAAGTTCCAGGATATGCGCATCCTTGCATCTACCATACATTACCATGCCCAACTACAGCGAGAGGCTATTGGAATTTACAAGCAACCTAACAACTTTAATAAGAAGGAAGAGGCCTTAAGATTAAACAGCAACTGGCATCCGGTCATAGAACATCATAAGAAGCAGGATAGCAAGGTAAGCCAATCAGAAGAGACCAGCAGCATAAGAGAGATAGAACCCCCTCCACCAGCCACCACGCCTCTGGACGCCCCGGGCCAATCAGCGCATGGTATAAATGGAGCCCCACAGACAGTCGACGCATCAGTCGCAGTGATACCTTCCACGAGGAGACTTCGACAACGCCACTGAAGATGTTTACCGCAGTTGTAAACGAAACATCTGGAAGACAGATCTCCAGCAGACCACGGCATAACAGCCCGGAAGATACTTCTTTCTACAAAGTTATGTGAGCTTATTAATTAAATACAGCTCCCAAAACTTTAACATGGCCAAGTTTACACTAAATCGAAGTACTGCCACCCTTACAATGGGATTTACAAGTATTTAGTCCATAAAATCTACTTTCTACAACTGGTTTTGAAACAACACTTGCAAGGTTAAATATATTGTGCTGTATTTATTAATACAAGCAGTGTTGTAAGACCAATAATGAGGGAGTGTGAAACACTTTAGGTAGCAAAGCAATACCATATACTTATAGGCACATGTGAGATACAACAGCATCTACACAGCCATTTAAACCAAACATGTTGCCTCCCTGCAGGATAAGACCTGTATCACCAACTTAAGAACTACAATTAATACTATGGCCACATATTTACGTGGAGTATCTTCTAGGAACAGTTACTGGTATTGATGTCAATTGAACAGACAGAATGTTACCAAAAGTAATCAGAGATGGGTTAAATGTGTCACTGTTGGCTTTTGGTGGATTCCAGTAACTTGTGCTGTCTATACTTTGTGAGAACATTAAGCGTAGTAGAGTCCTGATAACTCAACATTATTTTTATTTGTTTATTCTTTTTATCATTAAACCTGACAGTAATAATTTCTATTGCACTGAGGAACAAAAAAATAAACTTTTTTGTCTTATTCTGAAAGTATTTTTTTCTCCTGAATTCAAATATGATATTGGTTTTTCTCCATCACTCAAGGTTTCTGAGAGACAGGCATTTATAAGTTCAAACACTTACGAGTGTTGAAAATATTAATTTTCTACATTCTTAACTACAAAATATTCAAACATTCTGACTCACCTAGAAAGTAAGAAATGACGATTTTCTGCTATATTTCTCCTGTAGAGCATCCCTCTTGATGGTACAACAATAATTGGCCAGTATATTGCCCTGATACCTCTGTTCCATAGCTGATATCTCCTGATGAAAGTGTTCCCTATGCTCATTGCTCACTGGGGGAAGAAACCTAGGTATGAGTGCAGGAAGTGTACTTTTAAGGACATATTTCAACCCAAATTTTTATATTATAAGATCATTGGCAATAACATGGTAATTTTCTGCCTTTTAGTTTCCCAAAAACGTTTTTGAATGCTTGCCATGCTGCTTTCTCCAGTGGATTCAATAGTTCCTTAAACTTTTCATCATGCATGAGTGATCATATTTGTGAACCCACAAATATTCCTTCTTTAATTTTTGCTTCACTAATTTTAGGAAACTTCTGTTTTAAGTACATGAAACCAGGTGTACTGTCCATGGCTTTGACAAAATTCTTCATTAAACCTATTTAATATGTAAGGGAGGTAGATACACAATTTTAGGGTTACACAACAGTACTTTGTGTAACTAAGCTGCAGACCAAGAATAAGTGCAATAACTTTCAAATCACCACAAACATGCCATTCATGCATTGTATATTGAAGCTTTTCCAGTACAAACTTGAAGTTTTCATATATTTCTTTCATACTAGCTGAGTGAGCCACAGATACTGATGGGAATTGTTTGCTGTTATGCACAAGCATAACTTTTAAACTTTTTTTAGAGGCATCAATGTATGAGTGCCATTCTGCTGGATTATGTTCAATACTAAATATTCTCATAAAAGAATAAATGTCATTACAAAACACTAGGCCATTTTCTTCAGAAAAATAGTCCTTAACTTGAGAATGACAATTACAATAACTACATATTATCTTTGTGTAAAACTGATGATGATGATGATGATGATGATGATGATGATGATAATGAAGTGTTTAAAACAGTGGAGCATATTAATAAATTGAAAAATATGTCAATATTTAGAAACTCATGTTGTTCTAACTTGCTTGTAATAATATTTAACATAGGGCTAGTTTCAGAGAGGATCCTCTCCATCATTCAGCTGTTCGGTCGACTGATTCAACATCAAATAACTGCCTCCCCGTTCTCTCGTTGCCTGGTCTGTTGTTCTTCCTATTGGCTAGTTGTTAGACATAGTCTATGATTGGTATGTCAAAATTCATTAGCCAATCTCTATCTTTAATAACACAGGGTATAACAAAAAGGTATGTCAAGACTTTGGGAAAGCATTTCTTGCATATAGAGGATAAAAAAAATGTTACTTGAACATAGGTCTGAAAATTGTTTATTTTCATGGTAGGCTCTTTCTCTACAACTCTGCTTATATGGTGAGATGTGTAATATGTAGCTGTCCTGTGGCCATAACCCCACAACAGTTGTTTAATTGCACAGTAGTAAACGTTCGCTTTTACATCTATAGTTTGTCTCACACTTAGATGACAGCATGGAGTTAAGTGGGATATATCTGTCTTTATCTAGTGCATACAGGTTGCCATTAGCTTCGTTATTTTCTACTCCCCTGCTGTTGTCAGATTCCTAATAGCATGGTATAAATATTCAGTTGTTACAAATTTCAGGTTTGAACACATTATTTTATGCAGAATTTTTTTTCTCTATCAGGTTATATCCGTTTTAGAATCATTATACATTTCTATAGACCCAAATTTTTACAGAAAATGTTCTTTTCAGTAAAAGCCCGATATTTGCTGTTTCTACACTCATCGCGCACTAATAGACTAACTGCTAGAATAGGTTTATATTTTTTTTTTCTTAGCTCAAGTAAACTATGATGCTGCTACCTGCCTACTTATAATTCTCTGTTTACGCAGTCAAGTGTGTCAATTTTTTAAATTAAATGTTTTCGGAAAATTGTATATCTGTGCACTGCAAAAGTTACACAGCAGGAAACTTTTTTATTATTGAGTTTACATCGGGGACCAAGCAAGAACAAATGTTGAGGAGGGTTGGAGTCAATTTTTAAAATAAACCAGAGGCCTGTAACCTCTTTCATTCATCGTGTAAGGCAAACAAAAGTATTCACTTATTCAGCCAAAAGGCGTCAAGCGTGACACAGGAGGCAGCAGCAAAAGTTAACATCAGTTCGTAAAGGAGCATATGTGCTTATACTTTGTGGAACCTGTGAATTTTTTTTAAAAAATTTACGTCCTCCAACATAATGTTAGTGTTATTACGTTATTTATTTAACATTTTACGTAAATGTTTGTAGTTATGGAGCAAGAAGCTAGAAAAAGACGATATATTGGTAAATTAAGAAATAAGGAATGCCAAATAACCATGAATCTGTTAGATTATTTTTTCAAGTCAAATGAGTATTAATAAGGCAGTAAAAGAAACAGCTAAAGCTATCGGGTGTTCAGAAGCGGGAAGGACCTCTAAGAACGCCACGAAAAAGAAAGCAAAAAGGGCAGGACAAAAAAGAGAAAAAAGAAAAGAAAAAAGCACACTAGGTTAACGCAATATGATGGAATAGTGCAAAGTGAAGTGTGGCAAATTTTTTATTCTTTACTGTTTGAAAATATTTCACCCACGTTGAATATAATTTTGTCACGGTATCATCACGGTGATGATGCCCTACCAAATTTCACAAGGGCCACTCTAAGTCGGTTCTTACATGATTTGGAGTTAAAATATGAAAGAAGGCATAATATAGTACATGTTGCAACGTTACGCCCCACTTAATGTGTACTGTCTTCTAAGGTTGAGACGTGCTTTAGTTAAATCTGATGGAGATGATGTCATTGTGCTGCAGCAGTGTTGCCAACCTGTGTGATTTGTCCCATATTGTAGGACATTTTGAGAAATAATTTTCAGGAAGGGACAAAGGGACATTTAGAAAAAAACTCAGATTAATATGGGACATTTAATAATTGCTGCCTCTAATATAGTGTAGTAATCGTTATGGTACTTACAACAGCAAAGATAAACGTTTCACACGACACACGCAAATTGACATTTGTGCAACCAGCAAGCAGCATTCTCACTATGACAACAGTAGGTGTGCTTAGACAACAGTAATAGCAGTGAACTATTACCTATAGTGTGATTAGAGCACTTGTTTGGGGAGTAATGTTTCCATAAAATGAAAGCTACATCTACTGATAGGAGGAGCAAGCACTTCAATAACATAAGTCCTTATTCTACATTATATATACCTAACCTAGTATTGCAAGGGTGCTAGTAAATATGGTAGTTGTACATCCTAAATTCCACTACTAATTCAAGGCCTTGCATGTTTTATTTATTTATTATTTTTATTAACGCTAGGAATCACGTGTTTTTCTTAAGGCAGGGCACTTTATACAGAAAAGGGACGTTCTGAGCCCTTGCTTGGGACTTTTGAGCTTCAGAGGTTGGAATCACTGAGCCTGCATTCTGCAACGTTACCATAAAAATTACTGAACAAGTGAGGATAATTGTATTTATTGCCAACCACTTACGGATGGTTTTTAAACACACAAGCCGTATGCAGACAATGTTTGAGAGATAGAATCAGGACTGAAAAATTCAATGCCATAGCCAGGATTTAAACCACGGATCATGCGCGGTTGCTTGCTCTAACCACAGAGCTACCGTGGCAACTTGCCAGTATGACATTAAATTCCCCAACCGATCTGTATTTTTCCCACTAGACCACTAGGGAATCCCACATCAAAGATAAATACACCAAGGGCCAATTACAATCGTAAGTACTTTATGTCCTGGTTTAAATAACCTTTATATGATAATTGTATTTATTGCTAACCACTTAGGGGAGAGTGGGGTAATGGCGAACGCTTAAGCTTAGTATCACTGTACTGTAAATATACTGAACTTAATGTAAAGTACAATTTACTTAAAATATATGTAGTCTATTTTTCTTGAGATCTGTAGTTTTTATTTTATTTACTGTAGCCTTGAACAATTTAAAAAAATTATATTTTCAAAACAAAGCAATGTTGGCCATTGGCCACCCTCAAGAGGCAATGGCGAACACCTATTTGTATTTTCTGACAGGTTCATGAAATTCCAGAAAAGCCACCATTTTAATAAAAAAATATAATTTTACGTTTTATTTATTCATAATGTTAAAAATGCTTAAAATACAGAGAAAAAACTTATGTATTACAGCACCATTGTTTATAAAAAATCTGATGTGTTGCACTCACATGACTTTCTCTAGTCTTGTACTAACCATTCTTACAAACTCTTATTCCCAGTTGTGGCATTGAATTTTTGAGTTCCAGTTCTACCTCTCAAACTTTGCCCACACACGGCTTGTGTGTTTAAAAACACCAACAGTAAGTTTGTTGGCATTAATAAATAATTCTTATTCCTATATCTTCTGCGTGTTAGTTAAGATAAACATTTGTACAACTTACCTTATTGCTTATTTCCTTGTATGTGCAAGGAGAATGTTAGAATACAGCAGGCTTTGTGCAATTGTCAAATGTTTTAAAGCTTTGAGATTCTGTTGTCTATGCACACTTAACATATAAAAAAATGAACAACGATGACCCATTTCACGAAAGTTCTAAGTTTTCCGAAACTCAGACACATAACAAGGAATATCTCCGAAATGGTTCACCCTAGAAGAAAATTTATTCAGACATAAATTGTGTATTTTAGCAAGATCTACATTTTTTGTATAGTACGATTTGGTCTATCTCTAACGGTTTACCAGTTATGCAAAAGTCGTCCAGAGTAAATACGACTACAGGGGCTATAACCAGAAAATTCAAGATATACATTTCATTTGTCATAAAAATATCTCAAACATACGACATTTTAATCAAAATCGTTAGAGCCATTTTCAAGAAAATCATAATTTTCCATATAAAGGTAGTTTAGGGTGGGATATTTTCTTCAAAATTTTCGTTTCGCATCCTTGAAAGACATTAAACTTAAATATCAGCTTTGGTTTTTAACTGACTTTTCGTTTTTGAGTTATACTGTCCACAGACTGACACACAGACACACACACAGACCTTTTTCTAAAAATGCTTTTTTTGGATTCAGGGAGCCTCAAAACATATATTTCCGGTGAAATCTCGACATCGAATTTTTGGGTGGAATACAATTCTTCCCCTACTTACCAGTAGAGAAAGTAAAAATATGTTAACGCTTTTGTCACCAGAATTAACTTGACTACAGTTGTAGCTCTGGGATTCATATTAGATTATATAAACGAAGAACTACCAAAGTTAGATAAATGGAATGTTGTCTTGTGCACAATCATCACAAACATATGCAGCAGCTTTCGTTTCACAACCACTGTAAGCTGCATGAGTCCAGTTTAAGCATTTAGAGCACTTGTACCAGAACTCGTTATCCTTTCCAAACCCTCCACACAAAGAGCAAATGTCATTGTTATTTTCAACTACATGCGGCACATCAAATTCATTGTAATCACTAATCATCATCTGTATCTTGGCACAGTTTTTCAATATCTCTTTTTTCTTCCTCTTCTTCTGAAGAACTCAAGTTAAGCCTCCTTTTTGCTCTTTGTCCAGCTGTCTTGGTATTTTCAGAAGCTCTCTCCGATGACTGTTTTCTTTCGTGGTGTTTCTTATTTGCCTCTTTTCTTTCAAGCCCCTCTTTCATAGGCGTAGATGTAAGCACCTCACTGTATTGCTTCCTATGGCCACCTTTTCGTAGCCTTAATTGCTCAGGTGGTCGAGGAATAGGCGAGACCAGTGGAAAGGAAACTCCAGAATTTGATGAAGCTGGTGATAAGGAATGAGTATACCACTCATTACCTCTCTGCAGACCATTTAGCTTTATTAGTCTTTCCTTGACGATTTCTCTCCATTGAATCTAGAAATACACAAAAAACCTAGCATACAATAGTCTGTCAGTGAGTATGGAAATGGCGAACACTAGGTGGGCAATCACGAACACTGTTCGCCATTGGCCCACAGTGTCCTTATAGAAATATCGTGTAAAACAACTGCGAAAAAATTGTTATTAAGGTAATCTATGTTTATACACATAATGCAGAAGGATGTCGTTTAAGAATACTGGCATTATAAATCAAAGAAACTGATGGAAGTGAGGGTTGGTTTGGAGGCACTGTTATAACAAAATCGCTGGTAATGATAAACACGACCTCACACGGATAATACTTTCTTCAAAATGGTTGATCTTGCTCCAAGACATTTCAAAGAGAATTGCGAGATGGCAGCACTACTCAAGAAAACTCTACCTCTAACGGAAAATGTTGAAAACAGGTGCTTGGCATTGTCCACCTGTTCGCCATTGGCCCACTCTCCCCTACTGATGGTTTTAAACACACTAGTCGTTTGTGGGCAATGTTTGAGAGATAGAATCAGGGTTGACAAATTCAATGCCACAGCCGGGATTTGAACCACCGATCTTACCTTTCATGCACGGCTGCTCTCACCACTGAGCCGAGAAAAATACAGGATTGTCATACAGGCAAGTTGTCAAGGTAGCTCTGTGGTTAGAGCAGCCACGCATGAAGTGGAAGATCTGAGGTTCAAATCCCAGCTATGGCATTGAATTTTTCAGTTCTGCTTCTATCTCTCAAACATTGCCCACACACAGCCTGTTTTTTTTTTAAAAACCATCAGTAAGTTCGTTAACAATAAATACAATTACCATCTAAAGGTTATTTAACCTGGAACATAAAGTACTTACGATTTTAAGTCGCCTTTGGGGTATACATCTCAGTAGGTCTGTTTTCTGTCCCACTGTGATGAATAGCGAACGAGTTGATTCTTAAATTCGCCGAACAATAAGATCCATGTTGATTCCACTTTCGGTTGCAGACCCTTTCCTACCCCATTTAACCACTGCGCATACAGATCAGTGTAGCTTGTAAGTAGTTAGTGCCTTGTGTATGAGCGATGGAGGCTAATATAATGACAAGTGAAAAAGGCAAGAATGTGTTGCTGTCAGGCGATTATAAATTGTGTTTCCATAAGTGTCTCCTTGACGTTGATAGATACAAGTTATGAGAACATGCGTTTTGTGAATCTATGAATTGTATTGTCAGTTTGCAATTAGATCATAATCATGAAATGGATGATTCTGTTATATTAAACTGCTCAGTAATATTGTGAAGAGAAAGGCTGAACAAAATTTGTGTGAGCGCTCTTCCAAACTTATACGCCTCAAGTTTGCTAATAGCGATATTGACACTGACAACTCTTGATTTGGTTCGAATAAGGAAAAATATTAAGGCCACTTGATTACCAAACTTCCAAAGTTGCCCAAAACTCACTAGAATTGCATGAAGTACGGACAAAAAATGTTTTCCACATAAACAAGGGAGAAAACCTTTTTATTTGGGAATAATTCCAAAAAGAATATTTTGGGTTTCTCATGCCAAAGCAATTTAAATTTTCGGAAAGAGTCTAAAATTTTATTTATAGATGGGACCTTTAAGAGATGCCCGAAACTTCTTCTTTACCTGACTACCCTCCCCTTATGTAGGACTTACAAGCCAGTGCCTAGGATCAGATGCCTGTCGGCGAACAGAGGAATCTATGGACCTGACAGAGTGAAGACCTGGAAGCAGGTGGTCAGGCAAATACCAGTTATGATAGTGAGGAAGAGGATGATATGAACTGCAGGTGAAATTGATTATTGGAAAGGTTATAGTGGTGGGGTAAACCAGAGAACCTGGAGAAAACCTGCCCTGACGGCAATTCCTTCACCACAAATTCCACATGCGGGTGAACGCTCTAACCGCTTAGCCATGGCGCTGCCTCCGAAGCTGTTCCACCAAATATTTAAAATTCATGGGATAAGCCTAAAAAGCTATTTGCCATTGGTACTTTTTTTTGTTCCCATACAAAAAAAGAAATATAATAAACTTTGTCCTTAATTGCAAATTACATAATCCGGACATTACATACTTTGATTTTGAGATGGCATTTGCTTACATTTGGCCTCAAACGAATATAAAGGGCCGCAGATTTCATCTTGGGCAGGCATGGTGGAGAACGTTTCAATCATTGGCATTATCAAATGATTTTGAATCAAAAAATCTGAAATTGGAAGACTGCTGAAAGCTTTGTTTGGACTGCCTGTCCTGCCCTCTGATCAAATTTAAGATTGCTTCATCAACACCCAGTGTCGCACAAACCTTGCAGTGAACATCAGGATGACTTTTTTTATTATTCACTCATGCCTATATTCTTCTAGATATCAACTTTCCATCCATTATATGTACCGACTTTACTACTAACTGTTCTGAGGCATTCAACGCTCAATTTTACTCTGCGCATCCCAACATATTCCATGTGTTAGAGACATTAATGGGTGTTCACACTGAAACTTATGTTAAAACGAGGTGCAAGAAGGAGACTACTCCCAAAAAAGGCGAGACAAACAAAACTGCGTAAAAGAGCGAAAGGAGAATCAATCATTCCCGGTATGAATATCAAAACATCTACAATCTCACCTACATAATTGTATTACTTGTGCTTGAAATCACAACTTCACTTGCACTGTACTTACAGTATGAGAAGTACCTGGGCAACCGAGCTTCCCTCTCATTCCTCCCCACCCCTCACCCTGTTTTTGTGAAATCTTGTTTTTTGTGGGAGAAGATACTTATTTAGATAAACCTGAAAGGCAAAACGCCAACTAAATAAAAGATGTTGCAATTGTTATGAATCATTTCCTAGATACAAGAGATATATAAATACATACAAATATTTCATCAACACCATTTCAGCTATAAAATGTCTACTGCTGATTGCAGGCCTCCCCCATAGATATCCACTTAGTTTGAGGTTTTCATCGAGCATTTGTTCCATTGTGGAATTCAGTTCTTTGGTGCTGCCGTCGACTGTATCTTCCAGGACGTTAACACATTGGCCAAGGTCCTTTATCTTTCCGTCGAGTTCTTTCATGGCTTCCTTAACCCCGGCCAGTCGCTCGTTAGTATTCTCCGATACATCTATCTTCATATTGGACATTCCCGTCTTCATCTTTTCCGTTTCGGAGTTTACATTTTCAATTTGGCTTCCATTTTTGTTTCCGTATTTTCTATTCCGTAGCTGACATTATTCCAATTCGGTTTTCATATTTGTTTCCTCTGCCGCATCCCGGAATTCATTTCATTACCAATTATGTCCATCTTGGCTAACATTTGTTTCATCAACTGTTCCATATCGTGCTTTTCCTTGCACTCCTGACACCAATTGTGATAACTTTACTTTTTTAAACTATTTCTTTATTATTTATTAAAACACCGCAACGACACTAAGCAAAAGCACTTTGGAACAATAACAAATACTATGGGAAGAAAAGCTGGTTGATAAAGCCATGTGAATGTACTAGCATTTCTGTTTCACTCATATGGAAAATTCTATGTATTGCTCGTAATTGTTCGACGAAGCGGGAGTGGTGAATGAAATGTGATTGTGTCTCGTAAAGGAAGAATTAGTGGAGGAAATCGCATGATAGTAATAGGTTGCATATATATTTCAATCAGAAAATATATCAATTGTATGTTGAAGAGCAAACAGAGAATATATGAATGTGCTAGGTAAAAGAAAAGCAAATAGAAAACCATTTGAAAGTAATATATTATGTAGTAAAATTGTTACCATTAAAACTTTCTCCACGAAAAAAAATACATATACGTGCCGAATTTCGCGGTGATCGGTTAAGCAGTTTTGAAGATTAACAGTTACATATATACAAAATTTCAATTTGTATATGTAGATGATATGAATTGTTTGTAGAAGACTGAGTAGAGAAAGAGACGTGAATGTGTTACCTAAAACTTAGTAGAGAAAACACAGTGAATGTAATATGCAGCATTTCTGTTTCAAACATACAGAAAATTGTATGGCTTATTTAAAGAAGAATGAGTAGACAAAGAGATGTGAATGTGTTACCTAAAAGTGTGAGGAGAAAACAGTGTGAATGTAATAGCATTTGTATTTCAAACATACACAATATGGTATGACTTATTTTAAGAGCGGCGATAAAAATGCTTTTTTTTTTTTTTTTTTTTTTTTTTTGTGTAAAATAACGTTTTTATGGAAAATTGTTTATAAAAGCGTGTGAGTAGAGAAAGAGATGTGAATGTGTTACCTAAAAGTAGATAGAGAAAACACTGTGAATGTAATCTGCAGCAATTCTATTTCAAACGTACAGAAAATTGTATGACTTATTTCTAGAAGAGCGAGTAGAGAAATAGATGTGAATGTGTTACCTAAAAGTGAGTAGAGAAGACACTGTGAATGTCATATGCAGCATTTCTATTTCAAAAATACAGAACATTGTATGACTTATTTTAAAAGCGGGGATCAAAATGTTGTTTGGTGTAAAATCACTTTTTTTATGGAAAATAGTTTATAGAAGAGTGAATAGAGAAAGAGATGTGAGTGTGTTACCTAAATGTGAGAGGAGAAAACAGTGTGAATGTAATAGCATTTCTATTTCAAACATACAGAACATGGTATGACTTACTTTAAAAGCAGCAATAATAATTTTTTTGTGTAAAATCACGTTTTTACGAAATTGTTTATAGAAGTGTGAGTAGAGAAAGGTGTGAATGTGTTACCTAAAGGTTGGTAGAGAAAACACTGTGAATGTAATATGCAGGATTTGTATTTCAACCATACAGAAAATTGTATGACTTATTTCTAGAAGAGTAAATAGAGAAAGAGATGTGAATGTGTTGCCTAATGGTGAGTAGATAAAACAGTATGAACATAATATATAGCATTTCCATTTCAAACATACAGAAAATTGTATGACTTAACTGTACAAGTGTGAGTAGAGAAATAGATGTGAATGTGTTACCTAAAAGTGAGTAGAGAAGACACTGTGAATGTAATATGCAGCATTTCTATTCCAAACATACACAACAGAGTATGACTCATTTTAAAAGCGGGGATAAAAATGCTTTATGGTGTAAAATAATTTTTTATTGAAAATTGTTTATAGAAGAACGAGTAGAGAAAGAGATGTGAATGTGTTACACAAAGGTTGGTAGAGAAAACACAGTGAATGATATCTGCAGCATTTCTATTTGAAATATACAGAAAATTGTATGACTTATTTGTAGACGACTGAGTAGAGAAATAAGTGGAGGTGTACCGCCAAAGTGATAGGAGAAAACAGTGTGAACGTAATAACATTTCTATTTCAAACCTACAGAACATGGTATGACTTATTTTAAAAGTAGCGATAATATTTTTTGTTGTTGTGTAAAATCCCGTTTTTATATAAAATTGTTTATAGAAGAGTTAGTCAAGAAAGATATGAGAATGTCTTACCTGAAAGTGAGTGGAGAAAACACTATGAATGTAATATGCAGCGTTTCTATTTCAAACATATAGAAAATTGTATGACTTATTTGTAGAAGAGTAGAGAAATAGATGTGAATGTGTGACCTAAAAGTTAGCAGAGAAAATACTGTGAATGTAATATGCAGCATTTCTATTTCAAACATGTAGAAAATTGTATGACTTATTTGTAGAAGAGTGAGTAGAGAAATAGATGTGTATGTGTTACCTAAAGTTTAGCAGAGAAAATGCTGTTAATGTAATATACAGCATTTTTATCTCAGACATACAGAACATGGTATTTCTTATTTTAAAAGCTGCAATAACATTTTTTGTGTGTAAAACAACGGTTTTATGGAAATTGTTTATAGAAGGGTGAGTAGAGAAAGTTGTGAATGTGTACCCTAAACGTAAGTGGACAAAATACTGTGAATGTAATATGCATTGTTTCTAATTCAAACATATGGTAAATTGTATGACTTAGTTGTAGAAGAGTGAGTAGAGAAATAAATGTGAATGTGTTACCTAAAAGTGAGTAGAGGAAACACTGTGAATGTAATATGCAGCATTTCTATTTCAAATATATAGAACATAGAATGACTTATTTTAAAACCGGGGATAAAAATGTCTTTTGGTTTAAAATCACTTTTTTTATGGAAAATTGTTTATAGAAGAGCGAGTACAGAAAGAGGTGTGAATGTGTTACCTGAAGGTTAGTAGAGAAAACACTGAATGTAATCTGCAGCATCTCTATTTCTAACACCGAAAATTGTTTGCATTATATGTGGTAGAGTGAGTAGAGAACGAGATGTGAATGTGTTACCTAGGAGTAAGTTGAGATAACGCTGTGAGTGTAATATGCAGAATTTCTATTTCAGACATACCGAAAATTCTATGACTGATCTCTAGAATAGTGGGTACTGAAACAGTTGTGAATGTGTTAACTAAAAGTTAGAAGAGAAACCAGTATGAAGATAATATATAGCATTTCTATTTCAAACATACAGAAAATTGTAAGACTTATGTGTAGAAGAATGAGAAGAGAAAGAGATGTGAATGTGTTACCTAAGAGTAAGTAGAAAAAACAATGTGAATGTAATATGTAGAGAAAATACTGTGAATGTAATATGCAGCATTTCTATTTCTATTTCAAACATACAGAACATAGTATGACTTATTTTAAAAGGGGGATAAAATGTCTTTTGGTGTAAAATCACTTTTGTTATGGACAATTGTTTCTAGAAGAACGAGTTGAGAAAGAGATGTGAGTGTGTTACCTAAAAGTTAGGAGAGCAAACACTGTTATAGTAATTTCTATTTCAAACATACAGAACATGGTATGGCTTATTTTAAAAGCAGCAATAACATGTTTTGTGTGTAAAATCATGGTTTTATGGAAATTATTTATAGAACAGTGAGTAGAGAAAGATGTGAATGTGTTACCTAAAAGTGAGTGGAGAAAACACTGTGAATGTAATATGCAGCATTTCTATTTCAAATATACAGAACATAGTATGCTTTATTTTAAAAGCGGGGATAAAAATGTCTTTGGTGTAAAAGCCTTTTTTTTTATGGAAAATTGTTTATAGAAGACCGAGTACAGAAAGAGGTGTGAATGTGTTACCTGAAGCTTAGTAGAGAAAACACTGTGAATGTAATCTGCAGCATTTCTATTTCTAACACAGAAAATTCTATGTATTATATGTAGTAGAGTGAGTAGAGAAGATGTGAATTTGTTACCTAGGAGTAAGAAGAGAAAACACTGAATGTAATATGCAGCATTTCTATTTCAGACATACCGAAAATTCTATGACTGATTTCTAGAAGAATGGGTACCGAAACAGTTGTGAATGTGTCACCTAAAAGTGAGACGACAAAGCAGTATGAAGATAATATATAGCATTTCTATGTCAAACATACAGAAAATTGTAAGACTTATGTGTAGAAGAATGAGAAGAGAAAGAAATGTGAATGTGTTACCTAAGAGTAAGTAGAGAAAACTCTGTGAATGTAATATGCAGCTATTCTATTTCTCACATACAGGGAATTGTATGACCTATCTCTAGAAGAGTGCATAGAGAATGAGGTGTGAATGTGTAACCTAAATATGAGAGAAGAAAACTGTGTGAATATATTAGCATTTCTATTTCAAACATACAGAACATGCTATGACTTATTTTAAAAGGGGGGATAAAAATGTCTTTTCATGTAAAATCACCTTTTATGGACAATTGTTTATAGAAGAACGAGTTGAGAAAGAGATGTGAATGTGTTACCTAAAGGTTAGCAGAGAAAACACTGTTAATGTAATATGCAGCATTTCCATTTCAAACATACAGAACATGGTATGGCTTATTTTAAAAGCGGCAATAACATTTTTTGTGTGTAAAATCATGGTTTTATGGAAATTGTTTATAGAAGAGTGAGTAGAGAAAGATGTGAATGTGTACCCTGAAGGTGAGTGGAGAAAACACTGCGAATGTAATATGCAGCGTTTCTATTTCAAACATATAGAAAGTTGTATGCCTTATTTGTAGAAGAGTGAGTAGAGAAAAAGATGTGAATGTGTTAGCTAAAAGTAAGTAGAGAACACACTGTGAATGTGTTACCTAAAAGTAAGTAGAGAAAACACTGTGAATGTGTTACCTAAAAGTGAATAGAGAAAACACTGTGAATGTGTTACCTAAAAGTGAATAGAGAAAACACTGTGACTGTAATATGCAGCATTTCTATTTCAAATATATAGAACATAGAATGACTTATTTTAAAAGCGGGAATAAAAATGTCTTGGTGTAAAAGCACTTTTTTTATGGAAAATTGTTTATAGAAGACCGAGTACAGAAAGAGGTGTGAATATGTTATCTGAAGGTTAGTAGAGAAAACACTGTGAATGTAATCTGCAGCATTTCTATTTCTAACAAAAAATTCTATGCATTATATATAGTAGAGTGAGTAGAGAAAGAGATGTGAATGAGTTACCTAGGAGTAAGAAGAGAAAACACTGAATGTAATATGCAGCATTTCTATTTCAGACATACCGAAAATTCTATGACTGATCTCTAGAATAGTGGGTACTGAAACAGTTGTGAATGTGTTAACTAAAAGTTAGAAGAGAAACCAGTATGAAGATAATATATAGCATTTCTATTTCAAACATACAGAAAATTGTAAGACTTATGTGTAGAAGAATGAGAAGAGAAAGAGATGTGAATGCTTTACCTAAGAGTAAGTAGAGAAAACAATGTGAATGTAATATGCAGCGTTTATTTCAAACATATAGAAAATTGTATGACTTATTTGTAGAAGAGTGACTAGAGAAATAGATGTGAATGTGTTACCTAAAAGTGAGTAGAGAGAACACTGTGAATGTAATATGCAGCATTTTTATTTCAAATATACAGAACATAGTATGCTTTATTTTAAGAGCGGGGATAAAAATGTCTTTTGGTGTAAAAGCACTTTTTTTATGGGCAATTGTTTATAGAAGAACGATTGGAGAAAGAGATGTGAGTGCATTACCTAAAAGTTAGCAGGGAAAACACTGTTAATGTAATATGCAGCATTTCTATTTGAAAAATACAGATCATGGTATGACTTATTTTAAAAACGGCAATAACATTTTTTGTGTGTAAAATAGCGGTTTTATGGAAATTGTTTATAGAAGAGTGAGTAGAGAAGGATGTGAATGTATTACCTCAAAGTTAGTAGAGAAAACACTGTGAATGTGATATGCAGCATTTCTGTTTCAAACATAAAGAGAATTGTATGACCTATTTCTAGAAGAGTGCATAGAGAAAGAGGTGTGAATGTGTTACCTAAATGTGAGAGGAGAAAACAGTGTGAATGTAATAGCATTTCTATTTCAAACATACAGAACGTGATATAACTTATTTTAAAAGTGGAAATATTTTTTTTGTATGTGTAAAATCAGGTTTTTATGGAAATTGTTTATAGAAGAGTGAGTAGAGAAAGATATGTGAATGTGTTACCTAAAAGTTAATAGAGAAAACACTGTGACTGTAATATGCAGCATTGCTATTTGAAACATACAGAAAAGTATGTATTATTTGTAGAAGAGTGAGTTGAGAAAGAGATGTGAATGTGTTGCCTAAAATAAGTAGACAAGACACTGAATGTAATATTAAGCATTTCTATTTCAAACATACAGAGCATAGTATGGCTTCTTGTAAAAGTGGGGGAAAATATTTTTTTGGTGTAAACTCACTTTCTTCGGAAAATTGTTTATGGAAGAGCAAGTAGAGAAAGGGGTTGGAATGTGTTACCTAAATGTTAGCAGAGAAAACACCATGAATGTAATATGCAGCACTTCTATTTCAAATATACAGAACACAGCATGACATTTTAAAAAAGAGAATATTTTTTTTCTATAAAATTATTTTTTTTATGGAAAATTGTTTATAGAAGAGCGAGTGCAGAAGGAGGTGTGAATGTGTTACCTGAAGGTTAGTAGAGAAAACACTGTGAATGTTATCTGCAGCATTTCTATCTCTAACACAGAAAATTGTATGCATTATATGCAGTAGAGTGAGTAGAGAAAGAGATCTGAATGTGTTACCTAAAGGTTAGCAGAGAAAACATCGGGAATGTAATATGCAGCGTTTCTATTTCAGACATTCAGGAAATTGTATCACTTATTTCTGGAAGAGTGAATAGAGAAAGAGATGTGAATGTGTTACCTAAATGTGAGGGGAGAAAAGAGTGTATTTGTAATAGTATTTTTATTTCAAACATAAAGAACATGGTGGAACTTATTTTAAAGGTGACAATAAATTTTTTTTTGTGAAAAATCACGTTTCTATGGAAATTGTATGTAAAAGAGTGAGTAGAGAAAGATGTGAATGCGTTACCTAAAAGTTAGTTGAGAAAACACTTTGAATGTAATATACAGCATTTCTATTTAAATCATACAGAAAACCATCTGAATTACTTGTAGACGAGTGAGTTGAGAAACAGATGTGAATGTGTTACCTAAAATAAGTAGAGAAAACACTGTGAATGTAATATGCAACATTTCTATTTAAAAGTTACAGAACATAGGATGAATTCTTTTGAACGTGGGGATAATGTTTTTTGGTGTAAAATCACTTTTTTATGGAAAATTGTTTATGAAGAGGAGTAGATAAAGAGATGTGAATGTGTTACCTAAATGTGAGAGGAGAAAACAGTGCGAATGTAATAGCTTTTCTATCTCAAACATACAGAACATGGTATGACTTATTTTAAAAGTGGTAATAAAAATGTGTGGTTTTTTTTTTGTTTATTTGTTTGTAAAATCATGTTTTTATGGAAATTGTTTATAGAAGAGTTAGTTGAGAAAGATGTGAATGTGTTACCTAAAGGTTAGCAGAGAAAACACTGTGAATGTAATATGCAGCATTTCTATTTCAAATATACAGAACATTGTATGAATTATTTTAAAAGTGAGGATAAAATGGTTTTTGGTGTAAAATCACTTTGTTTTGTGGAAACTTGTTCATAGAAGAGCGAGTAGAGAAAGAGATGTGAATGTGTTACCTAAAGGTTAGTAGAGAAAAAACTGTGAGGTAATCTGCAGCATTTCTATTTCAAACACTGAAAATTGTAATTATTATTTAATCCCGGTATATAAAGTACTTACAATAGTAAGTCACCATTGGGGTAATTTGTCTCTGATGTGAGACTGCCTTTGTGGTTTACCAGGAGAAATACGAACTGGGTTGAGAATTTAATGCCATTCTGGCAGTTTTGTCACAATAGCTCAGTGGTAGAGCATCCGCCCGGTGAGCTGAAGGTCTGTGGTTCAAATCCCAGTTGTGGCATTGAATTTTTAAGTTCCAGTTCTACCTTTCAAACTGAAAATTGTATTAATTATATGAGAAGAGTGAGTTGAGAAAGAGATGTGAATGTGTTACCTAATATTGTATGGCTTATTTATAGAAGAGTGAGTAGAGAGAAAGATGTGAAGGTGTTACCTAAAAGTTATAGGAGAAAACATTGTGAGTGTAATAGCATTTCTATTTCAAACATAACAGAAATTTCTGTGACTATTTCTGCAAAACCTTACCTGAATACAAAATTTGATCAAAGTCCATTGAACCGTTTCCGAAACATAGTATATGCAAGAATTTGTACAAGAGGGAATAAAAAATGTTATTTTTTGTGTATAATTGCATTCTTTTTAAGGAAAGATACCTACATATATATATTTAGGTAAACTTAAAAAGCAAAATCTTATTTACATATATAACATTTTAACCAAATCTTTAGGGCCATTTCTGAGATACCGAGAATATATTTACAAGTATTGCTCTGAAGAAGCGGGAATAAAAAATGTTATTCTTTATGTAAAATCATGTTTTTCAGGAATTACATCTATATAGATAAACTTAAGAAGCAAAACCTTATCTGAGTACCTAATTTGATCGAAATTGTCATCAAGAGTCATTTTGAAGTTGCGCAGAATATGCTTCTCTAGGCTTTTCTTTTCTTTTCCTTTTTTTAATTGTGTTATTTTTTGGTAGAAGATACTTATTTAGATAAACTCAAAAAGCAAAATGTAAACTAAATATAAATTTTCATCCCAATTGTTGGAGCTGTTTCCTTGACGAGAGACCTTTAATATCCTGGCTTGTTTGTTGAAATTGACCCATTAACACAGAAATTATGGCCAAAATAAGGTTTCGACTAATTGTAACTGTTATGCATAGACTAAGATAGCTAGCTAAGTCAACTATCTTTAGGTTTTCTGAAAGCGCTTGACGAGGCCTTTAATATCCTGGCCTGTTTGTTGAAATTGGCCCATTAACAGAGAAATTATGGCCAAAATGAAGTTTGGAGTAATTGTGACTGTTACGCGTAAAATCATGTTGTTTCAGGAATGCTACCTATATAGATAAGCTTAGTTAGCAAAACCCTGTCTGAATACAAAATTTGATCAAAATCATTAGAACTGTTTCCAAATTTATATACTAGAATTGCTCGTGTAAATATATAAGATAGGATAAAAGTCCAAGTATTTTAAACCATATTTACTGCATGTATATGCATATGGTCCTAAGTCTGTGTAAAATGTGAAGGGAATGTTTGGCACTTTTAATAGCTTATAGGAATCCACACATGCGCTGTGAAAAAATGAAATGGCAACCGTTGGGAATCAATACGTCCACTGTTAGATAAACGTGTTGCCAGGTAATGTGAATCAACACGTCCATTGGCAGTCAGTTTGCTATTTATCTCTGATGTGAGATTCCCTAGTGGTCTACTGGGAAAAATACGAATCAGTTTGGGAATTTGTAATACTGGCAAGTTGCCATTATAGCTCAATGGTTAGAGAAGCTGCATGTGAAGCGGAAGATGATTCAAATCCTGGCTATGGCATTGAATTTTTAAGTCCTTATTCAACCTCTCAAGTGAAGATAAGTTTGGAAATATATTTGTACCTTGTAAACAGTCCACCATATGTCTATTGCACTATTTTTTGTGACAGGGAACCAAATAAACACCAGTTTCATCTATGTAAGTGTCAGTTCCCAGGGTTGAACCAGAATCTCTTAGTTCAGTAATGCTGAAATACTTTCATGATTTCTGTGCTCTAGCAACTAAATGTGAGCAAAGAATTCCCATAGAAGGCAAAAAAGTTCAGTCACCTTCGGTGCGATCAGTCCTAAATCTCCCCTTTGAATGATGGCTTGTATGCTCAGCATCTGACTGCTGCATGTTTGCCATCTCTTTTCAAACACCAACCATAGTCGCCCATTATTGGTTCATCCCACCTCCCGTGGTATCTTCTTTCTGCCTCCTGGGTGTCTTGGCAAAACCTCTCTTCCATTTCTTCACTAATAGCCCCAAGATTTTCAGGAAGTGATGAAGATGAGAATGAAGGAAGTGCAGTTTTAGCTTATTCTACACCCCAACTCTTTCAT
Organism: Tenodera sinensis; assembly: GCA_030765045.1. NCBI lineage: Eukaryota > Metazoa > Arthropoda > Insecta > Mantodea > Mantidae > Tenodera > Tenodera sinensis. The sequence continues at coordinate 258,003,862 of CM060964.1, read as the reverse complement.
GTGATCCAACATCATTTTCACTATTGTTTTGTACTGTTCACTCTTTCATCGTGATGTCTCTCATTGAAATCCATGCAGCAAGTTCCAACAGCATTCGTCTGTTCAAAGTTTTGGTCTTTCAGCAGCTTTATTTGTGGCCCATCAAAATGCCTTCCTGATATTTGTAACTGACAAATGTGGAACCTTGCTTGTAACATACTGAAAACAGGGGTTATTTCTGTCCAGGGCCTTGACAAACAGTTTCATGATTCCCAGTTTGGTGTTTAGTGGTGGGAAAATAACTTTCTAGGGGTCAACTAAGGCAGCACTTAATTACAGAAGAAACTTCGGCCTGATTTGCCATGGTCTGCTGGAGTCACTATGTCCAGACATTTCATCCACAACTGCGGTGGATCATTGGTGGCACAGGCCAAGTCGTCTCTGTAAAGGTTCAGTTGCGTCAGATGCAACTGAACCTTCACTGAGAAGACTTCGCCCGCGCCACCTATGATGTCCACCACAGTTGTGAACAAACCGTCTGGATATAGTGACTTCAGCAGACCATGGCAAGTCAACACAGAAGTTTCTTCTATAATTATCAACTCCGGCCATGAAAGCCTACATATACTTCAGGCAGCATTTGTTAACATTTTTTACTCCTGGTGTCAACACTCGTTTCTTGGACCAGGTAGATGTGGATCAGTGCCTGTCCTTAGCTCTGCTGCCCCATTTTCATAAATGATAAGGGACTTTTGTGTAGCCTGCTTGTTGTCCTAATAGAGTAGTACATACCTTCAAGTCACCACACACATCCGATCTATACTCATGATATTTGATTTTGTCCAAGATAATTTGTGTTGTGATATAATTTTGCTTTAGTGAAATGGAATGTCCCACAGGTGTCGAAGCTAGAATGTCTCGGCTCATCTTTACAAACGTTCCCTTTCTGCCAGCCAGATTCAGTGTCCGAACCTACCTTCTGCGCATGCGCCGGCAGTAGTTTCCCTACCTTCTGCGCATGCGCTGGCAGTACCGGCAGTAGTTTCACAATTACCCACTAGATTGCAGCACACGCTATTTCACATTGCCAACATTGCTTTTTACACTACACTAGTTTTCATTGCCAACACATTAAACACCGATATTTATTTGACACGTGCTTTATTTAACACGTGATGCAACCACCTGCAATCTGGCAGTAACATAACAATGACATACGCCGCTATCGCGTAGCGCAACTCCATACATTATTACTGGCTCATTCTTTATTATTGGCTCGTTCTTTATTATTATATTATTATGAGCCGAAATGGATTTATTATTTTTTATCCATTATTATGGATTTGAGCCGAAATGCATTTATTATTATTTTTAATCCATTATTATGGATTATTATTATTATTATTATTATTATTATTATTATTATTATTATTATTATTAATAATAATATATTAGATTTATATTATATATATTATATTTAATACTATTATATTATTATATTTATATTATTTTTATTAATATTTAAATATTAAAATATAAATATTTATTTATAAATTTATATTAAAATATTATAAATATTTAATTATATTTAATACTATTATATTATTTTTATTAATTATCGTTCTTTTTTATTTATTGATTTTATTTATTTATTTATTTTTTTTTTTTATTTTCGAGTGGAGAAAAAATCCATTTACGGAGCTTCTTCCTTGCACCAAGCACAATAGCATAATGACGACTCCCGCAAAAACATTCAAACTTACTGTTGGCAACAAAGTCCTAGGGACATTTTGCTGTTGGCAGCGTTGCATTAACACAGCAACTTCGACAACTTTCGTGACCATTCGTACACACTGCCGAATGGGACTTAGCCGAAATTCTGACCAACTCATCGCGGGAACCTTTCTAAAGATTATCCGAATGTCTCCATTATGAGCCTTTAAGCTCCTTTTAGAGGAATCCAGTCTTCAATCTTCTAATTGATAATCAATCTGCAACTGCTCTATCAGTCCTGGAATGTCACAGTAGTAGGTTAAATCACCTTCCTTCTTGAAATACTTCCTAAACCCCTTATCTCAAGGTTTGTATAAAAAAAAGTTAGTTCCGGTGCCAAAAAGATCGTTTTCTTTCAATTGTGAAAAGCAGTTCACTCTTTTCCTTCGTGGAACCAAGGTCTCATATCAGATTACAAATCGGTCTGGTTAAACAATTCTGAACTTCCTGTTTCTGTTGCTGGCAGAAACTTCATATGAACTTGCTCATCAACGGAATCTGAAGAAGCTCCAGAATCAGCTAAGAGGTGAAGGAATTGGAATTTTTGGTCCATGAGGAATGGTTCTCATCGCTGACTTTAAATTCAGGTACACAATCCTGTCCGTGTTTTTCTTACTAAATCCAGCCACTTAACACATACCAAAAGAGCAGTCACTGCTATGGTCCTGAAGCTCGCTCCAAACCATCTCTATGCTAAATGGAAGGGTCTTACACTTCCCTTGGCTCCATTGTCGTAGGTTTTCAAGACATGTTTTACAAATTAAATGGGAAGTCCATACCTTGTCCTGGTTTCCTAATTTGACTTTAAACTTCGCATAGTATAAATGTTTCACCAATGCAGTTATTGCCTGCCTCTGCCCTTTCATTATGTAGCACTCACACATAATAGAATGAGTCTGGCTTATTCACATCTTTCACTGATTCCTGACATACTCGCCGTTTTCACAGAAGTACAAAATATAAACAACAGACTCTCAAACTTTCACCACACTAATGATGTAACTGATTGTCTTTGGACTAGGCAGCATTAGGTATTTTGCCACTGACACAAACTATAAAAGTGCAGCTCTGGATTTCAACAATGCATTTCAGTGGTAACAATTCTAAAAGCAGACTGATATCTGAGAGTTCAGTGGAGTGGTGTTAGGTTGACAAACACGTAAAAGAATAACAAAGTAAACCACGACCACACGAACAACAGCTGATTCTCTGTTACTGCAAAGCAGCACCAAGCCACAGTGACACATTTTAAGACAGTAAATCAGAATCAGCATGAAAACTAGATGTGATACAGGAAAAGCAGTGATATTTCTGAAATCAGGAGACCTTATTTAATCAAAATCACTTATCAGATGCTTTGCCGCAAAAATCATGCTAGGTGGTGTGATTAATGGTTATGGAGGTTTTAAATCAGTTCTTTTTATTTTCTGTAGATAATGACCCCCACAACAAGGAAATATTTACATGCAAAAATTCAAGTCCTTGGTGCACAAGGGTTATCAATAAAAGAAATTTCTCAATGTCTAAAGGTTGATAGACACACTGTAAGGAAGTGGATTCGAAAAGAAGAGGGTGATGTGAACAGTGAAATTAAGCGGAGGCCAACTAAAGTTATGCCAAACACAGAGAGAAGGATCAGCGGGATATGTAAAGATAAATTTACTGAAAAAGAAGTGTGCTCAGGAAATTGAATTTCTTGGTTTATTTCCAAGACTGTGAGAAGAAAATTGAAGTCGCAACAGTCAGACATTATGTAAGAATAGTTCATTGCAGTAGAAATGCATACAAAGAACTAGTTATATATATTGCTTCTTCTTCTTTGGTTTAACAGCCTTTTTAGGCCAAGACTACTCCAATGACCTGCCTCCATCCAACTCTATCCAGTGCTACTCTTAACTTTTCTGGTTGCATACAGAGGATTGGTGGGAGTGACCTGTTCACATGGATTAATATCCATTCTATGCAGATGCCCTAGCCATCTTACTCTGTTGGCCTTAATTACTTTAATTACATTTTACTCTTTATACTATAATTAGGGCTCGGAAGTTCATGCCCTAAAAACACTGAAATATGCATGCAAATATGCTCTTAAAACTTCAAAATATGCCAAGAAATATGCACTATTTCATTAGAACAGTTCATGTCCCTTTGCAGTAGACGAGTTAGTGTAAATAATAAAGTTACCTTATTCCTTAGAGGTTGAAGCAGAAGTGGTTCCGTTGCTAGTATTAACTGCTAAATTGCAGTTCACAACCACCACTACACAAATTTTCAACAGTAAAACGTCGTCTATTGTCTGGCAAAATACTTTTGTAACATAAAAAACTTCTTTACACGACACAAGATGTTATAGGGGCATATTTAAATGATGTTAACTGTTTCACAGAGAGAGTCAACTCTCTTGGTGTGACAGATGGTTTTCTTTCGAGGATGTCTTGAATATCACACATCTGTTTATAACCAGAATTTTTTGAAATTACATAATTCACTTTCTCTTTCACTTTTTGTCCTATGCTACCAGGAACCAAACTTCGATCACATATTGTTTTTTTCAAGCACAGTAAGTGATTCATGCAAACGAAATCCTACAGCTTCCAATGCCGTTATGGCTGTTGGTAAGAAAGAAAAATGGGCAGATATGAAACTAAGATCCTCTTTCAACCCAGTGTCTGACAGAGTATTTTGCACAGTTTCCATTGATGAAGCATCGTTCGAGTCCAATGAATTAACAACCTATTCAATTATTTCTATGTGCTCAGCATAATATAAAACTGCATCGACCCATGTTCCCCATCGAGTTAACACTGGTGCAGGAGGAAGTCGGATATTAGGTGCTGTTGATCTGAACAACTTAACTCTTTTAGGAGATTTAACAAAAATTCTCTTTGTACTGGACACAAATCTATCTACCAGTGGGAAAGAATCGCGTATTGTCTCAGAAATTCGATGAAGAGCTTATGCCTAACAAGTTATATGAATTAAGTTAGGAAAAATACCTTTCAGAGTTTTTCCCTGATTTTATCATATAATGTAACATAAAAGCAACCAGTTGTATTCGATTCCACATGGGCATTGTAAATTCAAAGAGTCCATCACAAACTGAGTCACAGTTACATTGTCAGTGGCCGACAATTTGCACATATTAAGGAGATAAGCTGTAGTCTTTTGTTCAATATTTAAGGCACCCACGATTATATTAGCAATAGAACGGCGTTTAGAATCAGAGGTTTCATCAACAGACAACCACACAAACTGATGTGCTAAATTTTGTATATTTGACAATACGTTATTATTATTTTTATTGATAATAAAAACTTTAGAAACCAAAATTGCTTTATTTGCTGACGATGTAGTCATTTGGACTTCAGGCTCTTCAAAAAAACCTGAATTAATTAAAGACAGAATAGAAACAGCCCTAAACAAAGTACATGAATGGAGCTCCAAAAACCTCATGACTATCAATGTGGAAAAAACAAATTATGAATTATTTACACTAAAATACAAACCAGTTAATATTAGCATAAATTATAATGGTAAACCACTCAAAGCAGTTGATGATGCCAAATACTTGGGCATCACTTTCGACAGAAAGCTAAGTTGGAAAAAACATATAACAAACATCTCAGAAAAGGTTGAAAAGAAATTGCAAATCCTGAAAAGGTTAGCTGGTGCTAAATGGGGCTGCTCAAGGAGAGTCCTTAACACAACATACAAAATGTATATTAAACCAAACCTCTTGTACTGTTCTGAAGCTTTAATAACAGCAGCAAATGCTAACATCAATAAACTTGAACAAATACAAAATCAGGCTCTTCGCCTAATCACTGGAGCAGTTAAATCCACACCTATTGATGCCATGCTTGCCTTAACACGGACCCCATCAATAACAACAAAAATAGAAGAACAAGCATTGCTCCAACACGAGAAAATGTTACGACTGCCAAACTCTAAATGGACAGAAGAGAACCTCCCCCCTTCAATCCTTAAAACTCATAGTAGTTTCCTAGAAAAGGTAACACAGATTAAATCCAAATTGAACATTCCTAACACCAGAGAAAATCTACTTATTAGAGAAAATCCATTGGAATTATTGCAACCTACCTTCAATTTGGAATTAATAGAGGAAATAAGTAAATCAGACACACCAAAAGAAATACAAAAACTTCTAGCTCTGGAAACAATCAATACTAGGTATCCCACAGAAGAATGGCTGCACATATATACTGATGGATCCTCGAAGGAAAACCTTACTGGAGCTGGAGTTACGTGTTCACATTTTTCCTTTTATCATTCTATTGGCAGAGACACAACAAATTATGATGGAGAAATAGAGGCTATATACATTGCTCTCCGACAATTATTAAATCTTCCCTTAAATAAATTTAACAAGGCAGTAATTCTTTCGGATTCTAAAGCTGCAATTCAGGGAATATGTTCAAATACTACAAAGAAGTCAACAAAAATTAGAGAATGCTACAAAATGTTAACACAACTCCAAAAAGTTAATAAGACTGTTCATCTCCAATGGATTCCAGCACACTGTGGATTCATGGGGAACGAAGCTGCAGACTCACTTGCAAAGAAAGCCACAACAATAACACAAAAGTCTAAATTCAAGTTCTCATATTCCTCAATAAAACGCTTGATCATTAAAAATTTTTGTCATTCATACCTACAAGAAATAGAAACAAATGCCAAAGATAAAAAATGGATTACACTACTTTCCAATCCAGATATAATCCCCCAGAGACCAAGGAAAACAGCTGTTGCAGCCTTCCGACTATTGACAAATCATGACTGCTTGGCAAGTCATCTCTACAGAATAGGTATCTCAGCCTCACCGATATGTGTCCTGTGTAACGATCCAGCAGAAATGAATGAAGAACACTTGAAGACCTGTGAAGCATTAAGATCAGAAGAAACTACAGTTCAAAAGTATTGGAAAGCACGAATGCTAATGGCTTCATTGCCAGATGCAAGGCACTAGAAAACAACAACAACAACAATACGTTATTGTAACAATGCCCTACATAAGTCTTACGCAGTGTACTTTCTTCAGGCACATGTTGTTGAGTACACTTGGCAAGAATGTTTTTAAATATCAGATTATTAATTTTGAAAAAGGGAATATAAGCAGCTAAAAATGCTTGGCACAAGTCATAGGAAAATTCAGCAACCCTACTTCCTAAACACTCTACTAATTGTTTTAGAACAAGTTATTTGTTTGCGAGTTTTCTGATTAAATTCTCCTTATGTTTTGCTGTGTTTAAGTGCTGAACTATTTGAAATATTTTCTCACTCCCTATATTTTTGTCACACGCTCCACAAAACAGTGCCCTATTATCTGTAGATATTAAATCACCCGAAAACTCTTTCTGTAAATTAATTAATCTAGCACTCTAAGTTGGTTTTATTTTCAGCATTTGAAGAGTTTTTTTTAACATTTTATACACCTAATTTAATTTGGAGGGAACCAGTTCACAACACTGTTATGTTTGAAGACCACGCAGAGGCTAGCGTTGCTATAATCGTGCTGCTCAAAACGACCTGCAATTTATCTTTGTTAATATAAACCTCTCAGATAACGCACTGATTATTCTTTACGCGCAAACATATCATGAAAGAATGGAAACAGGGGATTCACTACATAACAACATGATTCAGCATTGCTTCTCGCCACCTCGCGAGTTACATCATCATATGCAACACTACCAATATGAAAAATATTATTCAGGTGGAAAAAAACCATAAAAATCATTAAAATATGCTATATAGAGGCTATAGTATTGAAATAATATGCATTTATCAAAATCAAGAAAATATGCAGTTATATGCACCATAAAATCACGTCCAAATAACTTAAAATTCCATAATTCGTGCAGATAATGTAAAAGCATACATTTTTAACCCCTATGAAAAAACATGCAAATGCAGGAACTTCCTAGCCCTAACTATAATTTTATATATATATATATATATAATATATATAATAGCACTGGTCTAATCATTGTTTTATACAGCATGCATTTTGTTTTTATACTAAGGAGATGGTACTGGAGTTGCTTCTTTAACCCATAACATCTATTAGCCATCTTCATCCTTGAGTTTATTTCTGTAGTAATGTTGTTATTGTTATAACAGTCCCATGGTATTTAAATTGTGTAACGATTTCAAATTTACAATTATCAATTTCCCTTGTATGTACTTTGTAAATATTTTGTCTTGTTTTCATTGATCATTAATCCCATCTTCTTCACTGCTTTTTCTAATTTATTAAATACTTCTCTCACCTCTCTTTCAGATCGCCTGATTATGTCTAGGCCATGGCATACGCTAGCAGTTGGGAAGATTTAAAGGATATGTTTACTCTTGTGTCTATACCTGATTCTCTAATCAACTTTTCGAGAGCTATGTTGAAAAGCAGACATGACAGTGCATCTCCTTGTTGGAGTCCTCTATACATCGCAAATTTGTCAGATAATTGATTCTATATCCTTACTTTACATTTCACATTCCTAAGTGTTGCTTTTGTGAGATTTATCAGTTTACCTGGGATTTCAAATTCTCTCATTGCATTACATAGTTGTACTCTATCAATAGTATCGTAAGGTGCTTTAAAATGTATAAAGAGATGGCAAGTGTCAATTTTAAACTCGAATAGTTTTTGTAATATCTGTCTCAATGTTTGCATCTGATTAATAGTTGATTTCCCTGTTCTAAATCCACATTGATGCACTCCAATTTGCTTGTCTGCATATGACTTTATTCTTTTAAATAGTATTATAGAAAAAATTTTGTATATTATATTAAGTAGTGTAATACCCCTATAGTTATTTCATAAAGTGGGGTCTCCTGCTTTAAAAATCGGACATATAATTTCTTGCTCCCATTCCATTGGTATCATTTCGGTTTCCCATACCTGTTGTATTATTTGATGTAATTTCGGTAGAATTATAGGTTATGCTATCTTAAACAATTCTGCATTCAAATTATCAGGTCCTGGAGCTCTGTTATTTTTAGGTTGATCTATAGCTTCATATAGCTATAGTAATGCTTCAAAGTGTGTTTTCCAGCCTTTGAGAACTGCATCGCCATAGTATACCAAGTCCCCATTAGCATCTCTGCAAATTGTAATCCTTGGCTTGAATCCTTAAACTATTAGTTTATAAAACTGCCTAGGTGCATTTAATTGATGTTGTGTTTCCAACTCCTTAAATAATTCTTCATAGTAAATCTTCTTCTTTTTTCTATTTTTTTTTTTTTCTACTTTTCTTATTTCTTTATATCTCAATTGAGTTTCTTGTTTTTTTGTTTACTGCTTCCTTATATACTTTGTTCTTTTCTTATGTAATCTTTGAAGATTCTTCATCATACCAATGTTTATTGATTCTTTTTTGATTTTCCTTAATAGTTGCTTCAGCCGCCTTCTGAGCCAACGTTTGCTCCCCTAAAACTTCTAGTATCTAGAATATTACTCTTATGTGTCCTGTCAATTAAAAGATGGTCAATCTGATTAGTTATACAAGGTGTGTTCAAAAAGAAACCCGACTTTTGCTTTATCAGCTTTATTACTTATTGTACAACATTTTAAGCACTGTCCCCTTCAAAATGGTCCCCTCTACTGGTAATCCACCATTCCCATCATTTCTTCAATTTTTGGAACAGTTCTGGAACACATTTTGTATGGCCGTGCCATAGCTGAGTGGTTAGACCATTTGCTTCTCACCAAAGTGGCCCAGGTTCGTTCCCAGGCAATCACATGTGTTCCAAAGCTCAACTACATAATATTCATTCATTGGAATTTGTTTTCACTGCTATTACAAAGCTTTAGAAATGATAATTAATCACCAACTATCCTAAAATTATTAAAGGACAACCTTTTCAATAAAGCAATTCATTAGCAGCAATTATACCTATATGATTTGTCCCTTTGCAACACTTAGTTGAGGAATAACAATTTCAGTTTTTCAAACAAGATCCTTTGGTTTTGCTTTTCAGCATTAACAAATGTACGTGATAACATTTCATAGAATGACTCAGGGGTCTCCGTCTAGGGGATATGTGAATAGCGACCACAAGGTACCCAAGCTGAGCAGAACATTACTTTGACTTACTGGTGTTTTGCTCCTCACTGTAACTTTTCTATCTGACCTTACCTTGGTCATCTCTTGTTCTCTTCCAACCCCGATGCTATTAGGGTTTCCGAGAGCTAGGGAGTCTGTATTTTTCCAACCTCTCCATTTCTCTATAAAATCTTAACCCCTAACATGCTGACCTGTCATGGCATGTAATACGTCCTGTGAGTGGTGATCAGAGGATGTGGTCAGTGAATTTATTTTGATAATTCTCCCGGTCAGGTCAGTGAGACCCGTAAACCAATGACAGGTGTGGTCCTCCAGACATTCTGGGGGTTGTGAGAGAGCAATGTGACCGCCAAAACATAAAAATATGGTGCTCTCTAAAAAGCGGTTACTATTACTCTTCAATATCATCAGTGAAAAATACTGGAGAGCAAGAGGATTAATGACTTCATTGTCAGAAATCCAGCATTAGCTAACAACAACAACATGTGGGATTGGTGGTGGGCAAAGCGGCACTGGAGCAGTTTCCTCCGGGTTCTTCAGTTACTCCCCATCTCATTCTACTGGTGCTCCATCTTCATTCCATGTATCGTCAGTGTCACTGCCTGCGGTGCTGTATGTAATAAAAGCGGGCGTTAAACACTTCAAAAGAATGCATTATGTGGGATGGCCTGCAGGTCTCTCATTGCATTGTCCTGAATTTCCTCATAGGTTTGGAAATTATGTCCTTTCAACGTGTTTTTCAGTTTGGAAAACAGGAAAAAGTCTGCTGGGGCTAGGTCCGGAGAATACAGTGTATGGAGCACAACAAGAATGTGGTGTTTGCTAGCTAGCTATAGGTAAGGAGCAATGTGAGCTGGCGCATTGTCATGATGCAGAATCTAATTCTGATTTTCCCGCAATTCAGGCCTCTTCCTGCACATAGCATCCCTCATGCGCACTAGTATTCCCTGATAGACTTCCTTGTTTACCATCTGACCACGTGGCACAAATTCATGATAAATAATGCTTTTATAGTCAAAAAACACATCCAACATCACCTTGATCTTTGACCGACTCATGCCTGCTTTTTTTGGATGAATTGACCCTTTGTCCACCCACTGTGATGACTGCATCTTCGTTTCAGCATCATAGCCATACACCCATGTCTCATTGTGTGTTATGATGTTCTTAAGAAAGTTTTCATTGTCATTAGCAGCGGCAAGCAGTTCCTCGCACATTTCAACACAGGTCTGTTTCTGATCTTCAGTCAACAAACGCGATATGAATGTTACACAGACACAATGCATCTCAATAAGGAAAAATTGAAGCTATTAACAGTGAAGCAACAAGATTCTAAAGTAAGAACAAATTAGAAATTAAAAACTTCACTTATGTTAGTAATGCTGTTATATTTTGCTGACCCTGGGTTTCAAGGTGTGTCCAGCTTTGAGAATGAGTTGGACACAACTTGAAACCCAGGGTCAGCAAAAAATAACAGCATTTCTAAGATAAGTGAAGCTTTTAGTTTCTAATTTGTTCTTACTTTAGAATGCATCTCAAGTTTTTCACTCATAATTTGTTGGTATGCTGATGCCCAGCTGGTCAGCAACTTCCCAAACAGTTAAATGACGATTTCTGCAAATCACAGCACAAACTTATCCATGGCCATCATCTACTGTTGTGGGAGGACATTCAGATTTGGAATCGTCACAGACCGACATTCTGCCCAGTTGAAAACGTTTAAACCACTCATAGCACTGCGTGTGACTCATACAGTCCTCTCTGTATGCTTGGCTAAGCATTTGCAATATGTCTGTGAAAGTTTTGCCAAGTTTGTTGCAAAATTTCACTCACACATGTTCTTCAGGTTCCTTCATTGCTACTTTGTCATTAATCCGATGAGCAGGCTGTACACATGCTTGTTTTAGCAGCTGTGGTTCACGTGCTAATTGTCTGAGCAAAATGTGACAAACAGCAGTTTGTTGTCTAAACCTGCTGCTAGGTGTGCTCATTAGCCGCAGCATGCTCTCTTTGCTAGTTGGTGCACTATTTCAAAAGTTAGGTTTCTTTTTGAACACACCTCGTATTTCCATCTGGAGATTTCTGGGTTGCTTTGTGGATTTGTTTATGTGGGAACATAGTACTACTTATTACCATAAAAATTCAACATTCTCATTCCATTATCATCAAATTCTTTGTGTAGGCTGTGCTTGTTGTATTAAAAAATACATTTGTTGTCCGGCTTTTGCATTAAAGTCTCCTAAGACTATTTTTATATCATATCTAGGGCATCCATCATATGCTTTCTCAAGATATTTATAGAAAGTCGCCTTATCATCTTTGCTTTTAGTTTCTGTCAGATCATGGACATTGATAATGCTACAGTTTCAGAGCATCCCCTTCGTCTAAGTTTATATACTCTCCAACTGATATGAAAAATCCATTACCAGGTGCTTATATTTTTTATTCACAAAGAACCCAGTACCAGCTTGGTGTAATTTATGATGACAACTATAATAGATGTTGCCTTCCTTTTTCTCGAGAATATTTTTCCCAGTCCAGCTTATCTCTTGGAAGGCTAATATATCTATATTATATTCCATAACACCCCATAAGATTATTATTATTTATTTATGCCAACAAACTTACTGTTGGTGTTTTTAAACACACAAGCCGTGTGTGGGCAAAGTTTGAGAGGTAGAACTGGAACTTAAAAATTCAATGCCACAACTGGGATTTGAACCACAGACCTTCCGCTTACCAGACGGTGCTCTAACCATTGAGCTATTGTGACAAACTGCCAGAATGGCATTAAATTCTCACCATTGGGGTAATTTGTCTCTGATGTGAGACTGCCTTTGTGGTTTACCAGGAGAAATACGAACTGGTTTGAGAATTTAATGCCATTCTGGCAGTTTGTCACAATAGCTCAATGGTTAGAGCAGCCGCCTGGTAAGCGGAAGGTCTGTAGTTCAAATCCCAGTTGTGGCATTGAATTTTTAAGTTCCATTTCTACCTCTCATCCCATAAGACTCTTTAGCGGTCCACTTTTGTATAATGAAAATACTCTCCATGTTGCAATTTGTAAGCATTGTGCTTGTTAGTCCGTCTAGAGTTTATCTGGCCAGCTTTCTTCATTTTGAAACTCTCAACAATATTGTTTTACAGTATGAGGTTGTCATCCCCATGACAAACCTCCAACCTAGAGGACCAGGTAATTTGTAATCAAGGTTATCTTCCCCTAGCCTTTTTATAGCCAACTACTCACTGCAAGGCAGCAGTGCTGGTTTTGGTCTGCCCCGAGTATTTTATTTCCCTGGTACCTACCATATCGGGTGAGCGTTCACTTATCTGCCGCCTGGGGAGGCACCAGATTTGAGACCAGCAACTCCACATGGAATATATATCACTGTTGTATGAAATTTTCTAAGAGATGAATCAGGGAAGTTTTTGAAGACACTCCAGAAGGATGTTATACAGATGAAAGTCTGATTGAATTCAACTCTAAACCAAATAGGCAAAATTGTAGAATTTGTACAAGCAACCCTATCAAGATTTCTCCAGTGCTTGTTCCAAAATTTGCACCAAAAAATTATGGTCACAGGTGGCGTGTCATTGTGTGGGAAAACATACTTTTACATTGTTTCTGAAAAACAGACTGTCACTGGAGAATATTATAGACAATCAATTTTGCCAACATTCAAGAACAGCATGGATGAGCCCTCCAAGTTTCTCAGGCACAATAATGAGCATTCTGATGCAGGATGAAGTAACAGCTCATACTGTGAAAGTAACCATGCAGGTAATAAAGGATGGCTACAACAGCGTTTGGATTGATTGGCCTGAAAATTCGCCTGACTTCAATATCATTGAGCACTTGTGATCCAAAATTCAATATAGTATACTTAAGACAACCCAGACCATGCAATAGGAACCAATTAGTCACCAGGGTTCAACAGAATAGGAAAGTATTGACCAAAACTATATCATCGATCTGGTAGAAAGTTTCTCTCAACGCATTATTGTGTACCATGCCAACAATAGCGGACATAGAGTACTAAATTTGTGTGTTAGATGCATAGTTACATAGTGTTAATGACGGAGAAATAAATGTCTAATTATTTAAACAGTGTTATTTTGAAAAATTTGGTTTTGAGAAACTTTAGTCCACCCTGTACAACACGGTACCACATCACTTCTAAAGGAAGCCATGCTAAGGAGTTTTACACCCAAAAGAATCGATTGAACCTGCGACCTTGGGAACGAGGTGTACAAGTGTGCTTGCGTTTTTCTGAACACTTTAACTGCTATGGTTCTCAGTATCCCTCTGCCGGGTTTAAACCCATGACCTTGGGAATCAGAGACTAGCGAGTTACCTCTAGACCACAGAGGAGGACGAATATACATGCATGCATACATACCAAAGGCAGAAAATTAGCTAAACTCCAAACGTGGTATTTTTCTGTTCCTTTCAAGGAATACATTATGATTTACAATAAAATCCTATCACCCCAACTACCCTGTACATAGGAAATGTTTTGTTATCTATTGTTTTCCCAAAAATGGCTCTTAACAATTTTGATTTCTGTATCATACATGTAAAATATTTGCATGGCAAATTAAATGTGCATTTTGTATTCTCTGTGAATAGTGAATAGCTTATGAAGTATGTTATATTCATAAACTTTCCCTAAAAACTTTCATTGATTTTCTCTCTCCTGTGTAAACTGTTCTTGCTCAAACTTATTACATTCTCTACTACATATAATAAATATGGGAAGTAAAATAGGAACAAATTAGAAACTAAAAGCTTCACTTATCTTAGTAATATTGCAAGATCTTACACAACTGACTAGTTTCAAGTTGTATCCAACTTATTTTCAAAGCTATCCAAACAAGTTACCATAGTTACCAATGCTCAAATTAAAAAATCTGTTGCCAACCTCTGAAAATAATTTTTTATAATTTAACCTTTGGATTAATTTCATGATTAAATGACCAATAATGATCTGCCAATATTGATCTGATTTATCAATTTGTTTATATTTAATATTTCTAAAATGCTCTTTTATCCTGGTTTCTAAATGACATTTAATTTTACCAATATAAACCCTATCACAATCCAAACAGCTAAAGTGCTAAATGCCAGATTTTTTATAATTTGGAATTTTATCCTTTTTAGAAAAATTTAGTAAATTTTGTGTATAAAATTTATTCTAAGGGACTAAATTTATTCCATGTTCTTTAAAAATTTTTGTAATTTTTGATGGTAAGTATTTTAAAAGTACAATTATATAATTTTTTTTTTTGAGGGTAGAAACCTCTTTGACAGCCTTTTGATACATTTTTCTACGTTTTTATGTATAAAATCTGTATTAAAACCGTTAATTACCGCAGTGTTAATAATGTGTTTATATTCTGTGTTAAATTCCTTCTTATTAAGGGGTATGTTTATTAACCTATAAATTAAACTATTGAAAACAGCAAATTTGTATGAAAAAGGATTAAAACTTTTATTTTGTATGTAATTATCAGTACAAGTAGATTTTCTATAAATACCAAAATTAAATTTACTGTCATGGTTTTTAATTTTTAAGTCTAGGAATGGTAGGCATACATTATTTTGTGTTTCCAAAGTGAATTGTATGGCTTTATCCAGTAAATTAAAAAGTTTTAAAGCATCATTTATCTGTTTCCTAGGTAACAACAAAAATGTCATCCACATATCTATACCATATTTTAAAAATAAGAGGTAATGATTTTGTAATTTTAATTTCAAAAAAGCTAATGAAAAGATTAGTAAGAAATGGCGAAAGTGGACTACCCATTACCAAGCCAGAAGTTTGTTGAAAGAAATTACCATTAAAACTAAAAAAAATTTAATCCAAACAAGTTTTGTAAGTTTTACAAAATCATCTATTAATTCTTCGTGTAATTCCAAATTATTCATCGATCCAGATGACTCAGTTGATTAGGTGCTGGTCTAGATTCCAAGGTCACAGGTACAAACCTGACCCAGACCGACATTTTTAAGTGTGCTTAAAAGCGACCGGCCCATGTCAGTAGATTTACTGGTATGTAAAAGAAACTTTTGGCATATATGCCACACTGATATTATCCTGACAATTGACAGCATCGTTAACCAATAAAATATTTATGTACATTATTTGTCACTTTCAAAGGCTATTGAAGTTTAGAAACTTGCAGTGTGTCCCTGCACAAGTCTCTTCAATTAATTTGCAATATAATTTCTTCTCTTAGTGCCATCCTTGAGAAAACTGGAAACTAATTCTATCTGATAATAGAAAATCCTTAACCTCTAAAAACTTTGAGAAACTCAGTGAGTTAAAGTAATTCCTATGCTTACTTGCATATATCTTATAGGTGTTTTAATGCATGTAAATTTCGGCCCCATTCATACCAGTAATATAGGCTATTCACAGAAAATTCAAGATTTATATTTTATTATGAAAAATATCTTTATTTGAATTACAAAAATTGGTAACTTTTGTTAAAATCATAAATAACTAAATATTTTCCACATAAAGGATGGTTTAGGGGAGAAATACTTTCTTGAAAATCTTTGTGTTGATCTTTGGAACATTTGAGTTTAAATACCAAGTTTATCCAACTTTTCATTCTTCTGTTATGTTGTTCACAAACATGCAGGATGCACATATCTTTTCCTAAATTGTTATTTATTCATTCCTTGGAACATGTATTTCTGGTCAAATCTAGATATTCAGTTTCTGGTGAAATATAATACTTTCTTTAGTTACTTGGTGGAAAAAGCAAAAAGATGTATAATTTCCTTTTCTGATCAGCCAAAGTTGTGTAAAATTATCAAACCATTAACTGGTGATAAATTTGAATCTTGATGTTCATGTGGTGTTGCAGTTTTATTTCTGTGTAAAATGTTCCTTTTCTTATTCTCAATATAAATGTTTTTTTCTCTCTTCTCCCTTTTTGCATTTTTAATTTAGTAATATTGCAGAATATGAAATTCCCTTTTATTGTGTATCTGTTTATTCTAAGAGACAAAAAAGTTGAGTGTTTTTTAAAACTGGTTATTTCTGTTTCTAGGGGGTACCTTCTGGCGTGTTCATGGAGCACGATTTACCACCAGAATTACTTCAACAAGGCTGGCGAAAGTTTTGGAGTAAACGAGAAAATCGCCCATACTTCTGGAACAAACTAACAGGAGAATCACTTTGGGAGATGCCTGCCTTAAAGCCACAGGTTGTAAAGAATGCCTTCAATATATACATTTAAATTGGTGTCCACAAACATGAATTCTACTGTTATTCCTCTGTCTAAACTCTTTTCTTTTCCTTTTTTTCCCATTTATGAGCGTGGATCGGGAAGTAATGCATAACAATTTTTTTTTCTGGCGTGGTATTGGGGCTTGGATGTTGATATAGTATGAAGTTTTTACTACGAATGTTTTGTTTTTCATGTGCAGCTCTAGTGAGAGAAGTGTGAACTATGCAACAAAGATGGCACACATGTTACGGTCATCAACTTGTGAAGAGCAGCAAAGTATATTGCGGTTTTTGTGGGCTCAAGGGCATAGCCCAAGTGAGATTCTCAAGGACATGATAGCATGCATGGGGTTGACTGTGTGGCAGCAGCAATGTCTTCAGCTGGTGTGCATTCTTCGAAGATGGCTGTGATAAACCTTTGTGATTGACCCATTCCAGATGGCCAGTAACAGCTGCAGCCCTGGAGAATGTCACTGAGATGGAACTTTTGAAAATTAACTATACCCTACACCTACAGTCTAGACTTTGCACCATCAAATTTTCATCTGTTTAGTCCCTTGAAATTCCTGGCCGATTAACACTTTGCGACAGTTGCAGAAGTGAAATCAGTAGTTCGCAGATGGCTGTACTCCAACTGAACCAACTTCTATGAACAGTGTATAACGAAACTAACAATAGGAGAAATGTGTTGAGAAAGTTGGTGACTATATAGAAAAGTAGCTACAAGATGTTAGAGAGGTAGAATCAGAACTGAAAAATTTAATGCCACAACTGGGATTTGAACCACAGACCTTGCACTTCGCGTGTGGCTGCTCTAACCACTGAGCTATTGTAACATTTTGCCAACATGACATTGAATTCCCCAACCGATGGGAATTTTTTTCCTGGTAGACCACAAAGGGAATCTCTCATCAGAGATAAATACTCCAAGGGGTGGTCTACCAGGAAAATATGAATAGGTTGAAAAATTCAATGTTCTACTGGCAAGTTGTTACAATAGCTCAGTGGTTAGAGTAGCTGTGCATAAAGTGAAAGGTTCCCAGCTGTGGCATTGAATTTTTCATTTCTGATTCCACCTTTCAAACATAGCCTACACATGGCTTGTGTGTTTAAAAACACCAGCAGTAAGTTTTTTTGTCATAAATAAATAATAAAAGATGTCAGTTAATTTTGCATTTTTACATACAGTATAATCTGCCTTCAATGGACTCCTTATTAAGTGGAAATCTGTCTTAAACAGAATTATTTTATGGCCCCATGAATTAAGGGGTGAAAAACATGCTAAACTTCCTTTCTTAACCTCTTGAGCGATGGCGATTTAAAACGTCTGCGAGCTGAGAACTGCTAGCATTTAAATTGTTAAATGCGCTAAAAGTGCTTCGTATATACACAGCTGTATTTTGTGTAAATATTAAGTTATTTTAATGAAACAAAAACTGGTATAAAACTCGTTATATGCAGTATAAATGTACGTCATCAGCAAAGTTGAGTTGTATTTACAAAACGTTGAAATGGCACAATTTTGTTTCACTGTGGTGAAAAGTCAACTTTGCTCTGTCGAACGCATCTAATATAAGTTCTCGGAAAGAAACAGTAGCCGACCCATTGTATGTGTGGCTTATGCGTCAGCATACTGTGTAATAAAGCGCTACTGTATGCGTGTTCTCTTGAGTCATCAGAATAGATCAACATTGCAACTTTTGCTTACGCAAGTTTCGTAACTTAGTAGAGTCCGTGTCTTTCTTTGTTGAAATACATACGTATTCTTTCCTGCTTGTAGCTGAAGGGAGAAGTGGTATAAAAAGATATTTTTGCACCAACTGGATATAACCATATACAATTGTTTGGTAATTTGGAGAGCTCTAAACCCACACAGGACAATGACCGACCTTGACTTCCGACTATAAATAGCTCGCAGCCTAATTGAACAATACCACGTTGGGGGTTGAAAATCCAAAACCCCTGCACCCCTCAGACTTCAAGGAAAACATTATCCTGAAAGGATACCACCAACAGCAAAGAAGTCCCGCCCATTTTGAAAGTGTTTCGTGTGCCGCAAGAAGGGAATTCGCGAATGTGGAGATGTACGTACCCTTGTGTGTTTATCCCTGTTTTGAGGTAAATCACTGCAGAACGAACATGTTAAGGTAAGCCAATAAAGTATA
This sequence comes from Tenodera sinensis, assembly GCA_030765045.1. NCBI lineage: Eukaryota > Metazoa > Arthropoda > Insecta > Mantodea > Mantidae > Tenodera > Tenodera sinensis. The sequence continues at coordinate 257,984,620 of CM060964.1, read as the reverse complement.
TAGACCTTACTAAAATGTTTCATAAAGGGAAAATTATAATAAGTTGAGTTGGATAAGGGATAAATAAGGGTTAAATGCTTAAACGCACAGGACGTGTATACACGCCCATATCGCTCATCCGGCATTTTAAATGGACATGATTTCACGTCGATATCCCCCAAGAGGTTAAATGAAAACTATCTTACACAGACAACAGAAATCAAAATATGTCTCATAATGGAACATTTCCAGTTCCGGAATGCACAATTTAGAAAATTTTCAGGCACCTGGTGAAAGTCTGCATTGTCTGCTCTGTATGTGATGTTTAAGTTAAAATATAACCATATTGCTGCTACCTGACCAGTCTGGGAGGGGGTTGCACTAATGAGGATCCAAATACTGAGAAACCTCTCAGTCATCCTTCACTCCATAGTTAACAATAAGCAGGGCTGATTGTTTTTATTGTTCTCTCTTTCCTTTCTCTAATGACTTTTCACACAGCATAGAACACAGAGCTCTTAATAGTGTACCTGTAAACTTAGACAAAAGTGATGGTTTAGTTATGCTGCAGTCACCATGGCTTCGAAAACAAGAATAAGAGTGAAAGCTATTTATGGTAATAAATGTGATAAATTCTGTGCAAAGCATATCATGAAGGCAAAACCCAGGTTTATGGCATACTAAAGAAGAAAACGGAAATTCTGAAGCAGTGGGAAAATTGTGCTAATGTAAAAATAAAGTGAGAACTTAAGAAAACTAAAAACCAGGACATTAATGAAATAATGTGAGAGTAGTTTGTTAGTGTTAGGGCAAAACACCACCGCATATTGGGTCCTATGTTACAGGAATATGCTAAAAAGGCAGCTGAAAAACTGGGCAAGACTGAATTTAAAGCATCTAAGGGATGGTTGGGGAGTTTCCGCAAAAGATATCATAATTTTTAAGAAACTTTGTGATGAATCATGTGATGTTAACACTGAAACCATCACTGATTGGATTGCTAACTAACTTCAATATTCGAAGGATACGAACCTGAAAACATAACAAATGGCAATGAGACATTCTGCACATTACTGAACAAGTCATTGTATTTAAAAGGTGAGAAATGTTCGGGTGGAATTGACTGTTTTCCTATGTGGTTTTATGTCAGGTGAAATGGAGAAACACCTAGTGATTGGTAAGGCTGCTAAGCCAAGATGTTTCAAAAACATTGACTTTCAGAACCTGCCTGTTGTTTGGAGATCCAATAAAAAGGCATGGATGACATCACAGATCATGGAAGAATGGTTAACAGCATTTAATGGAAGAATGAGGAGACAGAAACAGCATATTCTGCCTGTTTTGGATAATGCAATAGGTCACCCACAATTGAACTTTCCAATGTCCGACTTGCTTGGTTCCCTCCCAAACACCACAAGTATTATTCAACCATTGGACCAAGGCATCATTCAGAATGTTAAAGTACATTTTTGTAAACTGTTAATGCAGTCTTTGCTTGCTAATATGGATTCCACATCATCTGCTTCTGAGGTAGCCAAAATCATATCGATTCAGATGTGGTAATTTGGATAAGCCAAGCAGCATAGAAATTGCTACCAGAAACAGTGACAAAGTGTTTCGGAAAAGCAGGGTTTCCAATGGGTCAAGTTATCAGGATGTTATACAAAACTACATCAATGAAGGCGCTTTCAGTTGCAGTGCCATGGAATATGTCAACACAGACAGTGATATAGATGCCTTAATGGAGAATATGCGAAGTCAGAAAGAAGAAGAGAAGCCAGAGGAAGATGAGAGGAATATGTTCCTGAGTTGGAAGAATAGTGTAGGCTAAAGACTTATTAGGATGCTGTCAAAAGTTTAAAGGAACCGTAGTAATTCGTCCTACGGCAAAATGACTCAAATACGTTAGGTGGGTTTCTCAGGCCAAAGTGTTTATGGAAGGTTGAGCAACTAAGCAGCAATGTGTCCAGTAAACTCTCCTTGAGTACTAGAAAAAATAAGTGAATCATGTATACAACTATTTTATGTTCATTTATGTTTTAATGTACATTACACATATGTATTGCAGAAGAAATGTTTTAAATACACACAAGTGAATAAGATACATTTTTTATCTCATTCTGTCCATTTATGCATGTTCATAGTTTAATTTTGTTAATAGCCAAGTTTTGATCAAACTTTTGTATCCAATGGAATTGCACACAAAAGAAACAGTCTGTCACACTAAGTTGCATTTTGGTCCAAAAGATGACAGTTCATGTAGCAAACATGAGAAATAAACATGGCGGACACAAATATTAACTTAGCGATTGATATATTAAGTATAGGTTTGGGATACATTTCCACAAGTCTGAGTAGGAAAGAAAGATGTATTAGAAGTAAAAGACTTCAGTGGACACAATCATGGTTAGAAAAAAAAGAATGGCACAGGTCGAGCTATATTTGGTCTACTACAAAATGAATTATGGTTAGATGACCTGGAAGACTGTCACAGTTTTCTACGAATTGACAAATAGTTTTAATCTTAGTGTGGATGGATAGGAGATTCCTACTCATTTCATAAAAACAAAAACTTGAAACGTTCAAACACTTAGATGGGGGTTACAGTGCCCTCATCAGTCCAGCTTCTCATTTCTTGAATGCTGCAAGTTCTGTAAACCCCACAAACACAAAGCTGTACTTACACAACAGCTGACTACACATTGTTAAGATATTACAGAATGTAATTTTGTTAATGCCGTCTGTTGTTGCATTAATGCTGAGAATATCTTGCTTGTGAATTACCAACTGAATGCATTACTGCCATTGTCTTGCATACACAAGAAATGCAGCAATGAATCCCCTGAGATGCTGAATACCAAATAAATTGCATAACACAGGAAATATGATTAAGTAAACAATTATTCGTAATGAACTAGCACACGTATGCTAAACTCAAGTCAGATCTTGTGGAACTATAAAAAAGTGGCAAAAAACAATGCTTAATGTGTCCAACTCACTATTAGAAAAATACCTGTTGCTTGCTGTAGTGCATATTACAAAAATAACACCCAAGTTACAGTTATTTCAGTGGAAAGTGTTTATAAACAGACATTATAAACAGACTGATTCCAATGTGATGACTGAGTCATCTTTGGTGTATTCGGATTTGGATGTTGCACCTTTGCTTGAGAAGTGTGAGTAACATAAGTAAAGTTATTCATTTCTGCAAGCTTTAACATTGCTTCTTCAGGGTTGCATTTTGAAGTATGATTTTCATCCAAAGTGTAAATGGAACAATGTTCCACTATAAGTGATATGCAGCAAGCACATGCAAGAGCAAGAAGTAGCTGTTAGGGGCAGGGATTGTGAGCTACTTTTGTGAAGATAATATCAAGAATTTGTTTACAGTGATAGGCACTCTATTTTGGAATGGACAGTAGAAATATCCAGTGCAGATGGACACATAACAAGGTTAATACTCTTCATAGTGATGTTTCTATTACTCAAGAGTATGTAACATGGCAGTTTTAGGATGGTGTAGTTGACAGCACGTAAAGCACACATACATGCAATCTGGGCTGGGCCATAAAAGTAACATTCTCTATTAAGTTTGAAGTGTTTCTTGTTTGCATTAAGTTTCCATGAAATATAGTGCTGTTTCAAATGTCTAGATATAACAAGGAAAATTGACAAAAACTTCTGCCCTTAAAATATATTATTTGGTGAAAAGAAATTAATGTTAAATTTTTTTTATATTTCAGTTTGACCCAATAACAGATCCTTTAGGCATATGCAACCCACCACCTCTTGTTAATGGTCCTCCAGGACCAGTGCCTGTTAAAAGAAGAGCCTCAGAGGAAGGAGTTGGCAGTCCTGTGGCCAAGAAATTCATTTTAGCGTGAGTTTTATACCAGCAAAATTATTTTTCATGCTAAGAGATTTAAAGGTATGTGTCCAGTTGTCTGCATTGGTGTCACAGACATGCCAGAATGAAATTTTCTTTACATTAAATAAAATGTAACCAGAGCTGTTTATTTGTATTGTATGCATGCAGCACTAAAAACTCTGAAGGCTTCTCCTAAGAATAACTTTCCCATTGCATACTAATGACATGCATATGCAATTTTGAGTATTGCATTGTGCACAGTCCATTAAAAAATAGAAATTAGCTAGTAAAACTAGCAACACTGAAGAAATTTAAATCCAATTATGAAATTCTTGGTATTGCACAAAGCCAGAAAGTCTAATCTGCTAAGTTTACATGACTTTCTACAAATTATTGTTTATTATTATAATATCTATTTTAATCAAGATGCCATTCAGTGTGATTCAGCCGGTTAAGCACTGGCCTATGATCTCAAGATTGCAGGTTCAAACCTGGCTTAGACCAATAGTTTTTAAGTTGTTAAAAGTCAGTATATTTACTGGTATGTAAATGAACTGTTGGAAGAAAGTCTGGCACACCAGAAGTGCTGATGTGATCCTGGCAATTAACAGGGTGATTAACAAATAAAATATTTCTTTGAGGGATAGAATTGGAACTGAAAAACTGAATGCTACAGCCAGGATTTGGACCACAGATCCTCCCTCAAGGCCTGTGGTTCAAATCCCAGCTGTGGCATTGAGCTTTTCAGTTCGATTCTACCTCTCAAACATTGCCCACACACAGCTTGTGTGTTTAAAAACACCAACAGTAAGTTTGTTGGCATAAATAATAAAATATTTATTTAATCAAGATAAACATTTATAGGAATGAATATATCTTGGTTATAAAACTTGAACATAGTTCCGTGCACAACATCCTTGTGAAAAATGACTTGAAGCTTTCCCGGCGTTGATTATTGATGATAGTTTCTCGGGCTAACAGCCAGGTCAGATTAGGGTAACTACCCAAGCTTTCAGTGACTAACTCTGCCGCCATCCTCAGGGGAACTGAATCTAGGCTACTGATGTTGCGATATTTATACCTAGAGCGTGGCCGATAAGAACCGCCCACTTTTTTACCATTGGCCGAGCTCCGGCCGATGGAGGCACGTGCGGAACCAATCAGGTGATTGCCGATGCTTCTCTGCACTGTGGAGGAGAGATATGCTGAATGACTGGTGTCCATGCTTTGCTGATTTGAAGGCCTTCATCCCTGTTGAAGTTGTTTTTATTCGCTTTAATGTATATAGCTTCTTTAATCACCCTATCGTAGTACCTAGAGGACTTTTCAAGAATTTTTGTAGAGGCGAATTTGATTTTATGATCTGTATTATATGTGTGCTCAGCCACTGCGGATTTTTCTGGGTATCCTAGTCTAATACAACGTTGATGTTCTTTGATGCGATCTTCTACAGTTCTACCTGTTTGTCCTATGTAGAAACAGGTAGAACTGTAGAAGATCGCATCAAAGAACATCAACGTTGTATTAGACTAGGATACCCAGAAAAATCCGCAGTGGCTGAGCACACATATAATACAGATCATAAAATCAAATTCGCCTCTACAAAAATTCTTGAAAAGTCCTCTAGGTACTACGATAGGGTGATTAAAGAAGCGATATACATTAAAGCGAATAAAAACAACTTCAACAGGGATGAAGGCCTTCAAATCAGCAAAGCATGGACACCAGTCATTCAGCATATCTCTCCTCCACAGTGCAGAGAAGCATCGGCAATCACCTGATTGGTTCCGCACGTGCCTCCATCGGCCGGAGCTCGGCCAATGGTAAAAAAGTGGGCGGTTCTTATCGGCCGCGCTCTAGGTATAAATATCGCAACATCAGTAGCCTAGATTCAGTTCCCCTGAGGATGGCGGCAGAGTTAGTCGCTGAAAGCTTGGGTAGTTACCCTAATCTGACCTGGCTGTTAGCCCGAGAAACTATCATCAATCCTTGTGAAAGTCACTTAAATCTGCAACCTTCTTTGGAGGCCTAATACGTTGTTTGATAAGTTCTCAGAACGGAATAGAAAAAAAGTACTTATGACAATGGAACTTTTTTATTTTTTAATATAGTCTCCTTGTAGACTAATACACTTAGTCCAGCGATGTTCCAATGACTTGGTCCCATCTCGAAAATGAGATTCCTCCAGGCCTGCAAAATAGTGTTAACTCCGGCTATCAGTTCTTCATTTGAAGAAAATCTTCGTCCACCAAGGAAAATTTTCAGCTTCGGAAAGAGATGGAAGTCTGACGGAGCCATATCAGGTGAGTAAGGTGGGTGTGGCTACAATTCATACCTTAGTTGGGGTAATTTCATCATGGCGACAGCACATGTGTGTGGGTGCGCATTGTCTTGATGGAAGACGACTTTGTTCCTAGCTAAACCTGGCCTTTTTTCACGTATCTTTTGGTTTAATTGTCCCAGGAGGTTAGCATAATACTCTCCAGTAATGGTTTGCCCACTGGGGAGATAATCTACAAGCAGAATCCCCTTTCTGGCAGAAAGAATTGCCTTTGCTTTTATTGGTGGTGGAGAATCAGCTTGCTTCCAGTGTTTTGATTGTTGTTTTGGCTCTGGAGTATAGTAGTGGACCCAAGTTTAATCTGTGGTCACAAACCAGCACAAAAAATCTTGTTCGTTGCCTCTAAAACGTGCCAAGAATTGTTCCGATACTTCCATTCTCATACGTGTTTGATCCAGAGTCAAGAGTTGCGGCACCCATGTTGCAGATAATTTTTTCATATCTAATTCTTCAGTCAAAATTCCATATACCCTTTCAGATGACATCTGGCAGGCTTGAGCAATTTCACACACTTTCAATTGGCGATCCTCCATTACCATTTTGTGCACTTTTGTAATGATTCCTTGGATAGTGACACATGTTGGCCGGCCACTGTGTGGATCATCATCTAAGCTCTCCAGACCAAATTTAAATTTGTTTGTCCATTTGGCAACAGTTGAATATGAAGGAGCAGAGTCCCCTAGTGTATTCAGAAAATCTTCATGAATGTCCTTTGCTTTCAATGAATATCACGTGAACAACTCGCGCTGTGGCTGACCTCTCGTGGTAATTCCGAGAACTTATCAAACCACTCTCATATGTTTTGTTGACGACAAACACTGGAGCACCACTAGATCAGATTTTCTTGCCTCCCCACTAATGCGAGATACACTTACTTTAACTACACCACCTGCTTTAGCAGAAAGGTGTTGAGCATTTTCTAAATCAAGTTGATTTCTGTCTTGTGTATTGTTGCATCATTTAAAAATGTGTAGACCCTAAACTAATATTTCAAGCCCAACTTTGCAATTGCTGCCCTGTAATTTGCTACTAAATTCATTGCTAAGTCATTGCAGTATTACTATCTTAATAGCACAGAAGACCAATCTTTTAACAGTAACTGAATACTGATTTAAATTCTATAGGGTAAATAAACGCCATCCCTGATTACAAACATGCGATGGCTCACATTCTGCAGATACACCTTTCTACGGAGAAGAGTGAGTAGTTGGCTCTCTCTCGACTTATGTCTTAGCTTGAACGACATAATTTTTTTAGCATGATCATGTCAATAGTTCATATTAGTTTTGTGTAATTACAAGTAGATGTACATACAAAATACATGCATACAAATAATAATGTCCCTTACAGTGCTTACGTGGTTAGGCTATAATATTGGGTATGTTTATTCATTTGTTTTCTGAAAACTATTTGAGCTAAAAATAAGTGTTTTTTATGGTTGTGTTCCAAACATTACTCCCTACCTTCCTCATGGATTATTTTTTGCAAAATTTGAATATTTTTTTCTTGGCGCAAGTAGTATTTATTAAAGACAGATTCTCTTGGCACATGTTACTCCCCTTTTTCAGGGAATGCAATGTTATAGCTCAGTAGGGCTCCTATTGGTTGCCAACCTGATAACGCTCAAGGACAAAAATCATTCCATTTGAAAGTCACTGTCATCAAAACCATTTAGATGATTTTTGAGAAAGTCAAAAATGAAAGCTTTTCCATTTTAAGGGTGGTTTAGGGAATTGGTATTACCTTGAAAAATCTTTGTGTTGCATCTTTGGAAGGTGCTCAACTTAAATTTTGTGTGTATCTAAAGGTTAATGTCTGGGTTATGTTGTTCATAGAACTTAGACACCTTTTTCTAGAAATGTTGCTGATGATATGATACTGAAATTCCTTTTGGTACCAAAATTCATAACTAATTTAAAAATATTAGTTAATTAAAATAAAAGGAAAATAAAGCATTTAATAATAATAATAAATAATTATTGTAATGATTTTAAATAAATACAAATAAATATAAGAAGAGGAGGTAATCTCAAAAGTAGGAATGGCGAAGCCAATGAAGGGAACATGTATTTTTAAAAACAGAGCGTCACGTCTATTCTGATTCCAGCGTCACTCTTCGCCAACCAGTTGGTAGCGATGGATGTGAATGAGATGATAATACCTTCTTCTTCACTTCAAGGATTAGGTTCATATTGAACCCGTTCTGTGCGCATTTCGCTCTTGGTCTTCCAGCATCTCGTTTTCCTTTTAGTTTATATCCCATTGCTTAAGTTGGTAGTGTGCATTTCAGCATCCTTTGTAGATGTTCACACCCTTTTCTGTTGTTTCTCTTTAGCTTCTCCAGCAATGGTTCCACCCCAAGTTTCTCCCAGATATCCATGTTCTACTTTTTATCTAGTATTGTACATTCTAGTGTACTTCTCATGAATTTCATTTTGGCTGCCTGGACTTTTGATTTATCTTCTTGTGTCACTGCTCTGGCTTCATTTCCATAAGCTGGTATGGGTACAGCAACCATATTAAAAAGTTTTATCTGTGTATCTTTACGTGTTTTGTTTTTTAAGGATCTATGGATTGTACCACAAACATTTCGATATCTGTTAACTTAATAGTTTTTGAAAAAATGAGTACCTCAAAGTATATTTTAAAACTCAACGATTAAAATAGGGGTGTCTTTTAACAGTTTATTGATATATATTTAGTGTGGATTGCTGAGTTCTAGCTCCACAACTACACATTGGTCGGCATATATCTTTGCAAAAGTATTTAAGTGATACATAATTAAAATCTGTTAAAAATCGAAACCATTGTCATCCTTTTGCAAAACCCATGCACATCCTGAGATAAGAATATTCATCGCTCCAGCTAAGCAAACAGGGTAATCTTACAAGAATTATCTACACATTGTTAATCAGTGGAGATCATTGTTAACTGTAATAGTTGTGCCGACAATTGTGTAATGACGTGAGGCAGCAAAGTCATTCTGCTTCAGTCACCCCAAAGTGTGGCAAACAAATACTTGCTAGAAACTGGCTTTACAACGTGGTACATGAGAAGGAAGAGTGACCCAGAGTGTAAAGATGATCACCAGGACATAAAGAAGCCAACAAGAAATTGAACCAGTCATGACAAAGAGAAGATAGAAGACCAGCATGAAACTCAGGATCATCAAGGGAGCATCAAGTGCAACAAAAGAACAGGTAAACAGTGATATTTAATTTAAAAGGTGAGTCAATTAATAACACTGAACAACACTTACAACATAGTTTTCCGGAACGCGTTTCGAAGGTTAACTTTCCTCCATTATCAACTGGACAATTAATGGAGGAAAGTTAACCTTCGAAATGCGTTCCGGAAAACTATGTTGTAAGTGTTGTTCAGTGATATTAATTGACTCACCTTTTAAATTAAATTAATTACAACAACACTGTTTTCAAACTTCAATGAAAGGAAGATAGATAAACAGTGATATTTTTTTCAAGTGAACACGTGTAAATGTACTTAAGAAGTGGAAAAATGTTGAATCAAAATTTTCAGGAAAATATGGATGTTCAGGATTTAGGAAACCTCCTGAACTTCACTAACCTCCCATATCGCTCATCCGTCATTTTAAATGGACGTGATTTCACGCCCATATCGCTGAAGAGGTTAATTACACTAACACTGGTAAATTTGACAGGAATAAAAGGGGACAAAGGTACTTTAGGTATACTAGAAATTCAGATAACGGATATTGGACAAATGGCAATAGGCAGGAATTTAGGTGAAGGTCATCACAGTCTGCAATGCCTAGGTCACCAAGACCCATCAGAGAGTACACCACTGGTTCTTTGACCTCCATTAAATGCAACCAGTTGTCTTCCAAGTGCTGACTTGACAAAATGAAGTTCCCTTGACTCACCATATAACTACTAGGCAACTCAGTATCATGTTAACTCTTTCTTCTTCTTGCTAGACATCCCTGGCTGAGCGCTCGTTCCTAAGGAGTTACGTCATACGACGACTTGACTGATTACCCAGTGTACATGTATATGCATAAAAACCTTACTGGTAACTCTTAACCAGCAAGGTCTGGCTAACCATTGCTCCATCGTAGACGACTCAGCTGTGTACTCAACGTGTGTGTAGGCTGGACTGTCTTAATATCTTATTACACTGCCGAGTACACCATACGTCAGGAGTACATGATGTCAGCCATTCCAATCTTAGGACATACCCCCTCTGGCTGTTCCCAAGCCTTTAGTAATTTCTTTTATGTTAAACATGGTATTACCCTTAATACCATTACAAAACTCTTATTCCTACATCTTCGTGTTAGTTGAAATAAACATTTGTACAAATTATCTTATTTTTTATTTCCTTGTATGTGTAATGGGAATATTAGAATACAGTAGGTTTTGAGATATTCAAATCTTTTATAGCTTTCAAATTCTGTTCTCTTTGCATGCTTAACATATAAAAAAATGAACGATGTTTAATTTCACAAAAGTTTTAATTTTTCCAAAACTGACACAAATAACAAGGAATATCTCCGAAATGGTTCACTGTACAAAGAAAATTATTTCGACATAAGTTGTGTGTTTTAGTGAAATCTACATTTTTTGTACCGTAAGATTTTCTCCATCTCTTACAGTTTACGAGTTATTCAAAGGTCAACCAGAATAAGCAGGACTACATAGGCTATAGCCAGAAAATTCAAAATATACATTTCATTTGTCATACAAATATCTTAAACATATGGCATTGTAATCAAAATCGTTTGCTATTTTCAAGAAAGTCAAAATTTTTTTAAAAATTTTCCATGTAAAGGGTAGTTTTCTAAAAATGCTTTTTTTTTCCTTCAAATTTTTGGGTGGAATACAATATATCCTCTACTTACCAGTAGAGAAAGTGAAAATTAGAGTCACATTAGATGGAAGAAAATTGAATCAGCATTGTAAACCTGATAGATTTAGGCCAGAAAGTGTTGAAGTTAACTAAATAAATCACAAAATGGCAAAATTTTTTCTGCTTCATGTCTTACAGCATCATTTTGACCACTTAGGGAAGATCTATGAAAATATACAGCATTTTTACATTCAGGTATCCTATATCAATTTAAAGTTTGTGCTTTTGGAATGAATACAAGTGGCAGTGCACTGTTGAGGACCCTTTATAAAATTTTCGGAGAAACCATCAACAAATTTGTAGTCTAATAGTAGGTGATTTTGTGATCTTTTCTGAGTATATAGAACAACACTTGTGTCATAAACTATGTATTGAGTAAATGGAAAGAATAATCATGACTGTCAAACCAAGTAAAACAGTATTATGTGTAAAGCAAACTGAATTTTTAGTATACATGCTTAGGCTTTCACGGCCAGTGTTGATCCAATAGAACATAGTTTCCAGCCTTGTAGGCCATGAATAAGTGTCTGACATTTTGCCCAAGACTCCATTGGCCATCTTCAGAGAGAGTGACTCCTGGCTGGTTAACAACAAGAGGGCATTTGATGGAGCGCCCGACCTATATATAGATGAGAGGGACTGCCTCTTATCTCTTGTTGGTAGTTTGTATGCCAATCACCATGGGGCTGTGTGAACTGCCACATGATATATTCTCTTGGTACTTTGGGTCTTCAGTTTTGTATTGTCTAGCACCGGCACCCATGGTTGTGTGTGCACGTGCTATTTCTTCTTTTCTATAAAAATTGTTTTTATGTTTGTGGATCTCAAGGGCTTCTACAGCTATGCATGGTATTAGGCTGTGTTGTCCAGAATTTTGGTCTGGTCGAACTTGATATCGTGGCCCGTTAGAAGTGTATGCTCGAATATTGCTGATTTCTCCACGTGTTTCAGCCGGCAGTTGCTTTTGTGTTACCTTGAGCATGTTTTTATACTGCATTTGATAGTGCCAATTTCGTAAACTTGAATGCAGCTACACAGTATCCAATAAATCCCTGCATCAGCAGTGGATCCTGCCTGCCTTTGCTGATCTCAGATGCTGTTTTAGTTTCCTACTGGGTTTAAAAAATTGTTTTTATACTAGTTCTTTAGAAATTCGCCAATGTGGTCCAAATGACCTAGGTGTCGACGGGACCTTAAACTCTACTCCACTCCACGCCAATGCGATCAGTGACACCCTTGATATAAGGCAAGAATGCCTTACGCTGTTGTCCTGTCATCTTGGTGCACTACCAAACACAGTATAAAAACCCACTTAAAGGAGAACAAAAGCAACTGTCGATTAGGACACATGGAGAAATCAGCAATAGCCAAAGTATGCACTTCTAACAGGCCATGACATGAAGTTCGACGAGACCGAAATTCTAGACAACACAGCCTACTGCCATGCACAGCTGTACCGAGAAGCCATTGAGATCCACAAACATAAAAACAATTTCAACCGAAAAGAAGAAATAGCATGTATACATACAGCCTTGGTGGCAGTGCTAGACAATACAAAACCAAAGCCCCCAAATGCCAACAGAACCAATCATGTGACAGTTCCCACAGCCATATAGTAGTGATTGGCATACAAACTACCAATAAGAGATGAGAGGCAGTCCCTCTCACTTATATATAGGTTGTTCACCAGCCAGGAGTCACTCTCTCTCTGAAGATGCCCAACGGAGTCTGGGTGAAGCATCAGATACTTATTCATCAGTCGGACTATGGCCTACAAGCCCAGAAACTACGTTCTGTTGAACTGAATTTTTAGGTTATATAATTTTGAATTAAGGAATCGAGGCTAACCCAGAATTGAAAGCATAAGCAAAATTTCAGCTCTGAAAAATTTAAAACAGTTTAGAAGGTTTAATTTAAAAGGTGAGTTAATTAATAACACTGAACAACACTTACAAATTAAATTAATTAAATTAAAGTACAACAACACTGTTTTCAAACTTCTATGAAAGGAAGATAGTTTAGAAGGTTTTTGGGGATTCTATATTACTAGTCTAGATTCGTTATTGAGTTTTTTTTCTTTTAGTGTTTAGCACCTGCTTTTACTACTACGGCACCCCAGACGGTGATACTGATGATACATAAAGATGGTGCACCGGTGGAATGAGGAAACTGGAGAACCCGGAGGAAACCCTCCCCAGCGCCACTTCGTCCACCACGAATCTCACATGCGGTTGCCTGGGGTCGAATGTGGGCCACTTTGGTGAGAAGCAAATGGTCTAACCACTCGGCTACGTCACGGCCGTTATTGAGTATGCAAATATACTAGCTCCTTTGAGAAAATTAAGAAAAGATGTGGCAGTGGTCAACAATAGAGGAAGAAGCATTTACAAAAGTGAAAAGACTATTTGCAGCATCTATATTACTGGAGAAACCCAGGGAAAATTTACTGAATCTTCAGGGCTAGGGTGTGCCACAGTAATCATTAAAAGAGATGAAGAAAATGAAAGATCACTTAATTGCAGTTGCTTCCCGGGGGACTGTCGAGGCCAGAGGTACAGGCTTGCGCGACTGAAAGAGATTGTAGCTATTTATTTTGCACTGATAAAATTTAGAAAATATTTGAGAGGTAGAACTGGAACTTAAAAATTCAATGCCACAGCTGGGATTTGAACCACAGACCTTCCGCTTACCAGGCGGGTGCTCTACCATTGAGCTACTGTGACAAACTGCCAGTTCTACCTCTCAAACATTGCCCAAACACGGCCTGTGAGTTAAAAAAAAACACCAACAGTAAGTTTGTTGGCATAAATAAATACTAATTTAGAAAATATGTTTACAATAAACCTGTTATAGTATATATAGATCACATAAGCTTGGTCTTCATGAATTATCCAACACTGGATACAATCAGTGACAACAAACATGTGATAGCTATACTGTACTTTAAAGCCAAGGAGAGGCAACAACTTTTGAAAGAATTTTCAAAATTGGAATTATTGCAAACGGAAGAAATTGGTAGATTAATGGAAAATGCACAACCAATTAATGAACTATTGAAAGATGAGGTAGGTATGTACGAAGGTAAAATTTATAAATTTCTTGGAAGTTTGGAACCTAGCTGGCCCCCTTTTGCAGTTGGTAGAGCACCTGCTATTGTGCAAGGGGTCCTGGATTCGATTCCCGGCAGGGGGGTAGGAATTTTTCTCCAGCCAGGATTATTCCTCATCCTTCCCTGGGTCTGAAAGTATAATGGCGGCGCCATGGCTGAGTGGTTAGACCGCTCGCCTACCACCTAGGCGGGACCTGCATGTGGTATTCATGGTGGACGAAGTGGCATCTGGGTGGTTTTCTCCAGTTTCTCCGGTTTCCCCCGCCATTCGTTCCGCCAATTGCTCCATTATCGCCCTTCCAATCATCCATTTCGCCTGCATTTGATACATACCTGGTGCTTGGCTGACCACCTGCTTCCAGGTCTTCATTCTGGTCCAGAGGTCCCTCTGCTCCCCAACAGGCATCTGACCTTGGGCACTGGCTTGTAAGTCCTAGGGGGTGTAAGTCTTACATAAGGGGAGGGTAAACAGGGAAAGAAAGAAGTTTGGAACCTAACTGGAAAGTCATGATCCCAAAAACTTTGCAAAAAAAAACCTTATTTTGGTAGATTACATACAGGCAGCGAAAAATTCATTATGATCATTAGTGAAAATTTTTATATCAACATGACAGAGAACCCAAAGCTATTGTGAGAGATAAAGTAAACGCATTAGTGACTGCAAATGCTCATGGTGAACTACCTTTAGGCCAACTTGCAGAAAAACGAAAATTGAACAAAAAGCTAAGAAAACATAAATGGGAACCTAAGATAGTTGATTTAGTTTTGGTGAAAGATTGTAAATTATTAAGTGCATTAAAAGGCAGCAATAGAAGAATGGAATTGTTATATAAGGATCCTGCAGAAATTATTTCTAAATTTGGTAGTAATACTTTTGAACAGAGATGTGAAAAATTCAAATCAATGGGAAGATAGCATAAACAATTCCTTCGTCCTTACAGGGAACCGTGAGGTGCTTCAGATTTCTTCAATTGAATATGGGGATGATTTTCTTGTAAATACTAAAAAACATGTGCACATGACC
Organism: Tenodera sinensis; assembly: GCA_030765045.1. Classification (NCBI taxonomy): domain Eukaryota; kingdom Metazoa; phylum Arthropoda; class Insecta; order Mantodea; family Mantidae; genus Tenodera; species Tenodera sinensis. The sequence goes on along the minus strand of CM060964.1, from coordinate 257,969,412 downwards.
GGAAATATGATTTAAGAGAAATTGTATGAAAAAGAAGTTAGCCAAAACTTCATGCAAACATTATAGTATGAACCAACGATAAGTGAAAGTGAAGTGGTTTAAGAATGACAAAGAACAATAAAAAGAAGAAAAAGTGTTTTGTAAATAGTGTATAAGAGTGTATAAAAATGGGTATCTAGTGGCTTTGCATTGATTAATTTTGACCATGTTTATTTAAAATATTGATGATTAAGCTAATGATATTGTGAAAAGAAAATTATTGTCAAGGGAAATGTATGTGGGATACGAGAGTTGCCGACTAAACAGACTAAAAGTTAACTAAAATATTGAACGTTTTCTTTCTGGCAAAAACGTGTTCATTCTTTTGTTATGGAGTAATAAAACAATGTAACGGCGGCATTTTGATACTGAAATTTATTTTGATACCAAAATTCATGGCTTATTTAAAAAGATTAATTACTATAAAAGGAAAATAGAGCATTTAATAGTAATAATAATAATAATAATAATAATAATAATAATAATAATAATAATAAATGATATTGTAATGATTTTAAATAAATACAAATAAATATAAGAAGAAAACTAGCAAAGAGGGGGTAATTTCAAAAGTGGGAATGGCGAAGCCAACATATATTTTTAAAAAGAGCATCACGTCTATTTTGATTCCAGTGTCACTCCTCGCCAACCAGTTGATAGCAGTTGATACGAATGAGATGAGTCCCTCAAAGTGTATTTTAAATCTCAACGATTAAACTGAAGTGTGTTTTAACAGTTTATTTATGTATATATTTAGTTTGGATTGCTGAGTTATAGCTGCACAACTACATGTTGGTCAGCATACCTCTTTGCAAAAGTATTAAAAGTGATACATCATTAAAATCTGTTAAAAATCGAGATCAGAGTCATCCTTTTGCAAATCCCACACACACCCTGAGATAAGAATATTCATCGCTCCAGCTGAGCAAAAAGGGTAATCTACAAGAATCATCTACACATTATTAATCAGTGGAGATGATTGTCAGCTTTAATAGATATGCTGACAATGGTGTAATGACATGAGGCAGCAAAGTTATATTCTGCTTCAAAGGGTCATCTCAAAGTGTAGCAAACAAATACTTGCTACAAACTGGCTTACCAACATGTGGCAGGTTTAAACTTGCTAAAAATAACAATTATTCTGGGAACTCAAAACATGCAATTTTGGCAAAATCTTGATATTTTAACTTTTTGATGGACTGCAATACCACCTTTACCTATTGTGTGCTGGAGAAAGTAAAAACTGAAGCCATCTGCCATAAGCAATGCAAACTTGTAGATGAGCATGCGTCAGACACTGAATTGTCAGTGTACTGAATTATTAATCAAATCAAAGTACTCTTTTTTTCTACATATTTCTCTCCTCTAATCTTGTAATTTTTATTTGTAGTTTTTATGATAGTGGCATATTAAATTGAATTTTTATTTTAAAACCATAGGGGCCCATGGGATCTGGAGATCCAGACAAATGTCATTATATATGAACGCCCACCTACAATCCTGCCACATCCACATCCAGAAGTCGAAGCCTACAGATGCTCTCTGGCAGCAAAGTTACGACAGTGTTACCAGGAGTTATGTCACTCAAGAGAAGGTGTGTAAGATTATATAGCCTTTTTTTTTTTCTCAATTTAGACATACTAAATTACACATCTATACTGAGCTTCAGTTGATTTCTAATTACTCATCTGTTATGCTAGGATTGTATAAGTTCAAAAGACTGTGGTGACTGCATGGAGAAATATGTTTTAATCCAAATCAAAATTTTGTTTTACACTGTGAGGGAATTTATGGATTATAGGGGAACACCCCAACGTGGAATAGCGCAATGCATTAGTCAATGAAGAGCTACCCTCTTGCAGCACGCTTTTGCTCTTCATGTAACAAATCAGCCTGCTGCTGCTACTGTTGTTGTTGTTATTGTTGTTGTTGTTGTTGTTGTTATTATTATTATTATTATTATTATTATTATTATTATTATTATTATTATTATTATTATTATTATTATTATTATTATTATTATTATTATTATTATTATTATTATTATTATTGCTATTGTTGTTATGGCAAAATTCAAAGTAGTGTTCCTTTCCTATCACTTTATTGTCCTCTATATTTTACTATATTTTGGAGTTATATTTGATACCAAACTTACTTGGACCAAACAAATAGAAAATATAATACAAAGAGCAGAAAGGTGCCTTTCACTGTTAAAATGTCTAACAGGAATGAAGTGGGGATGTTCCAGAGCAACTCTTAACACGACATACAATGTATATATAAAGCCATTATTTACTTACTGCTCTTGTAACAGCAAATACAAAAAAAAAAAATCAAAACCAAAGTCTGAGACCAATTATAGGTGCTATCAAAACCACACCAATACCAGCTATGGAAATACTAACCAGCCAATACCCCATTAAATATGAACTAGAAAAAGCAGCTCTTATTCAACACGAAAAGTTGATCAGACTCCCATTCAATACATGGAACAAGAGAAATTTTACATATACGCTAAAGACTCCGGAGAGCTTTCTTTCCAAAATAAAGACATCAAGAGGAATGTATACCTTCCTAATTCAAAGGAAAACTTCATATCTAAAGTCAATCCGACACAAACATTAGACATCACATATTATTTAAACCTGACAGAAGAAGTTAAGAAAAGTGATACTCCAACTTGTGTTCTAAAATTATTGGCATTAGAGACAATCCATACTAGATTTCCGGAATATGAATGGGTCCATATTTATACGGATGTATCATTGATATCAACCTGAGATGGCGCAGGGGCTGGAGTCACGTGTCACCTCTTTTCCAATTGCAAATCTTTTAAGTTATGCAACTACAAACTTTGATGGAGAAATTGAAGCAATTCGAATGGCCCTACAAAACCTTTTGTATAGAATTTCACATTTTCATCAAGCAATTATTCTCTCAGATTTCAGGGTAGCAATTATAGCAATTACTTCCAAGTTGACACCAAAAAGCAAACAATTATAGAATGTTGGAAAATCCTTACCCATCTAACAGCACTTCAAAAACACCTAGTCTTCCAATGGATACCAGCTCACTGTGGACTGAGTGGTAATGAGAAAGCTGATTTTCTTGCTAAAAGGGGCACCAGCAATGTGCAGAAATCTATAGTTAATCTACCATTTTATGCTGCTAAAAGATTAGTCAACTCTGAATGTAAACAAATTATTGCAAAATATTAGTATGAAAACTAAAAAAATAAAAAATGGGAACTACCAAACATTCAAACACTAATTTCTGAGTATCCTCGAAAAATGACAGTTGCAACCTTCAGGTTGGTTACAGGACATGATTGTCTGGCAAAACATTTGAACAGAATTGGGATATATTCTTCACCACTCTGTTCTCTATGTGATGTGCAAGAGGAAATGGACTAAGACCACCTGCAAATATGCCCGGCCACTTCTAGCACCCCATCCATTGGTGAAAAATATTGAAGAGCAAGAGCAAGACTTCATTGTCAGAAATCCAGCATTAGCTAACAACAAACAACATATTTTATTTCAAACACACATTTCCTTCTTGTTAATACAGTTTATAGTTCTTTCTGCTATCACAATTGATAATCTTCCTGAGTTTTCAAAGTCTTTCTAACAGTTTCTCTGTCCCTTATATCTTGACTATTATGATAAAATTACTTGAGGACACAGACATACGCACTAACAGGCTGGCCAACTCACTCTCATAACTAAAAAGTAACTGTACACGATGACTTACACAACTAAACTCGCGAGTACAACTCTATCACTAACTGACTGGAAACTCTTTGCTCACGCTGTCTGTATGGTCCTATTTATACTGGAGACGATGTCGTGTGATCTTTTGAGAATTCTCCATACACATGTGTGCAATGATTCAGCATGAATTGGAGAAGGCTCTTAACTCCTTTGGTGATTTACTGCCATTATTATAGTCGTGTACACACACAACTTTTGCCTCGGCCACTAGGTGCTACCTCTCCAGGTCTGCGTTATGCCATCCGCCTCCAGTTCCTTGACGCTTCCGTCAATTCTTCTTTACAGGGTGCCAAGATGTTTCATGTCATCCCCCGCGATGTCCACATGCTGGCAGAGATCTCCCACCTTACCACCGAGTTCTTTCCCATCTTTCTTCATTTTTACCAGTACCCTGTCAATCTTTGCTGCCGGTAATCATCTCGGACGTCTTTACTTTCATCTCATCCAGCTCGGATCTCCATGCTTTTACTTTGCTCCGAAATTCTTTATTCTAGATGTCAAGTTCCTCAATCGAGATTCCATTGTTGTCTTCATCTTCTCCATGCCCGAGTTTACGTTATTCATTTCTGTCTTCGTCTCATCCATTCTGGAATTTATTCCTGTCTCCATCTTGTCCATTCTGGAATTCATTTCTGTCTTCATCTCATCCATTCTGGGATTCATTCCTGTCTCCATCTTGTCCATTCTGGAATTTATGCTCTTGAGTTTGGTTAATAATTCTTTCATCTTCTCCTCCATGGTGGCTCTTATGTTGCAACTTATTACGATGATGTAATGAGATAGTGATTCAATGAATCCCACTTTCTGACACCAGTGTAACAAAACTGCAAAATTCGAAGTCCTGTTACTTTCCTATCACTTTATTGTCTCTAGATTTTACTACAAATGCACAATTTCCTTATTGTTAACACAGTTTATAGTAATTTCTGCTATCACAATTGTTCTTCTGATGATAATCTTCCTCAGTCTTTCAATGTCTTTCTACAGTTTCTCTGTCCCTTATCTCTGGACTATTACAATATAATTACTCGACGACACATACATACTTACTGACAGGTTGGCTCGAAACTAAATACTAACTGTACATAACTTACACAACTAAACTCACGACTACAACTCTATCACCAACTCTAAACTGACTCGAAACTTGCTGCTCGCACTGTCTGTGTAGTCCTATTTGTACTGGAGCCAATGTCATGTGACCTTTCAAGAAGTCTCCATGCACATGTGTGCAATGACTAAGCAAGAATTGGAGAAGGCTCTCGATTCCGTTCTTTTGTGTTTTACTGTCATTATTATGGTCACGTACACATACAACCACTCCCTGTAACCAAGGTCACACTGCTCCCTCTTGTGTGTATATTGTTATACGACCAATGTCATGTCATATCATCATCTACATGTATTATGACCTAGCTGTCGACAGGCCCTTAAACCGTACCCCCTTTATGATGACAATGATGATGATAATAATGATCATCATCATTACCATTATTATTGCTACTACTACTACTACTACTACTACTACTACTACTACTACTACTACTACTACTACTACTACTACTACTACTACTACTACTACTACTACTACTACTACTACTACTACTACTACTACTACTACTACTACTACTACTACTACTACTACTACTACTACTACTACTACTACTACTACTACTACTACTACTACTACTACTACTACTACTACTACTACTACTACTACTACTACTACTACTACTACTACTACTACTACTACTACTACTACTACTACTACTTCTTCTTCTATTGTTGCATTTAATGATGTTTTCTTAGATTAAAGTTTACATTAAAATAATTAACCATTTGTAACTTTCTTGTTGCAGCGATTGATGCTCCTAAAGATTCTTTCAATAGATGGTTGATGGAGAGGAAAGTAATTGACACGGGAACAGATCCTTTACTGCCAAGCAATTGCTTTCCAGAGATATCAATGTCAATGTACAGAGAGATAATGAATGATATTCCCATCAAGCTGGTCAGACCAAAATTCAGTGGAGATGCTAGGAAACAGCTCTCGAAGTATGCAGAAGCAGCCAAGAAAATGATAGAGTCAAGGTAAATCTGTTTTTTATTACAGTATCATGCAAATACCATATTTGCTTGCATAATTTGTGCATATTTTTCAATGAAATTTTAGATTCTAAAATAAGGATGCATCTAATCAGCAAAGAATGAAAACTGATGTTCAGTTTCAGTACATGAGATATATCTCCCTTTACTTTATCCATTAGTTTTGGCATGAGTAATGTTATCAGAAGTACCAGTTTACCCCAAATGTACATCCTTTCTTGAAATTGAAACTGAAAAATAGCTATACTCTGTACATCAAGAGATTAGAGGAAACGTAAACAAAGCTATTTTCCATGGGTTGTTTATTAAATTGTCTTATATGTTCAAAGTTTTAATTTCCATTAGGCCCTTAAAAATTTGGATCATGTTGACGGTGGTACAACATTATTTGCCCCCTTTCTTTTATAGATTTTGCTTACCTTTGCCCAGATTGTTTTATTGTCATTTTTCTATGCTGCTTCATTCAACTTCTGGTTAAGTTTTTCGCCCACTCCTGCTTTGTTACATCCAATGAACATTTGTATTCCCATCTTTCTGTACAATCATTTTCCCTATCTAATTTATCTCCTGTTCGCCTCTAACGCAGTAACTCTCTGTTCCCTCCTAATGCATTCTCTGGGTTCATTGTCATACCAGCTGCCAGTTCTTTCAAATCTCTTCTCAGTAACTTTCATTTTATTTCCCGCACTTTTAACCACTCTCTCAATATTTAACATACTTTCCTTGATTTTTCTAACCTCTAATAATCTCATAATTATTTTCCTCCAACTGCTTACTTTCTTGTTTTAGTTTCACATAAAGCAACTCCTCTTCATCGTTTTTCCATTTATAGAGATCCAATTTGATACCTAGCCCATAATCTATCTCACTGCTACTGTCCTCTTAATATTTTAAGTTCTTTAGTGGGAAGTGATTACTCATATATATTGGTGCTGTTTTTATCGTAGCGTCGTTTCACGTTTGAGCGATGGGACTCTTTATTTCTCTCAGGGCGTGGTAACGGATGGAATGAAAAATCACACGATGTTTTTTCACCACAATGTATTATTTTATTAACACTTTTTCTCTATTTTACATTTAAATAAATTCTCTTAGCACCATTTTAGATTATTTAAGTCTTTCCACTTTTCCCAAAAGTGGAACAAAAGCTTGATGAAAGTCTGGTAAATGTTCTACAATGTTCACACGCTACCCAAAACACGTTGTATCACCTCAAACATTTAGGCGCTAGTCCCCTTTCTTTTAGTTGCGAGTCTATCATTCCGACTGCCACGCATACATCCGCGCATGCGTCCATCAAACAGTTCCTGCATTGTTAGGGAAGCGATCCCTAACCATTCTCCCTTTGCTATCAAAACTGAATACATATAATTCTAATATTTATACATATATATTAAAATTAAATATGGAAATATTTATGACGTCTTTAAACAAACTTAATTGTTCGTAACAATGTACATTAGTAACACGTTTTCGTCATTTAACCATCTCATACCAACATCAAAAAACAAATTACACTCCTAACAAATATTCACATAAACGATTTTCTTTTGGGGTCTTCTAATATTCTGTTTCAATATCATATTCATAATTTCAAAATCTACTTTATATCTATCAAAACCTAATGAGTACAGCTTATAATCTATAACATTCTGCCCATTTTTGCTTGCAAAAGTAATATCTCCACACTTATCTTCCCTTTAACGCCATTACATATCAAAAGGTTATTCTCTTCACAAAACTCTGTTAACTTTTTGCCCTGATTATTACGCATTTTATTGTTGGTAAACAATGTTTCCATGATGTGAAAAAATTTGTTCCAATATTACCAAAAGGAACAATATTGGTACACCTGTACTGATATTTTTGCTGTGCGAAAAAAGTGTTCTAACATTGGCAAAAAGAAACAAAAAAACTATAAAAGGTAAAAAGCTTTAATAAAATTAATAAAGGAAATTGAAGCTATTAACAGTGAAGCAACAAGAATCTAAAGTAAGAACAAAATTAGAAACTAAAAACTTCACTTATCTTAGCAATATTGCAAGTTCTTTGGTGCAAAGCTGAAAATGTTTCGAGTTGATTCCAACTCATTCTCAAAGCTGTACAAAAAAATTTGTTACCAAGGCTACTGATGTTCATTTTAATCACTAATCTCTGAAAAAAAGAAAACCATAGATACTGATGCTCATTTTAATTACCAATCTCTGAAAACAAAAATTTATAAATACAATCTATAGAAGGTGTTTCAAAATTCATAACACGATTCCTGTTTTTTAAAATAAATATTTTTTCCCAAACCATTAAATCTATAGGTCCACTTAATTGTTTTAATAATTTAACTTCTGGATTAATTTCATGATTAAATGACCAAAACTGATCTGCCACAGCTGATTTATCAGTTTGTTTATATTTAATATTTCTAAAATGCTCTTTTATTCTGGTTTCTAAATGACATTTAGTTTTACCAATATAAACCTTATCACAATCCAAACAGCTAAATTGATAAATGCCAGATTTTTTATAATTTGGTATTTTATCTTTTTTAGAAAAATTTAGTAAATTTTGTACATTAAATTTATTTTGAGGGACCAAATTTATTCCATATTCTTCAAAAATCTTTGTAAATTTTTTATTGGCCCATGGATGGTAAGTATACTTTTTAAAAATACAATTATGTTTTATTTTTTTGAGGGTAGAAACCTCTTTAACAGCCTTTTGATACTTAAATTTTTTTTATCTTTTTATGTATAAAATCTATTAAAACCATTAATTACTGCAGTGTTAATAATGAAACATATTCCTCGTGGAAGAATTAAAAATTTCAAACCCTTTTGGAACCCCCAGTTAGAAGAACTGAAAAAGCAAAGGGACATAGCTAGAAATACAGCTGAGCAAACAAAAAACATATCAGATACACAAATATGGCAGAAGAAATGTGCCTCACTAAAAAAAGAAATTAATACTGCTAAAAGGAATCACTTTAATAATTTCTTAGAAAAAATGGATTATAGGACAGATGGTAACAAAGCTCATAAGTACATAAAAAATGTCAAGGACAGGAAAGAAAACATCAGCACACCTATCATACACAACAATAAACTATTAGTAAATGATGCAGTCATAGCCGAAACATTCAATAAATATTGTGCTAATTCACATAAAGTAATAAGAAATAATAAAAAGGAACGTGAAGAATTTAAGAAAGATTTGAAACAAGAAAGAGATTGTGATCCTAACACTCAGTCCAATATCTTTTTTCAAAATTTTAATATGCAAGAACTGAACATGGCAATAAATAATATAAAAAACAAAAAGTCTCCTGGACCAGATCACATACATCCAGAGTTCATAAAAAACTTTGGAAAAACAGCAAAACAACAACTACTAAAACTCTACAATCTATCCTGGAAAACCACTGTACCTGCTGAATGGCGAAAAGTAATAATTGTCCCACTCTTGAAGAAAGACAAAACAGCATCAGAAATAAAAAATTATAGACCAATAGCTCTTACTAGCATAATAGCAAAAGTGATGGAAAGAATGGTGTCAAACAGGTTAAATTGGTTCCTAGAATCACAAAATTTAATATCCCCATGTCAAGCTGGATTCAGAGAGTTCCACTCTACAAATGAACGTCTTATTTTTAATCAAGAAATCAAAGACTCCTTCAACAGGAAAGAAGATAATTTATCAGTTTTTATTGATTTCCAAAGTGCATATGATTCTATATGCAGAACAAAACTACTAAAGAAAGTAAAAAAAAATAGGGATACAAGGTCCAATGTTTTCATGGCTATGTCATTTCCTAACACAATGCTTTATTGCAACCAGATATGGAAGAAATATATCTAAATACAAACAAGTACACCGTGGCTTACCACAAGGCGCAGTGCTCAGCACAACACTTTTTAATATATTTATTATTAACGATCTGCCACAACGAATACAAGAATCAGGTGTGAGGTGTGCACTATTTGCTGATGACTTAGTAATGTGGACTTCAAAACCAAAAAGCAAAAGTACAGAACTAAAAAGAACCATGCAATGATCCTTAACCAACTTACAGAGGTGGACCAAAGAAAATTTAATGACTGTTCATACAACAAAATCAAACTACCAAATCTTTTTAATAAGAAAAATACCACTAAAAATAAAACTAAATTTTGAGGGTCAACAATTACCAGAAACAAAGGAAGCAAAGTATTTAGGAGTTACATTTGATACCAAACTTACATGGACCAAACAAATAGAAAATGTAATACAAAGAGCAGAGAGGCGCCTTTCACTGTTAAAACGTCTAACAGGAATGAAGTGGGGATGTCCCAGAGCAACTCTTAACACAACATACAATGCATATATAAAGCCATTATTTACTTACTGCAGCGAAGTTCTTGTAACAGCAAACACAAAAAAAATTCAAATCTTTCAAAACCAAAGTCTGAGATTAATTACAGGTGCTATCAAAACCACACCAATAGCAGCTATGGAAATACTAACCAACCAATACCCCATTGAGTATAAAATAGAAAAAGCGGCTCTTATTCAGCACAAAAAGTTGATCAGACTCCCATTCAATACATGGCACAAGAGAAATTTTACACATGCACTAAAGACTCAGGAGAGCTTTCTTTCCAAAATTCAAGACATCAAGAAAAATGTACATCTTCCTAATTCAAAGGAAAACTTCATATCTAAAGTCTATCCAACACATACATTAGACATCACATATTATTTACACCTGACAGAAGTTAAGAAAAGTGATACTCCAACTAGTGTTCTAAAATTGTTTGCATTAGAGACAATCCATACTAGATTTCCAGAACATGAATGGCTCCATATTTATACTGATGGATCGTTGATATCAAACCAAGATGGAGCAGGTGCTGGAGCCACATGTCACCTCTTTTCCTATTACAAATCTTTAAGTTATGGAACTACTAACTTTGATGGAGAAATTGAAGCAATTCGAATGGCCGTACAAAATCTTTTGTACAGAATTTCACATTTTCAGCAGGCAGTTATTCTCTCAGATTCCAGGGCAGCAATTATAGCAATTACTTCCAAGTTGTCACCAAAAAACCAAACAATTATAGAATGTTGGAAAATCCTTACCCATCTAACAGCACTTCAAAAACACCTAGTCTTCCAATGGATACCAGCTCACTGTGGACTGAGTGGTAATGAGAAAGCTGATTTTCTTACAAAAAAGGGTACCAGCGGTGTACAAAAATCAATAGTTAATCTACCATTTTATGCAGCTAAAAGATTAGTCAACTCTGAATTCAAAAAAATTATTGCACAATATTACTATGAAAAATCAAAGAATAAAAGATGGGAACTACCAAACATTCAAACATTAATTCCTGAGTATCCTCGAAAAACAGCAGTTGCAACCTTCAGGTTGATTACAGGACATGATTGTCTGGCAAAACATTTAAACAGAATTGGGATATATTCTTCACCACTCTGTCCTCTATGTGATCTGCAAGAGGAAATAGATCGAGACCACCTTCAAATATGCCCGGCCACTTCTAGTGCTCCATTCATCAGTGAAAAATATTGGAGAGCAAGAGGATTAATGAGTTCATTGTCAGAAATCCAGCATTAGCTAACAACAACAACAACAACATAATGTGTTTATATTCTATGTCAAATTCTTCTTTATTGAGTGGTATATTTATTAACCTATAAATTAAACTATTGAAAACAGCAAATTTATGTGCAAAAGGATTAAAACTTTTATTTTTAATGTAATTATCAGTTTATTAAATATAAACAAACTGATAAATCAGCTGTGGCAGATCATTGTAGGTCATTTAATCATGAAATTAATCCAGATAAAACAATTAAATGGACCTATAGATTTAATGGTTTGGGAAAAAATATTTATTTTAAAAAACAGGAACCGTGTTATGAATTTTGAAACACCTTCTATAGATTGTATTTATAGATTTTTGTTTTCAGAGATTAGTAATTAAAATGAGCATCAGTATCTATGGTTTTTGATTTCAGAGATTAGTGATTAAAATGAACATCAGTAGCTATGGCAATAAATTTTTTTGTATAGCTTTGAGAATGAGTTGGAATCAACTCGAAACATTGTCAGCTTTGCACCAAAGAACTTGCAATATTACTAAGATAAGTGAAGTTTTTAGTTTCTAATTTTGTTCTTACTTTAGCTTTAATAAAATTTAGAAATTCAAAAGCAAACATATTTTATTATAAAACCTGTATACTCTGGTGACCCTGATAAGGAGGAACATACACAGCAATGGAAGATGATGTAAGTAAGTTGGAGACGTACAAAGTCATCATAAAAATTCTGCCTTTCTGGAACAAAAAGCCTGAAATCTGGTTTTGTCAAGTAGAAGCACAGTTTAGTATAAATCAAATAAAATCTGAGGACACCAAATTCAACTATTTAATATCACAGTTGGAGCCTAAATATGTTGATGTCTGGGACATAATAGGAAGTGATGAGCCTAACATATATAGGTTAGCAAAAGAAAGTCTCTTAAATATTTTCAAGTAGAGTGAGGATGCATGAATTAAAAGGTTAGTTACTGGTATATTGACTTAGGAGACTAGAAATCCAGCCAGCTTCTTAACAAAATGCTAACGTTAGCAGTAGACATCTCAGATAAAGTTTGGAAAAATTGTCAGGTTCCATTAGAAACGTTTTAATTGTAAGCAACGAAGACTTGGATAAAATAGCAATTATGCCTGACGAATTTTACAAATGAATCCTTATCCTGAGTTATATGCAACTTCCAGCAATACCAACAAACAAACGGCTGAAAGTGAAGTAACTATGAAAGAGGTTATGTCTTAAGATATTAGAACTAGAACAACAAATTTCTGCTATGTCTACCAATTGTAAGGGAAGGTCACACTCTATAAATCCCAGTTATCATCGCAACAGAAGCCATTATTGTCATTTTTGAGAAAATCAAAATTTTTGAAAAATTTTCCATGTAAAGGGTAGTTTAGGGTGGAGGAATTTTCCTCAAATTGTGTCACACTCTTGAAGCACATTAGGTATAACGGTTTACCAGTTATGCAAAAGTCATCCAGAGTAAACAGGACTACATAGGCTATAGCCAGAAAATTCAAAATATACATTTCGTTTACCATAAAAATATCTCAAACATATGGCATTTTAATCAAAATTGTTAGAGCCATTTTTGAGAAAATCAAAATTTTTGAAAAATTTTCCATATAAAGGGTAGTTTAGGGTGGGGGAATTTTCCTCAAATTGTGTCACACCCTTAAAGCATATTAAACTTAAAAACCAACTTTGGTTTTTAACCGACTTTTTGTTTTTGAGTTAAGCTGTTCACAGAAACACACACACCTTTTTCTAAACATGCTTTCTTTGGATTCTGGGGGCCTCAAAACATATATTTCCGGTGAAATCTCGACATAGAATTTTTGGGTGGAATACGATACTTCCCCTGCTTACTATATGTAGCAGAGAAAGTAATAAAAAAAGATCAGTATTAGTGTGGAATCCATAGTTTCCAGGGTCGCTAAGTTGATTGATGATAGCCTGATAGTTGAATCCAAGTTTAGTCAAATAGAAATCTGTAGCATTTTCTAGAATATTTTGGAAGCAAATAGAATTTTGTAACAGTAGAACTTTCCAGAAATTTGAGAGAATGAAAATAACTGTAGAACCTATTACAAAGTTTTGGAAATTAACAGAATGTTTTAGCAAATTCTAGAAGACATTTGACAACCAATTTGTAAGTTTAGTAAAGCATTAAACTAAAATCCTGGTTACAAAGCTATCTGTTCAATTAGTAAAATGCTGTCTGGTGAGGGCAAAAAAGCTGTAACACGAGGAGTTCACAAAGAGGAGCTTTGGTGTCTTTCATATGCTATTGTTACATGTTATGTCAAAAGATAATTTTAGTGTACAAAATTTTCTTCGCTGATAGACATAAGACCTTCACACAAGAAAATCTCAGAGTAACCTTCCTTATCTATTCATGATGTGTAATATCCAGGAAAACCAGGAATTTACCTTGGTTTTCAAAAACTACCCTTGAATTTTTCCTAAACCTCTATGTTACATTGTGAGGTCACACTTGTGCATTTGAGATACATGCTGCTCATGGGTACAGTGGTGGGATTGTTGGCACTGTCGCTTGTGACGTGTGCCAGTCTTCCACCTACACTCTTTCCATCCGAGGTTGAAATATAGTCATAGCTACACAAAGACAACCCGCCAATAAGTATATATATACAGTACATGTACTTTTAGCAAGAAAGTTTCCATATGGTTCTCATCCTTATGCTAATGGCATCATGCAAGGAAGTAAGGACTATTATGTGCTGACTACTTGAGAAGTTTCTGTGTCTTACCCCAACCTTGTGCCATAGATTCGATCTGTAATGAGGGATCCTAAATGTTTTCTGTGTGTTTGATGCAAATCTGGTCCAATTAATTTGAAATCCATGGATATATCAGCTGACCAGAGCACGTTAGGGGAAAGTACTGTTGCTGCATGAAGACCTCTGCAGCAACTAGCAATATTTCAACTTTAATGTTATCTGCCTCTGACGTATTACACAGTTAAGGTAAGTTTTACCTTCTTACATAATACTGTAGTTGTATATTCATTACAAAAAGGCCAAATATAACAAACTTGAAGGAAATTGAAGTTATTAGGTAGCATACATGGCACTCTCTTGAAATTAAATGCAAGTAATCCCTACCTTTTGAAAAATATATGCTAATATCTTGTGAAATTAAGCTATAGCTTATGTTGATTTTATTTTCATACTGAATTTGGGTTTCCAATTTGAGAAACTAATGTTAACATGTGAACACATGCACTCTGCATATTTTTTTCTCTTCTTTCACTGGCATGTTCTTGTAACCTTGTATATCAACAATGATGATAAACTTTTCTGTGTGTTCATCTACAAAAAAAATCTTGTTTATTAACATTTTGATCATGTTAACTAGATTTTGTGAATTTGGAGAGTAATGTATTAAAAATGTGAACTTATGCATCCTCCAAGGGCTTTAGAATTGAGGTGCTTAGAATAGCAAGGGCGTATGCTCCAAAGTACGAATTTTTTGTTTTTCTTGCAACATATAGTATGAAGCCTACTCTTTAATGCCTGTTGAATGGTTGATACGCCCAGGACATGAACGAATTCTCCATTTGAATACAACTTGGTGTTTGACCTTACGTGCTTCAGCCAAATCTCGATAATAGCAAAGGAGTTTGAGTCAACCTGCCGGCCGCTATGCTGTGACAGTTGCTCTTGAAGAGAATGTAGCAATAAATCACTTAAGAGAGGGTACTGTTTATTTTCAGGCCTTTACCCCTCATAAATAGTTATTCCTTAACCTTTCATACATTTTTGCGGTTTTGTAAATAGCTTTTGGCTGGATGTACTCCTGCACGGGTCATTTCTTTAGTTCAGTATGTTGCTTTTAAAGAAAGCTGTAACATGTTTTAGTGGCTTGCAGCTCTCGGTTTAACTCCTGTTTAGCATTATGTCTCTAGAGTTGTGCTGTTTACTAACAATACCATTGAACAAACCTTTAGTGCACTTAACGTAGTGATTTACTTTTATGAAGCACTATGAGTGACACAGAGAGTGATTCTATTTGTCACCATGTAAGTCGTCCCAGAAAATGCTGCATGCAGAAAAACCAATGGAAAATGCACATAGCCAAGAAGAAGATTAATACAGATGAAGAACACGTAAGTTAAAAAACCAAACATGCAGTTAAGGCACACACCAGAGGTAGAAGAAGAGGCAGCAGCAGATGACGACATTACTAACATACTCTGGTTCCTCATGGCACAGCACAGCGGTTAAACATCTTCAGTGATCTAGCCATACTTTTTGTTAACTTCTTTATATTCACTATAGAAGTATTGTTTGTTAGTATTAGAACAAATATTTACTAATATTAGTAAAGTATTGCTTAAAGTAAGCGTTTTGGTTATAACGCGCATGAAAGCATACGTTATCTGAAGTATATTGTTGATAAAATTAACCTTCTGAAATCTTAAATACGTGTCAAATAGCATTTTACATTCCTAATTAACAGTATTAATGCATTAGATTCACATCTGAGCAAGTTTTAATCTCTCTATAGATGATTTTAATATGCACTGCATAGTAAAACTTTAACCGCATTTTTCTCAAAACTAGCTTTTGGCGCATACGCTCTTATTATTCTAAGGGCCTCAATTGTTGGTTTACCACTGACAGCAAAACTACACTTCTTAAAACAATAGCTCAACAACTACATTAATTACTATGGATAACCATGAGTCCATAGACATGAAGTAGTATTCTTAAATCTCATGTATTTTATCAAAACCATATGCATATTTACAACAAAAAAGTAGCTTCAAATTGCTGCCATGAAACAAATCTACTTAAAGGAAAGCAGGCTGTATGAGCACAAAACCGTGTGATCTGGAAACCTTTAAGTGAGGTGCTGCTTTGAGTGGCCAAGGAGCGGGAAATGTTTTATTGTGAAGTCCATACTTTTTTTTCCCTACCTCATCAGGATAAATTTTGTTTAAATTGTTCAGAAACAATCTTGATAGCTTTTGCTTATGTTAACAAAACTTTTATTAACTTTTGTGATTGGAATGTTTCTTAAGATCTATGATTAAAATTTGGAATTGCTCATGTGTAAATGCCATTATGTTGTGCTGATTTTGAAATTGTGCTACATTCAAATGAAAAGTTTCAATGTTATGTTAATGATAAAATTGATGCTGTGAAATAAAGTATATCAATCATTCATTCACAATAACAGAAAGTTCTCATCTGAAACAAAATGAGAAAAATATGTATTTTCAAATATGTTTCACATTACTAGATGCAATAATATTAACCGGGCTTGTGGGCCGTGGTCTATTGGGTTCCTTCTTCTTCCCAAACGTTTCGTCTGCGACTACGGCAGACATCTTCAGTGGCGGCGAGGTCGAAGTTTCCTAGTGGAGATCTCAGCACCGACTGTGCTGGTCACCACCAGAGGTGCGGTATTTATGTCGGCGGCTGGAGGGGAAGTACATTGTGATAGGTCCGGGTGACCAGTGGGCTGGACTTGTACCAGTGGAGTACTACAAGGAGCTGGCGTCTGATTGGCTGGAGAGGGGTTCTGGATTTTTGTTTTTGTTAACGCTGTTTGCCATATTCTGTTGAGTTTAAGTCCTTCTTCTTTGCGATTGATATTATTTTTGTGCTTGTGTATTTCAATGGCTTCAAGGAATAAGCGAGAATAGTAGTGGGATGTAGATGCCAGAATATCTGTGTTACCATATTGGATGATGTGTTCCCCTTCTTCGAGTATGGCATGTTCAGCAATTGCTGATTTTTCAGTTTGACCCAAGCGACAATTTCTTCTGTGTTCTTCAATGTGGGTTTTTATACTACGTTGTGTGGTTCCGATGTACACCTTGCCACACGAACAAGGTATTCTATATACTCCTGCGGTGGATAGAAGATCCCTGGGGTCTTTGGCGGAACGGAGTATGTTACAAATCTGTTTAGTGGGCTTGTAGACGGTGTCAATGTTGTGGCGTTTAAGTAGTTTGCCTATGCGGTCTGTGACTGATCTGATGTACGGTAAAAAGGCCTTGCCCTTCCTATTGTTTGCGGCTGTTTCCGTGATGTTGGGACCTTTACTAGGATGTAATGCTCTCTTAATTTCTCGTTTTGCGTAGCCATTAGAGTGGAGCGCTGACTCTAAGTGTTGAAATTCCTGGTGTAGAACTTGTGGTTCGCAAATGCGTGTAGCTCGGTCTGCCAGAGTTTTAATCATAGCACGCTTTTGTTTCGGATGGTGGTTGGAGTTCTTGTGAAGGTAGCGGTCTGTATGGGTCGGTTTACGGTACACCTTGTGGCCTGGTGTGCCATTCTATTTTCTGTTTACCATGACATCCAAAAAGGGCAATTTGCCGTCTTGTTCCTTCTCCATGGTGAATTGAATTTGTTTATTGATGCTGTTGAGGTGATCCAGAAATTCTGTCAGGGCTGATTCTCCGTGACTCCAAATGACGAACGTGTCGTCCACGTAACGCCACCAGCACGAAGGTTTAAGCGGTGCTGAATCCAAGGCAGTAGCTTCGAAAAATTCCATGTAAAAATTCGCAATAACCGGACTGAGAGGACTTCCCATTGCTACACCGTCTGTCTGTTCATAGTATTCGTGGTTCCACTGGAAATACGTAGTCGTGAGGACGTGGTGGAAAAGCGTCGTAATGTCTTCTGGAAAAATCTCCTTAAGCTGTGTTATGGCTTCATTGACTGGAACCATGGTGAACAGAGATGTTATGTCGAAACTGACAAGTAAGTCGTTGGGTTGTAAGCTGATGGTCTTGAGTTTCTGAATGAAATGGGCGGAGTCTTTTATGTATGTGTCAGTGTTGCCGATGTGAGGTTGCAGCATCTTTTCGAGGTATTTTGCAACTGCGTACGTAGGTGAGTCAATGGCACTTACAATCGGCCTAAGGGGTGTGCCAGGCTTGTGAATCTTCGGAAGTCCATAAAGTCTGGGAGGTAAAGCTTCACTCCTCTTTAGTTTCAGCTGATCACTGGGTGGAATGGACGAAGACTTAATCAGTTGATTGGTTTTCCGAAGAACGCGACCTGTTGGATCCCTGGAGAGCTTCTTGTAGGTGGTCGGATCTAGGAGCTCAGTCACCTTGTGTTCGTAGTCACGTTGGTTCATCACCACCGTGGCGTTTCCTTTGTCCGCCTGCAGTACTATAATCTCCTTGTTTGAGTTAAGATTTTTAAGAGCTTTTTGTTCTTGAAGAGAAAGATTGCTCTTAGGTGGCTTAGCTCGTTGAAGAATTCTAGAAGATTCGAGGCGTATTAGGTCTGCTGTAGTTGACGGCAATTCACGAATACCAGCTTCAATGCAGGAGATGATCTCCTCTATAGGTAGTACATGGGGTGTGATGGCGTAGTTCCCACCTTTTGAGAGGACGGAAGCTTCTGCGGGTGACAGTTGATGGTCTGACAAATTGACGACCGTTCGGCTTGTCTGTGCGAAGGCTGAAACTTCATTGTTGTTGTTCGAAGTGTGCCGATACTGCTTTTCTGCGCTAGAGTTCAGGCAGTCTTCATATTTCTTTTTGTGTCTTTCCGTAGTCCTGTAGTAGTGAGTGACCATTGAAGCAAACGTGATTCTGTCCACGTGATCCCAATGTTCCTTTTCCAACTTATGGCTGAGATGAAGATGTAACGACAGAAGTTCCTTGTTGTTGTGGGCTAGTTCTCGGCGGGTTTGGTGGATGTGTTCCCGAAGAAGGGCTCGTTCCGTGCGGTTGTAAATACGGTGAGATGCAGCTGTAGTTAAGACGCGTTTTTGTCGTATGCACCGAGGAATTATGCCAGTATCACGACAACGTAAAAGAAAACAAAGTGAACAAAGTAGTTGTGATTTTCTTACTCGTAGCACTTCTAGGCGCCGAATCCGTGGATGTGTTTCCTCCCCGTAGAGGCGATTCATCAAAGTTCTAAGGCTTTCACGGCCGGTGTCAATACTAGATGCAATAATATTAACCGGGCTTGTGGGCCGTGGTCTATTGGGTTCCTTCTTCTTCCCAAACGTTTCGTCTGCGACTACGGCAGACATCTTCAGTGGCGGCAAGGTCGAAGTTTCCTAGTGGAGATCTCAGCACCGACTGTGCTGGTCACCACCAGAGGTGCGGTATTTATGTCGGCGGCTGGAGGGGAAGTACATTGTGATAGGTCCGGGTGGCCAGTGGGCTGGACTTGTACCAGTGGAGTACTACAAGGAGCTGGCGTCTGATTGGCTGGAGAGGGGTTCTGTTTCACATTACTGATTGGTTGATGTCAGTAGATTGTTTTTCTATCTTAGGTTTCTAAGATAAGTGAAGCACTGCATTCAACTTAAAAATTCAATTTTGAGGTGTCACCTTTGATATGCTTTAGTGCTTAATATCTGTTTTTCTCTCTCTCTGTGTTTAAGGATCCGTCATGTCTACTAGTGATGATGTATCAACTGTTCTGATGACTGGCACAGACCTGGAGTTCACCACAAGCTCTTGGTTTAGTTTACCTCAGGCTTACTGATGGTGTAACAAAGGGAGAAATAATGCTTGCAGTGCTCTATGTGATGACTGCAAGAGCTGTCAGGAAGGTCGTCCACTGTTCCTGAAATATGCTAAGACAGTAATATGGCAAAGCAGATTAAGTGACAGAAGGATAAGGTGTGCGACCTCTTAACAGTCTTGCACCTTATAATTAAAAGGGAGCTCATCTTGAAACTTAAAGAAGTTGATCACATAATCTTTGGGTTTGATGAATCTCTGAACAAAGTTTCACACAAAGAACAGATGGATGTCCATATTTGATTCTGGAATAACACAAGAAACCAGCTGAAGTCATTACCTAACTGCAGCTTTTTTTTTCTAACATAACAGCAAGTGATCTCTTAAAGGCATTGCAGAGTGGCCCTTCTGGTTCTGGCATAACCACAAAAAAAGTATTATGGATTAGCATGGATGGTCCATTGGATAATTTTCAGCTACTGAAGAACTTGAAGAAAATTACAGGAAATGTTAACGTTCCCATTATTGTGGATATTGGAAATTGCAGCCTTCATGTAATCCATGGAGCATTCCAGAATGCCATGAAGAATACCTGTTGGTCATTAGTAGATTTCCTACCAAATCTTTATTACTTTTGTAAGTCAATACCAGCCAAATGAGCTGCTTTTTTTTTAAAGCCAGATGAGCCAGCTATGCTTGTATTACAGGCTGAACTATTTTGCTCCAAAAGTTCTGCTGTGTTCAATGGCTTGAAAATAAGTGTGGCTGTACGAACTATCAAAATGCTTCATCTTCAAAAATACATTTATAATCATTCTTAAGACCAAAGCATTCAATGTGGTTAAATATACAGATATTGATCCACTAATTGGTGCAGAACTAGGATGTTTTCATGCCCTTTCTCTAGAGCTAGCGCCATTTTGACAATAACTGCTTTTATATTTAAACATCTGATGTGCCTACTGCAGCAACTTATGGGAATGTTTGCCAAACTGGAAGCAATTGCAAATCTTAGAAACACTCTAGTGATGTTTTTTATGCCAACCAACTAACTGCTGGTGTTTTTTATACAAGCCATTTGTGGGCATTGTTTGAGAGATAGAATTAGGACTGAAAAATTCAATGCCATAGCTGAGATTTGAACCACAGATCTTCCACTTCACACACGGCTGCTCTAACCGCTGAGCTACCAAGGCCAACTTACCAGTATGACACGAGTCAGTTGGCTAATTTAATGTCATACTGGCAAGTTGGCCATAGTAGCTCAGTGGTTAGAGCAGTCATGCATGAAGCGGAGATCCGTGGTTCCAATCCTGGCTATGTCATTGAATTTTTCAGTCCTGATTCTACCTCTCATAAATGTGAATATTGATGTGAATCTTTACCAGCAAAACAAATTGACATGGGATTCCAAACTAGAGCAGCAATAAGAAAATGTGAAGCTGCCACAGGTAAAGACAAACTGAAATGTAGATGTGACATAAAAACTTGTTTAGTAAGTCAGTTCGGGAAATACAAGAAAGAAGTTCTCTTAAATACAAATTAATGAAAGGTGTTTCCCACATTAGTTCTTCATCTGGGTTGACTAATGTCCACTGCTTGTTTTAGAAGAGCTCTTAGAAAGGAATTGGTTACTGGGAGTACAAGCAGATGAAGCAAGGAGAGAATTTAAAAGAGTATGCACCTTGGTTAATGTGCTAGGACAGATGCAAGCCTTTAGTCAAGCTGAGTGGCTGTATGTTCTTTGGACAAGAATTCCAAATTTTCACGCTCGTGTAACTGACTACAAATGTCTCTAGAAGGTAAAATCTTACTAACCTTGTCACATGGCACTACCAAAAAGTGTGGATTTTGTATAAATGGTAACATATTGCAGAAAATATGAAAGGAACATCTATTGTGGCTAAGCGCACCATTCATGATTTTATTTTTAACACTGCTGAAGGAGATGTAAGAAAAGTAGAAATAACAAAATCTATACTGCATTTTGCTAGAAATGGCATTGCGATTATGAAGAGTCACTGAAAAGGGCACACTGGTTACAAAAATCAGTAGACCAGATAGAAAGTGCTAAAAAGGCTTCTGAGGAGCAAGTTCGAAACCTTCTAAAATCACTAACACATTTTGGGAAAATTCACGAATTGAAACTGCAAGAGCAAGCCAATGCCTGATGTTATAGCTTTGTAATGATAATACTATATGTTCCTGTGTTGACAATACAAAGGGACCTTTTGGCATCATCCATTGTTAGGTTCAGAGCTAGAGATGGACACGTACCAAATTTGAGCTGCTAATACCGTGAAGTGTTAATGTGTCACAATTGACTGATTTTGACTATCAACATTGCATTTACTTTGTTGTAGTAATTCATACTGTAGTTGCATATATTATATAATATTAATTCAAGTAATATTTCAGTATTTTGTACAAAAATGTTACTCAATCAGAAGGTTATACAAAAGTTACTGAAATTGTAAAAATGTATGCTTAGTTGTCAAATATATTTATTTTTTAATTATAAAATCCAATAAAAAATTGCTTTGTGATACATGATTTGTAATACTTTAATACTAATCACACACAGGTTTGTAGCAAAGCAGTATCAGTTTAATTATTTATGTATGGACTGGGATACAGTGAACAGCAAAAATATGTCATACTAATACACTTTCTGGATAAATCCAGTAATAAATGGAGCAAAGAGTATTGCTCAACACAAAATTATATTGACACTGCTTTCAAGCACCACAGTTTTTAACACAATTGAATGGCAGATTGAGGAACCGAAGTACTATGAGGGCCACTACGTAGGTTTTGAGATGTGAGAAAATGAAAGTTGATGCACTTGAATTTAATGCAGAATGAGGTAGCCCCATCCTTTGTAAGTAAACTGGTATCGGGTATTGACTCTCCCGCTCCAGGAATTCCAGCAGCACATGGATGAACAACCCATGGCACATAGATAGTCCCTCCAATGGAGCTGGGAAGAGAACATTTTCACTCAATGATTTTCTACGATCTTAAAAATGGGTTAACCTCTTGAGCGATGGCCATTTAAACGTCCGCGAGCCGAGAACTGCTAGCATTTAAATTGTTAAATGCGCTTCGTATATACACAGCTGTATTTTGTGTAAATATTAAGTTATTTTAATGAAACAAAAACTGGTATAAAACTCGTTATTTGCAGTATAAATGTACGTCATCAGCAAAGTTGAGTTGTATTTACAAAACGTTGAAATGGCACAATTTTGTTTCACTGTGGTGAAAAGTCAACTTTGCTCTGTCGAACGCATCTAATATAAGTTCTCGGAAAGATACAGTAAAGAAACACCCATTGTATGTGTGGCTTATGCGTCAGCATACTGTGTAATAAAGTGCTACTGCATGCGTGGTCTCTTGAGTCATCAGAATAGATCAACATTACAACTTTTGCTTACGTGAGTTTCGTAACTGAGTAGAGTCCGTGTCTTTCTTTGTTGAAATACATACGTATTCTTTCCTGCTTGTAGCTGAAGGGAGAAGTGGTATAAAAAGGTGTTTTTGCACCAACTGGATATAACCATATACAATTGTTTGGGGATTTGGACAGCTCTCTAAACCCACACAGGACAATGACCGACCTTGACTACCAACTATAAATAACTTGCAGCCTAATTGAACAATACCACGTTGGGGGTTGAAAATCCAAAACCCCTGCACCCCTCAGACTTCAAGGAAAACATTATCCTAAAAGGATACCACCAACAGCAAAGAAGTCCCGCCCATTTTGAAAGTGTTTCGTGTGCCGCAAGAAGGGAATTCGCGAATGTGGAGATGTACGTACCCTTGTGTGTTTATCCCTGTTTTGAGGTAAATCACTGCAGAACGAACATATTAAGGTAAGCCAATAAAGTATATAGACCTTACTAAAATGTTTCATAAAGGGAAAATTATAATAAGTTAAGTTGGATAAGGGATAAATAAGGGTTAAATGCTTAAACGCACAGGACGTGTATACACGCCCATATCGCTCATCCGTCATTTTAAATGGACGTGATTTCACGTCGATATCCCTCAAGAGGTTAAACCAGTGCCAAAGTCTTGAACATTTACAGCGGCTTTCTGGGACATTGCTCCTTCCTATGCCATGGTTTTCTGGCAGTTTCAGGAATTTAAAAGGGGCCAAACATAATTGAAAGATGAGACAAGCACATGTCCAGTAATGGCAGTGACTGAGGAAAACTTTGCAGTATTGCAAGAGTTCTTCTCAAAAATCACAGCATTTAAACAAATTGAGGCAGCATTGCAGATTGGTTTGCCAGCAGTTTTGAAAATCCTCCATGAACCCCTTCCTGTGAGAAAGGTCTTTACCTGATTGGTGCCTCAGAATTTGATGGAATAACAAAAACATGTTTGTGTTGAATGTGTGACACGATTCGTAGGAGGGGACTCTAGATGGGTTTCTGACATTGTCACCCTAGGTATCTGCAAGAAAATGGTAGCCTCGTTCTTCTTAAAGGGTGAACTTGTGGCAACCATTCCTCTGTAGCAGCAAAGCATGGTTGCTACAAATTGGTACACCACAGTTTGCTTGTCAAAAAAGTTTATCAATCTTCAAGAATTCATAATAAAGTTTATAAACCACCTATTAGGAACTTAAGTAGAAGTCTATAGGCACCCAACCATGGGAGATAAAACTGCTGATGTAATGAATTCTAACATCTGACTGTTGGGTACTGTCTGACCACCAGAAGAAGCAAACTGGAGGAATGTGCTACATGAACATTTTCTACCAGCCCCATAATAATTATGCTTGCTAGTATCATACAGTACACTGTTGTCAGATAAATGTGTAATGGTCGGTCGGTCATTTCGTAGTCATCAAATCAATTGCATAAGCAGATTAACAAATCAAAGCCCCTGTCATACTTTGGACTTCTCTCGTGTTCTTCGTTTGGTCAGACGGTATAGTATATCCTAGAATTAGAGCAACATCACACTTAAGGTGTTACAGGAGTTAAACAACTCCAATTGGTTTGGCAGCTATCTTAACAGATTGAGTGCACTCCACATGGATAATAAATGTCACATCTGATTGGCTACTGCAAGACATTCATTGCATATTATTGGATATGACAGTTCTGTGCTTTGCTTTGGCCAATCAAGACTGTGTTAGAAGCAGTGAGCACCAAGTGATATTTGTATGGATATCCAAGCAGACAGTTTTGCAAATATTATGTAAATGTAGATAAATGTTCTGACATCCACTTAGGTGAGAAGAAATGTTACAAATGTAGGATATAGTAAGCACACAGTGGGGCAAAAGGGGCTCAACGATTATGGAAAAGTTGTTGTAATTTAATTATATACGTACATGCAAGAAGACTCTCCAAGTTATCCTGTTATGCATATAACCCTTTGTTGCACATACAGTATTAGGTAGTTGTTCTCCCACCAGACATGTTTCCCTTTAAAGTCTGAAATGTTACTGCAGATATTGAACTAAAATTGACCCATATACTTGCATAATTGCAGTATCTTTTACTGGCTGAAATAATGTGTTTAATTGATAACTTATTTGAAATTGGTTTGCAGTAAATAAGGTATAAGTTTTATTTCAACTGTTCATAACTAAAAACATCAACCCCGTTGAAGGGCAACTTATGCACACCTTCGTAACACATGTTTAATATCCACAATATTAAAGGAATTAAATTTAGCTACTTTACAATATTAAAAACCAGACCAAAATACCCTAAAGTAGCTAAGATAAAATTAAAATAATTTCTGCAAAATTTTATGGTACATACCCTTAAAATGTTTACATCCCTGACATTATTATTTAGAAGCTGATCCACAAAATGTTATTTACATTATTCTGTTGCACAATAAAAATGTTCTATATACACTTATGCTTATTAATGGTTTGGTATGTGCATCCTGTGTTATTTTTGCATTTGCACCCCCCACGCTGATTATACCTGAGGAAACACCCAATTCTACACAAGACAAAGTCACACTGTTTGCACTTGCAGTGTGACTGTATGCCACAGCCTATTTTTTCCTTTTCTTCACAATACACTGTGCACACGATTTCACCCGGCCTGGAATTTTTTACAGGGGTGTGAAGAGAACTGGGTGCAGGGGTAGCAGAAGGTAGGTTATGCTAAACTCCCACTTGCTTGCGAGATGTGAAGTTTGCGATTAGCTGTCGCACTAAATTCTGCCTGTAGTGAAGAAGTCTGTTACCATGAGCTGTAGAAGTAGGTCTGTTTGAAATGTTGTATATTATAAAACTATTAACAATGGCAACATTCACTACGAAATGGAACAAGTATTTCCACCATTTTTTTAAGGCTGGCCAACACTGTAACACTCCCTCCTTTGGTCTGTGAGATCAATCCCTTCCATATTACCTGTATAATTTATCACTGCATTAGGACAAGGTATTTTTATTTGTTCTCTCCCCCTGCCACTCTTCCTTTCTTTCTCTTCATCTGTTCTAGGATCCATGTTGGTGGATAATAAGAGAACGTCCCTGTTATCATGCCAAACTACTGCAGTTACACCTTCATGTTGCAGTTTGCAAGATTCACCCCATTTCAGTTTCAGTTGTCTTGGCTTTGAAAGTTGTTTCGGCCGGTCTTTCCTTCTGGCACGAGTTGTACCACACGCATACATCTCTAAAAGTAATTTCATTAACCGCATGGAAGTAAAATAATTATCAAAGTAGACGTGGTGCCACAATCCCATGTATTTCTCACGCATGCCTAAAACAACCTGTTCTTCAAGTAGAAGATCGCTGTAACTCTCCTTTTTTTTTCCCCAGATAGAATTTACAAGTCAGTAAATACCCACTTTTATTATCTGCAATACCCCATTCCTTCATCCCCCACTTTATAGGTTTAGCAGGCATGTATTGTTTCAAAAAGAAGTGCCCTTTGAAACCTATCATCGCTTCATCAACAGAGAAGCTTGATTTGGTTTACAGACATTTGTAAACTTTTTTATTATGTCTAAAGAAGGTCATAAGAATCTAACCCTAATTGTGGCTTTGCAGATTTGTCATTCAGGTGAAGATATTGTGATATCTTTTGAAAGCGGAGCAAGGTCATTGCTTGTCTTATAGTTGGACAAACACAAAAATACCCCAAAAAGTAATCCCTAATTTCAGGTAAATCCACCATCCTCATATATATCAATATACCTAAATAGGCTTGTATCTCCCTTGAATTTGTTTCTTTCCATTTTGAATCTGAGCTGCATACTTATTGGTTTCCTTCGCAATTTTGTCGCAAAAGCTGGAATCTACAAAAAGTTCAAAATAGTCTATTTCTGGACTTCCTGGAGGAATAAAATGATTTACACCTGCAGGGGATGAGAATGCTTATAACTCATTGAAAGTTAAATTGGAGGTCCACTGTGCAGGTAGTAATTTAGTTTTAGTTTGCTTTGCATTAATTTTAGCCACCTGTTCCTCAGCACTTTCACTGTCACTTTGATCCTTATCACTGTCTTTCTCTATCTCGTCAAACCAAGATTTGTCGGAGCTACTTTCATGATCTAAATCCTCATAAACTGCTGCAAGTGTTTCCTCATCTGTTACCAAAACCTTATCACTGCAGTGCTTTCTAGTCCATGATGTACCTGGAATGGCCTCCATGGTAGTGAATTAGCTATAAACACGTCAGGAGACTGCTTACTTACACGACTGCACTCAGCTCTAAGAAATGTTATTTATAGCTTGGTATTAGTTTCTTTCACATTGCAATCGTTGTAACAGTGCAACAGGAGAACGTTTACATTGACAAGCTCCTAAACAGGCTTGTATCTCCCTTGAATTTGTTTCTTTCCATTTTGGATCTGACTTTTTAGCTTGAATCTGAGCTGCATACTTATTGGTTTCCTTCGCAATTTTGCCGCAAAAGCTGGAATCTATAAAAAGTTTAAAATAGTCTATTTCTGGACTTCCTGGAGGAATAAAGTGATTTATACCTGCAGGGGATGAGAATGCTTATAACTCATTGAAAGTCAAATTAGAGGTCCACTGTGCAGGTAGTAATTTAGTTTTAGTTTGCTTTGCATTAATTTTAGCCACCTGTTCCTCAGCACTTTCACTGTCACTTTGATCCTTATCACTGTCTTTCTCTAACTCGTCAAACCAAGATTTGTCGGAGCTACTTTCATGATCTAAATCCTCATAAACTGCTGCAAGTGTTTCCTCATCTGTTACCAAAACCTTATCACTACAGTGCTTTCTAGCCCATGATGTACCTGGAATGGCCTCCATGGTAGTGAATTAGCTATAAACACGTCAGGAGACTGCTTACTTACACGACTGCACTCAGCTCTAAGAAATGTTATTTATAGCTTGGTATTAGTTTCTTTCACATTGCAATCATTGTAACAGTGCAGCAGGAGAACGTTTACATTGACACAGCTCCTAAAAGCTTGAGTCAGCATAAGCAGAACCCATATGACATGATGAACAAGGTTACTACGTTCTACTACGCTGTGCGAGGCAGGCCATTTATCGTTTCATTGCACCTTACTACACTATGCATTGCAAAGGGTTAGTGAATCCTTGTTTAGACAAACTCATGTGTGTTCTAAACCGTGATGAAATAAAGACAGTAATAAGGAAAGAAAGAAGAACTAGTAGAACAAAGCATGTATATGGAAAACATATATGAAGGTATTTTAATTTGTGTAACTAAAATGTAGTGATTTACTTAAATTCATATGAAAATTAGGTGCTAAAATATAACATGATGTTTCTCTATTTTCATAACTGTTAAGCTGGCCCCCCTCCCCTCTGTCAGTGTATTTGCTTTGTACTGATCAGTTATATTTATTTCAAGTGAATTCTGCATCTTTGTGTTTCCTTTACTTGCATCAGTATGTAAGTACCAATTTGACAAAGCCAGTAAAACTCAGTACTTTTTACTCAAAATATAAATCAGCCCCTATCTATTACTCCGCCAAAGAGCGGCCAAACACCATGTTGGACAGCCATGCACAACATAAGTAAACAGAAGCGTGCTGGGTTCACAATTAGCCACCTCACTCACTGCTGCTAACAACACACAGGTATGATCTTGCTCTAATTCTAGGTTATACTATATATGCTACAGGTAGCTGTAATTCAACATTTTAATCCACAATTCATAATTAATACCTGAGTTAGCACTGATAGGATTTAAGAGTACAAGCTTTAGTTATTATTTATTTATGCCAACAAACATACTGTTGGTGTTTTTAAACACACAAGCGGCAATATTTGAGAGTTAGAGTCAACCCAGCTGTGACATTGAATTTTTCAGTTCCAGTTCTACCTCTCAAACACTGCCCACACACGGCTTGTGTGTTTAAAAACACTCGCAGTATGTTAGTTGGCATAAATAAATAATAGTAACCATCTAAAGGGTATATAATCCCAGGACATAAAGTACTTACAATAGTAAGTCGCCATTGGCGTAATTGTCTCTGATGTGACTGTGCCTTTGTGGTTTACCAGAAGAAAAATACAAATCAGTTGGAGAATTCGGTGTCATTCTGGCAGATTGTCACAGTAGCTTAATGGTTAGAGCACCCGCCTGGCAAGTGGAGGGTCTGTGGTTCAAATCCCAGCTGTGGCATTGAATTTTTCGGTTTCGATTCTACCTCTCAATACAAGCTTTAGTCTGCCGTTAATCAACTAAAGTTGCTAGTCATAACCTGATGCTCATCACATTGCATTTATGGCGCTACAGAAATGGTGTTGTGAAAGCTTTAATATATTGTTAAAAAAATGTATTTCTGAAGCATACTTTACTCCTCACAAAAACTATGAACACATGGCTCTCTTCACTTTAATCAGGTCTTCATAATACCTGTCACTAACCACGGCTGGCAGTAAACAGGAAGTGGGAATAGGAGGCTTGTTTGGCAATAATGAAAAATACAGAGTTCCTAATGTAAATCTGTTTAACTGCAGATGGACATGTTTGCAGCTTCACCACGAATGTGAGATTTTGTTGAATCCTGCCAATAAAATCAGTAAAAATATGCCCTGTAGGCAGGCAGAGTTTTTCTCTAGAATGAATGTACAATTTATTTTATTATTGTTGAATTTGTATGGTCATATTGGGATCAGCCGATCTCGTTGAACTATAGGTGCTTAATGTTCAATTCATTTTTAACATGAAACTTTTCTCCAAGCATACTCTCATACTTTTCAGAGGATAGGGTATGATTATAGTAAAAATTTCCCTGCCACATCCAGGAGTTGATCCTGGTTGACAAGTCACAGCTATGCTCGCTTGGCCACAGAGACAATCAGCTATTTATATTCAAATGGCCAAGAGGAGCATTTTATTGAAAATTCCTGTACTTGTCATTCAAGACTCATAATTTCAAGACAGTCTTTCCCAGACCTGAATGAATGTCAACCCTAGCCAACATCTTGATTATTAAACCACAACAGAAGTAATATTCTATACTACTGCTTAAAAGTTTTTGAACATCCTTGATTTCCTTGGATACGAAATATGGCACCCTCAAAGCTAACTTTGTGTTTAGTATAGAAACTCATAGAAACATTAATTTGTTTCATTATGCTACCTTTGTTTCATGAAAGAAGTAGTCTGTAAGTCAAATTTTGTTGCCCTTTATAGGTATACTTACCCTAAATATTTGTTTTGAACATGGTGTTATTATGTAAAGCATCAAATGTCATTCATGCAAACCAATAAACATGTTTAGACAGTCAGAAGTCAGGGTCATAAGAGAGCACAAGATTGATAGTGTGGTATGTATAGCTGAAAAGTTAAAACGGTAAAAACAATGAGTATTCAAAAGAATCACGTGCTGCTGTGGTGGTTAGTTTACACAAGGTAGGTAGGATCTTGTGTGAAATAGCAAAACAAGACTGTATTTCCTTGTGAAATGTCCATTATGCTGTGAAGAGATATTTTGATACTAATAGTAACAAGCATGAGTGTCGGCAGACTTTTTTCCAGGGGGTGGTCACATGTTGGAAATTTGCAATCATATAATATTAAATCATTATTTTACTGTCAAAATTTATAATATTTGTTGCAGATAGCCGTATTAATTTGTACTAAATAAAAATTGTTCTTTACATCAAAATTAAAATAATAGTTTAATAGTCAGTAACTGACTGCACATTAAGTTCACCAACTTCCAAGGGGGGACCGTGGCCCCCCCTTGCCCCCATTTTGCGACGCCCATGGTAACAAGGATCTTTATGACAAGGGGAGGCCTAAGGTAACCTCAAAATCTGAAGTCATTAAATAGAAACATGATCACTTTAAAACATCACCCATAGTAGCAGCAGAAAGCAAACAGTTGAGGAATGAAGCTGTGAGTGACTTGACGTAAAGAAGACTTCTCTAAGGAGACCTTCAGGGAAGTATTGCTGCAAAGGAACTGTTACTCACAGCTCCTAGTAGAAAGAAGGAACTGGAGCAGCTATAATAAATACTAATTCACTCCATAATGCAACTGCTCTTTCTGGGCTAAGGCCTATTGCCCATTGCTAATCCTCACCTCTGCCCACCACAGGCGTTGTGAATGAGGTGCAGTGCTGCAGTCTTATGGTTGAGTGTACCCCTGACCAAGTCTGTTTTTTTTTTGTAGTGTTTAACACTCACTTTTACTACATGCGGCACTGCAGGCGGTGACACTGGTGATACATGGAATGAATATGGAGTTGCAGGGGAAACCTGAGAACCCAGAGGAAACCCTCCCCAGCGCCGCTTTGTCCACCACGAATCCCACATGCGGTTGCCTGGGATCAAACCCAGGTCGCTTTGGTGAGAAGCGAATGATCTAACCACTCGGCTATGGTGCAGCTATCCTGACTAAGTCTCCCAGCAGGAAAAAATCCCCATGCCGGTACCGAGAATCGAACCCAAGTCTTCCACTTGGTAAGCTGCAGCACTCTCTCTGTGCTAAGCAGACAGCCTATAATAAATACTATCTGATGTTAATAGAAAATTTACCTGATATATTGCGTCTTGACAGATTTGTTATACACTTAATGTTCCTTAATACAAGTATAATTATCACGTTTCTGCATTTTTTATTAATTTATATATTTTAATCTGCATATATGTTGGTATACCGAGAAAAAAATATTAAAGTAACCAACAGTTTGAGATCTACGTGGCTAACCACAACAAAGTGCCGATAAGGAAAAAATTTTACCTAATCTATAACCATAGAAAAATAATTACCAAGAATAGTTAGTGTTGAATTGCCAAGGAGACATACATAGCCATCATGTTTTTCTAAAAAACACTTCTAACAATTTTACTGTTATAATTATAAAAATAAATTTGGAATTTCTTCTTATAAAACATCAAAATATAAAATGAAATAGTTTGTTCCACAATCGCTTTCCCTGTACTACTGCTGAGAAATACAAGAAATCTCATTGCTCCAATACAAACATCTTCAGAGTATATGATGCAGTGCTACAGAAATGACACCAGGGCTTGAACCCAGCATGTCAACCATCACCTCTAAAAACCACTGCAAGACTACAAGTGGGCAAAATAACATGAAACATAGACTATTGATCAGTGGTAGAATGTGTTGTTTACGGATGAATTAAAATTTGAACTCTTTGACACTAAAGGCTGCAAGTTTTTCCAACATATAAAAGAACACATGGCACTTCAGTGCATATCCCTATCAAGGTGGTGGTTCATTGAAGGTCTGGGGTTGTTTTGCAGTCAATAATACAAGTGACATTGTCACCATAGAGGGAACAATGGAAAAGAGCAAATTCACAAAATTCTCCAACACCTCATAAAAGCCTCTGGGATTCATGTAATTGGCAAGGGTTTCACACTGCAGCAAGATAATAATCCAAAAATTCATCTTTATATGCAGAAAGTTAAACAATTAGAAAGGAGGAGAGAATTGACCAACATGGTATGGCCCCCTCAACCTGACTGCAATGTCATTGAACTTTATTGAAATCATTTGGACAGAAAGGTCAGAAAGAAACGCATAAGTAATTTAAATAAAATATAGAGCCATTTACAAATGGCATGGGAGGACATTTCTGAAAAAATCCTGACACAATTGATAGCAAGGATACCCAAAATGTGAAAAGCAGTGATGAAAGCACTAGTCTATATATACTCTGTTCATCAAGAGATTAGAGGAGATGTAAACAAAGCCAAGTGCGTTTTGATCACAGCACATCCTCTTGACGCTTTCACCGTGTAAATAGTCCCTTGAAGAAATACTGTTACTAAGGTCTGAAATGTCACTTAATGTTTGCTAAAGCATGAACTAAGTGTACTAAGCATAGTTAAAGTGTAAGAATGCGCAGTTAAGTGAATCTGTAACCAGCCTAATTCATTCTGCATGCCCATTATCCAGTATGAAAGTAACATGGCGGAACAAGTGAGTGTTGTGAAACATAAGCGCGGCAAACCGTTGCGAAGTGATAAAAAGACAATATTGAACGTGTTTAACAAGTTCTGCGAGAAATATCCTGAACTTGCTATCGAAGACGTGATGAAATTAACATCCGAATATACCGGTGTGTCAGTTGCAAGTATTTACAGCACACACAAAGAAAAATTGTCAGTTGGTGAAGATCCCGGCAAAAAGCAACCACATGCCAGATAAATGGTGGATGTAGTTTGCGACGAATTTGTGAGATCTGCAATCCGTCGAAAAGTTCACCAGTTCTTTGTTAACAATGAAACCTTAAACAAAGTGCTGTTGGCAGTTAACTCTGATCCCGATCTTCCAGATTTAAAACGAGCTTCCCTCCACA
Source organism: Tenodera sinensis (assembly GCA_030765045.1). Taxonomy (NCBI): domain Eukaryota; kingdom Metazoa; phylum Arthropoda; class Insecta; order Mantodea; family Mantidae; genus Tenodera; species Tenodera sinensis. Next base: position 257,935,645 of record CM060964.1, on the reverse strand, counting down.
AGCTGCTTCTGGAGATTGGTTTCGAGATTGTGAGCAGAAAATGAAAAAGTGTTATTGTGGACAGAGATGACGTAAGTAGCAGTTAATTTCCATGTGCTACATGTTATTTGGATCAAGTAAATATATCCTTTTAGTAGTGTAAAATGCATATTATACCTACGCGTAGCGGTAACTGTGTTGCATCATTGTGAATGCACGTGGCCGTGGAGTGATACAAACCGGTGCTTTGTTTACATCTCCTCTAATCTCTTGATGAACAGAGTATATATATAAGTAAAAGTACTCATTGTAATTATGTACATACATTTGTTTTCAATAAATCTTGAATATAAGGAGTGATAAACTTTTGAGCAGTGGTGTACACTCCCAATAAGTTTGTCTGATTGTCTTTCATTGTATATTTGGTTGATGTTTTACAGGAATGCATCACCAGAAAGTCGAAAAGTGGTTAAGTGGAATGTAGAAGAAACTTTTCAGTGGGTGAGAAAAACTGTTGGAGCAACGTATGACGACTACCAGGAAAGACTAGCACATCTAAAGGTATACCACACTCCTGTTATGCAAAATATGTCTTAATTTTCATTACATTGTATTGTTATTCAAGTAAATGTTTTGTTACAGAGGCAATGTCAGCCACATCTTACAGAAACAGTCAAGAGCTCAGTGGAAGGAATATGCCTCAAGATTTATCACTTATCAGTGGAATACTCCAAGAAAATAAAGGAAAAGCATAGGGAAATTTTAAAAGAAAGCCGGATATCAGGTATTAATTTGTTGCTGCAAAACTATCTCATTTTGTTCAGCTTCTTGTATTTTGCTATAATTCAGAGCTGTCTTTCCACAAAATTATTGGCCCACCTTTTCTGACAACATAATAATGAACTCTAGAAATCAAGGAAAATGGTAGTTGTATTATTGTGGTCTCTAAGCAAACAACAAAAATACCAGGTGGAAGCAAGCTGTATATAGAAATCTCAACCACCTAAGACTGGGATTGCAGAGGTACATTTAATATAATTACCACAGACTTATCGTTTAGCATACTGCCATTATCTTTTTGTAGTAGAATCCCGGTAACTTGACCTAATGTGGATTGACAGGGTGTTGAGTTATCAAAATGTCTAGCTTCATGGAATAAGGGGTCTGTTATTTACAACTCATAACATGAAACTGCAAATTACATAAATGCACAGTATAGGAAACAGAAAAGATTAACGTATGCTACAATTTATTACGTATTAATATGTCCCCCTTTGTCTTATCTCTTTAATGCATCCAATTTAATTTCCATTGTCATGTTAATTTGTCTTTTATTCTCATTTGACATTTTCACTAGCACAAACACTATTCAGCACAGCACTAACAGTAAGCTTGAAATCTGAGAAATGGTATTGTAACCAGAAATATATAACTGAAAGTATAGCTTACCACGTATATAGTAGGTAAAGCAATTAACCGTCAAACCTTCCAAACAAGTGCTTGTGTTATGTATCCACATTATTTGCAGCAAACTTTTTATTTTATGACTATTGTCTGCGGACTGCTTGTGTTCTTAATTCCACCTGCATAACAAAGCTATGGAAGGGGTAGAGTTTGGAAGGCGGTCTGGGTAGTGATAAACAACGAACGGATTCAGTGGTGTCCTGTACTCTGTATTTAAAGTAAACTAAGTGTTTCCGATGTCCTTTACAGCAAGAGATTCAAAATCAGGAATTATGTTGGTTACACCTAGATGCAACTGATCTTGAAGGTGTTCATTTGTCAGTTGGGATCTGTATTTGCTCTTTACTATCTTCATCATGGAGAAGAATTGTTCGCAGACATACGTTGTACCAAACATTGCTTCCATGGAAATTACATGACAGAAGCTTTGGATATTTACTATCACAGAAGATTTTAAAACATCCACTCTGAGTAAATCCTTGCATCTGACATTCATGACTTTGTTAGCTTGCAATTGAATCATCTCCTCTTGCAGATCGACCCTCACTTTTCTTACATCTACATTGAATGGATTGACTACACTGATATATCATGTTTCAAAATGGTGAAATCACGAAATCTGTGATCACAGAATTTGCTTTTAAGTGTTAATGGAATATTAATATAAACACTCAATTTATCTGAGGAGGCATTTGAAAGAGAACTTAAACGTGGAAAGTAGTATAACTGTCCCTCTTTCAAGTGGTCTACCCAGAGTGAAAGTTTGTTTTTGAATGCCTGCACTGAACTGTACATTTCAATAATATTTTGGTTGCCTCCTTGCAATGTAGTATTTAGCTTGTTTAAGTGCGTACATATATTGCATAAGAAAGCTAAGTCGCAGACCCAGGCCTCGTTATTTAATTCCTGAATTTCCATTCCCTAAAATAAAAACAAACAATACAATTAACTACAATGACGAAGCTTATGTGAATAATGTAAACATAAGATTAAAATACATTACCTTTTCTGTCATGAATCTGGCGATTACTTCTCTTGAGATTGAAGAACCGACTTAGCATTGCCCCTCTGCTAAGCCATCTAACATCACATAAATACTTCAGACATAAATTGTGTGTTTTAGCAAGATCTACTTTTTTTTATAGTACGATTTGGTCTATCTCTTATGGTTTACCAGTTATACAAAAGTTATCCAGAGTAAATAGGACTCCATGGGCCAGTCATTTTCAAGAAAATCAAACTTTTCGAAAAATTTTCCATGTAAAGGGTAGTTTAGGGTGGAGCAATTTTCTTCAAAATCTTGGCGTCACTCCTTCAAAGACATTAAACTTAAATACCAACTTTGGTTTTTAACAGACTTTTTGTTTTGGAGTTATGCTGCACAGACACACACACACACACAGATACACACAGAGGCACGCACGCACACACACACACACACTTTTTCTAAGAATTTTTTTTTGAGTCGGGGGACCTCAATACCTATAATCTCGACATCAAATGTTTGGGTGGAATACAATACTTCCTCTACTTTATTATACTGGTGCTGATTTTATAAAAAGGATAGTCAACACATATCAGCGTGAATATAGCAGCAGGAATAATGTTTTTACTGAATGATGTAATAGTTAGATAGTAGACGCTACTCTTATCTTCAGGGTCGATGGTTACAGAATGGAATGCATAAATCAACGTTCCTTTATCACAATATATTTATTCGTTAATTTACACTTTTAGCACCATATTAATTAATCAACAATCTTCACAGTTTGGTAGAATCTACACTGTATAAAGGTTTGGGTGAAAGTTACATGTTCACGCGCTATAAAAAAAACACATCCTTTCAACTTGAGCTCACAGACGCTAATGAATATAGTCTTTTGGCGTCTCCCTGACGCAACACCGCCATTCTTTTGTATTCATCCGTGCAACAGTTCTCATTGGTTGAACACAAAGTGACAAGAAAACATTGACTATCTTGAATATTGAAAAATAAGTCCCTGACACACCCAAATTAAAAGAATTAGAAATTTACACACTCTTACAAAAATATTTACATGAACGACCCTCCATTGGTCAATATTCTGTCTCATATGCCCCTTGTTTTGTTTTTCAAGTTTTCACCTTATTTACAATCTTGAAACACAATACAATACTTCTCCCTACTTCTATGATTCAATCACTTTGTACAATATTTTTTTTTCTTTACAGTCTTCTTCACTGTTTGTCTTTGTCTTTTGTTTTGACATGATACAGCATGTCTTTATAAATTTCACATATTCGATTACTACACAATGCATTCAGTTATTATACAATACATATCCAGTTATTGTATAGGTTGCGCGTTCGTTCTTGACGAATGACCTTGAGCAGAAATCCAATGAGTGAGCCTACCCTTAATAAACAGGTCAGCAAATGTTTATGCTACGATAACAGACACCTCTGTTTTCCTCTGTCACGTGTGTGTATACAGTCGACTGCAAAAGTTTTGTGTGGTACGGATGTATGTATACAACGAAAATAACAGCAATTCAGACAAGGAAGACGAGGGAGAAATGTCGGGAATAGAAGAAATGCAATAAAGTTAAGTGGAAACAGTTATAGAGGTATAGTGCATAATACGTGTGGCTGATATTACTGGAAGTGTGATAAATTTATTTGTAGTGTTGTACTGGTTCAGCTCAGAAGCATGTGCGTCATCTCACTGCAGACTGTACCTCCGCTCTCTTTCAATGCTAACGTTCCCGCAAAAGCTGAGTAGTGACTCGCATTCAACCTTACATATAAAATTTTCATTCGTCAAGAAGTAACGCGCGACCTATACAACACATTTAGTTATCACACAACATGTCCAACTATTATACAATACATATTCAGTTATTGTACAACACATTTGGTTACTACACAACATGTCCAATTATTATACAATACATATTCAGTCATTGTGCAATATACCCAGTTATCATATCACATATGTTGTTATTATACAATACACCTTCAGTCATTATACAATACATATTCAGTTATTGTACAATACATCCTGCTATCATACCACATATGTTCTGTTATTATGCAATACATATTCAGTTATTACACCAATACACATTCAGTTTTTGCATAATGCATTTAGTTATTACTCAACATATTCAGTTATTACACAATATATCCAGTTATCATACAATACATATTCAGTTATTGTACAACACATATTCAGTTCTTATACAACACATACTCAGTTATTGTACATTTGACATTGACACAAATATAATTTAAATGTATCATGGTTTATTATGTGGTTTTTGACTTGTATTCATTGCTATGAGGAGAGAAAAACAGGATACAAATTTTGAGCTAATGATTATGATCATGTTTATGGCAATATTTTATTCAGTTCTTTGCCTTCTTTGTCTTATAAGCTTATGTATAGGCAGGTTGTTGAGTCGGTTCTTAAACTCTGATGTTACTTATGGTACTAATTTTCTTAATTGGGTTATTATTCATTGTTGTTTGGTTCAATGTTTCTTCGAGCTTAGCATTGGCTATATTCATCTTAATTCATGGGCATTGTTTTTCTGATTATGGTTTTCCTCACTTCACTAATTGTCACTTCTTTGTCTCTTATTTCTATAAGAGAAAACTTCTATACTTACAATTATTCTGTAATTGTATTATTTTTCTTCTCAATTTACCCTCGACATCTTTGTGTCGAAATATTATATCTTTGTCATCATAATTGATTCATTTTTATTTTTGTCCCTGACATCCTTATGTCAAAAACATATTATCTTCCGTCGCTATGATTCATTTCTTTAATGACAATCAGTGTCCTCATCTGTCTTTGTTGACAATGCTCTTTGTGGTCGATATAGCCAATGACTATGTTGATTTTCTTCCTTGTTGTAATTCCTAATCTGAACATAATTTTCTATAAGTAACCCATTAAAAATTGTTATCTTCTTTCATCTCTACTACTCCTGCCTTACACATTCGTTGACAAAGACTATTTGGTCCTTTCTTTGTATGGCTTCAATTTATTTTTATGGTATCTTCCTACCAACTTGCCATTTGTATTCTGTAGCTCATATGTGTGGTCACCCAGCTGTTTTGTTATGACCAGTGGTTCCATCTCTCTCTTCGTGTAGCCATCATGGTGTCGATGTCAATTGTAAGTTGCTGAGATTTTGTTGTTTGTCGTTCATTCAGTTGGGACGAACTTAGTTGTTGTAGTTTCCCTGAGTGTTGGTGGTGGTTGTTGTTTCTGTATTCTGTGCAGCATCTGCCCTATTTGGCACATTTTCAACTACTTCCTGCTGTCTTATGTTGTCAGTGTAGCATTGATCTCTGCCCCTTTGGCGTGAACCTCTGTCATATGACGGTCTGTAGTTGTTCAAGTGTTCCCTACTGAATCATATGTGATTCACTTGATGGGTATGGTCTCCTGGTCTTCCACGATCATATGTATATGTTCTGTATCTCGATTCACCATTCGGTATTGTGTCGTGGTACCGCTGTCTTGTGTTCTCCATCCTCTCGCCATGATTATGTGGTTGTGGGAAATGGTGTGCCCCTCTCCCCCTTTCATGGGTACTCCTAGTATTTCTATGTTCTCCCTCACTCTGGTTATTCGTAGCCGTGTTCCGGTTTAGGATGGGTGAGTTTGGGTGACCGTTCCTATGTCTATGCTCATTAGGCCGACCATTTTGTGTTTCGAAGGCTGTCAGCAATTCTATCATATCTGCAAAATCTACTGGCCTCACAACAATTAACCCTGTTCTCACTGTGTCTGGGAAATGTCTTGTTATGCTGGCAATTAGTTCTGCCTCCGATAAGTTGGGGTCTAATAGCTTTCCTTTGTTGGCTACTTTCATAAAATAATCGACTAGCGACAACCCTTTGGTTGGATCGTATCTACCTGTCGCTAGCTCTACCCTAGTTTGGTTTTGTTTAGCTGGGCCCCAATACCTTGATAGGAATAAATTTCTGAATGAGCTATACGACTCATGACCAGCTAGTGTTAACCTGAGCCATTCTAATGCCTTGTTTTTTAAGCTTTTCTTAACTATCATCATCCTAAGCTCGTTTGGTATCCTTTTCACTTTAAAATATTCTTCCATCTCTTTAACAAAGAGTTTTGGATCGTCTCCCTTCTCCTCGTCAAATGTAGGTGGTGTGATTTCATGTAATATGCTGTTGGTGTAACATGTGTTATGTGTTGAGTCATTGTTTGATTGTGAACCTCTTTCTCTGTATGGTGAGTCAACATTTTGTACATTATTCAAATAACTCTCATCTTGTACATTACTTACATCTAAATCATCTTGTCTTTGTAATGCCTTCACAACATCATTTACATTAGCCAAACTTTCTTTCCCTTTTTTCATTTCTTCACAAATTGATTTTAAATCATTCTTTATTTGTAAGTGGCTTTGTTTCATATCATTTATGGCATCCTGTTGTGAAAGCATCACATCATTCATTGTCTTAATTTTAGGAATTACAATTTGTTCTACAGTTTCATTAATAATGTCTTTCTTTACTACCTCAATCTCTTTCCTTAATTCCTCAGTTATTTCTGCTTTTACATTTGTAATCTTACAGTCTATACTTGTATTACATTCTGTTATTTCATCCCTACATCTAGCAATTTCTCCTTCTAACACAATCTTATTCTCTCTCATCTCTGATTCTATCTTTCCCATCCTATCTCCTACGATTTCTATCCTAGCTTCTAAGGCTTCCTTTGTTTCATTTAAGTTTTTATGTACTAATTTTAAATTAGTTTCCATTACTTTCATATTTTCTTTACACTCCTGTCTTCCTAATTCTATTTTCTGTTCTAAGTTCTGTCTACCTAATTCCATTTTCTGTTCTAAGTCTTTTCTCACTTCCTCCATTTTCTGACCTATTTCTTTTTTATTATTTTCCAAGTCCTCTCTCACTCCCTCTATTTTCTGACCTAAACTTTGTTCTATGTCCTGTTTGAGTTCTATGTTATTTTGTTCCATTTTCTGACCTAATTCTACCTTGTTTTGTTCCAGTTTTTGTTCTATACTCTGACCTAAACTTTGTTCCAGTCTTTGAAACATGATCATCATTAACCTTTGGTCTTTGCTTATTTCCACCTGTTCCTCACTTTCTAATCCTACCTGATAACTAGGCCTATCTGCCCCTTCCCCCACTCCTGTTTCTATCTCTTTTCGCGACATTTTAATTTCTTTATTTAATTCATTTAAGGTTAAAAGTCCCACTATTTTGCCACTTCTTAGTAGCATTAACAAATGGAAATAAAATGTATGTAAAAACAAAAATTTTGCATCCTACTTTCTTTTCCGTTGGTTCTCCGTCCAGTTATTTACGTCTCCTGGGTAGTTGGCTTCGCTAGATGATCTCCGGTGTTTTTCCCACGTTGATTATTCATACATCGATGTTCCGATGGGTCGTTAATATCAAACGATGTTTAATGGCGTCTTTTTCCTGCGCGATGGGATGGCGTCATTTGATGTTAACACTTCGTACTCGTAATTTTGCATTCCATTCTAAATTCGCGCTCCACGTTGGGTAAGCCATTTTGGTGCTGATTTTATAAAAAAGATAGTCAACACATATCAGTGTGAATATAGCAGCAGGAATAATGTTTTTACTGAATGATGTAATAGTTAGATAGTAGACGCTACTCTTATCTTCAGGGTCGATGGTTACAGAATGGAATGCATAAATCAACGTTCCTTTATCACAATATATTTATTCGTTAATTTACACTTTTAGCACCATATTAATTAATCAACAATCTTCACAGTTTGGTAGAATCTACACTGTATAAAGGTTTGGGTGAAAGTTACATGTTCACGCGCTATAAAAAAAAACACATCCTTTCAACTTGAGCTCACAGACGCTAATGAATATAGTCTTTGGCGTCTCCCTGACGCAACACCGCCATTCTTTTGTATTCATCCGTGCAACAGTTCTCATTGGTTGAACACAAAGTGACAAGAAAACATTGGCTATCTTGAATATTGAAAAATAAGTCCCTGACACACCCAAATTAAAAGAATTAGAAATTTACACACTCTTACAAAAATATTTACATGAACGACCCTCCATTGGTCAATATTCTGTCTCAATACGTAGTAGAGAATGTGAAAAAGGCGTTGTGTTATATGCAATATCGAGCTATCAGGATTCTACAGTAGCAGGTTTAGGATTTTTAGATGCAAATTTCAGATGAAAAAAGGAATGGAAATGTGCTCAAATAATGTAAAAAGAGTACAAAAAGATGCTGGTTTTTCAACTAAACCCCTAGTGCAACAGCCCCTTACAGGCAGAGGCTTACTGCGCTGCCGCTGCATCCCCTACCTCTGCCCACTAAAGGTGCCATGAATGGGGTGCAGAAATGGAGGGTGAGACGTGATCAGCACTCTGAAACCTCCTGGCTGGTTATGTAGCCTTTGCAACCTCCTTTATTCAAGACCTCCCAGTGGGGGGTAAATCCCCACGCCAGTACCACAAATTGAACCCTGGTCCTCCATGCCAGTGTCAGGTGCACTACCACTGCACTATGGAGACAGTCTGTTTATTCAATTTCTCTTTCCTCTATTCTTGTTTATTGAATTACAAACAGGTACATCAAATTATCACTGATCAGAAGAAGGAAAGAACTTGAAGCTTTTGTATTTAGGACATTCAGCATCTCTACATTTAAATCTTCTCACTGAGAAGAAAATATAATGCCTTATTCTATCTCTTCTTTTGTGCTATAATTATGACAAAATATTGCTGCCTTTAAAAGACAGATGTGACAAATATATTACAAATGCTCTCTTTACATAATGCAGAGTTTTTACTTTATTTAAACTACACAGAAACTACCACAATCATAAACTAACAGTTTCACTGACACAGATATAACTTTTCTCACAAGAAGAAATTTTGTACACAAAGATTACAGAGTACAGAGAATGTTCTTTAGAACGAAAGCAGCCAAACAACAGAAAAAATGCAGCAACATTTGCCATGGTCTCAACAGGTTCAAACACGAGAGCAAACACCTCTCCATTACTACAGTTTACACAACAAATACAAAAATCTTACACTAAAAGTTATTATGTCAAGTATCAAGCTATGGGTGCTTTAGAAGGTTTTTGCCCACAAGTTGTCACACTCATAAAAAAAGCCACACTATTGATTGCATCTCTTCTCCCCTTTCCGAATATTTCAAGATAATTGTTTATGAGACTGCCTAAAAATGAAGTCACATGTGTTATTTGTTCCTAATCTTTAATATAAAGAAAGAATACCTCCACAAATTTGGAAGCTGTAACTATATTCGTCCTTACTACAGAGAAAAATGCTCCATTCTCCGAAATGCAAACTTTAAAAATGTTGTTATACCACATCAGGTGGGACTTTGTTTATATTACTTATTTTTTAATTGCTAGAGAACTTTAGGAATATTAACTACCTTTACTGTCCAGTTTGGCAATGTCTTCCATCTTCACCTTTTCCTCACCATCTTGCTTTTCTGTTTTAGGATCCAGTTTGTCTAAACGTGGACGTTTTCTACCCTTAAAACTCCTGAAAAAGAAACAATTATTATTGAGAACAGCTATAATGCATGCAAATATTTCTATCTTTCTTTTAGTAAACATTAGTGAAATATTCAAGGAAAATTACAACTTTTAAAAATATGAAAAATAAAACCTGGCTCAAATAAATACATAAAAAATCTGATGTGTTGCACTCACATGACTTTCTCTACTCTTGTACTAACCATTCTTATAAACCCTTATTCCTATATCTTCTTTGTGTTAGTTGAGACAAACATTTGTACAAATTATCTTATTGTTTATTTCCTTGTAGGTGCAACAGGAATATTAGAATACAGTAGGCTTTGTGCGATAGTCAAATGTTTTAATGCTTGTTCTCTTTGCACACTTAACATATAAAAAATTATCAACGATGTTCCATTCCATGAAAATTTTAAGTTTTCCGAAACTGACTCAAATAACATGAAATATCTTTGAAATGGTTCACTCTACAAAAAATATTAGGGTTCCCGAGGGCTAGGGAGTCTTTATTTTTCCAACCTCTAAATTTCTCTATAAAATCTTAACCCCTAACATGCTGACCTGTCATGGCATGTAATACGTCCTCTGATTGGTGATCAGAGGATATGGTCGGTGAATTTATTTTGATAACTCTCCCGATCAGGTCAGTGAGACCCGTAAACCAACGACAGGTGTGGTCCTCCAGACATTCTGGGGGTTGTGAGAGAGCGATGTGACCGCCAAAACATAAAAATATGGTGCTCTCTAAAAAACGGCTACCATTACTGCTATTGCTCTCTTCAATATCAAATGTTGGAGAGCAAGAGGATTAATGACTTCATTGTCAGAAATCCAGCATTAGCTAACAACAACATTTAAATCTTTTGTACAGAATTTCACATTTTCAGCAAGCGGTTATTCTCTCTGATTCCAGGGCAGCAATTATAGCAATTACTTCCAAGTTGTCACCAAAAAACCAAACAATTATAGAATGTTGGAAAATCCTTACCCATCTAACAGCACTTCAAAAACACCTAGTCTTCCAATGGATACCAGCTCACTGTGGACTGAATGGTAATGAGAAAGCTGATTTTCTTGCAAAAAAGGGTACCAGCGGTGTACAAAAATCAATAGTTAATCTACCATTTTATGCAGCTAAAAGATTAGTCAACTCTGAATTAAAAAAGTTATTGCAAAATATTACTATGAAAAATCAAAGAATAAAAGATGGGAACTACCAAACATTCAAACAGTAATTCCTGAGTATCCTCGAAAAACAGCAGTTGCAACCTTCAGGTTGATTACAGGACATGATTGTCTGGCAAAACATTTAAACAGAATTGGGATATATTCTTCACCACTCTGTCCTCTATGTGATCTGCAAGAGGAAATGGATTGAGACCACCTTCAAATATGCCCCATCCATCAGTGAAAAATACTGGAGAGCAAGAGGATTAATGACTTCATTGTCAGAAATCCAGCATTAGTTAACAACATTTTTAAAAATAAGTTTGTTTCTATTAGGAGATAGAATGTCTTTGTAGATACTAAAGCTTCTTTCGACAACTACGGAAAGCAGTGAAGCAAACCTTGTATTCACTTGGAATGGTACGGCTGCACTGTATCCAAGTGGTTAGACCATTCGCTTCTCACCAAAGCCGCCCAGGATCGATCCCAGGCAATCGCATGTGGGATTCGTGGTGGATGAAGCGGCACTGGGGTGGGTTTCCTCCGGGTTCTCCGATTTCCTCCGCCATCTCATTCCATTGGTGCTCCATATTCATTCCATGTATCATCAGTATCATCGCCTGTGGTGCCGTTGTAGTAAAATCGGGCGTTAAACACTAAAAAAAAAAACTCTGGCAACTCTACAGATGTGGTGAATTCCTCTATGTTTGGATTCTTCTGAAGAGTAGGCTCAAGTTTGTCTTTGGTAAAGCCATTTAACTGCTCCCTTACTCAAGTAAAAACATCCCATTGTTTTTTCTTTTCCAGACCTTGTTCTTCTAATCACTAAATAGCTGCAGTCAGGTACTTATAACTTAGACACAATATAGTTCTGTCTTCAAACTACATACTTTCTTTGATAACTGAAGTTGCTTTGCTTTTGAAATTCCACCTGCATTGAGTGAATCCAAAGAAAGCACAAACTCTTTAGTTTGTCAAAATTCTCACAACTTCATAAAACTGCATTTGCAACCCCTCAACATGCTAGATCATATTGAAAATACTCTATCAATATCCACAGGAATAGTAAATATAATAGGAACATACTTCATTTCCTATACCCAACCTGAGACAATTATTGATGAGCTAGGAAAAGCACTAGAAAACATAGACATTGGCAAACCTACCCTCCTTATGGAGGACCTAAATTGTTGTGAAGACAAATGGGACTCAAAAATCCAAGTGGTCATAGATTTCCTCATGGACTACCAACTCAAACTGCTAAACCATAAAAAAGAATACACATACATATCACCAAATGAGAGAAGCACAATTGATTTAGTCTTCACCAATAATCAAGGTTATGCCCACATAGAAATAGAAAAAATCACCATTACAAAATATTTATCCATGGTAACCAAACTCCAACTAAGCAGAGAGATGCAGACCCTCGCAGATAATACCAAATCAAAAATATCAAGATATAGACGAAGGAAGTTGACAAGTAAGCAGTCACAAAAAAAAAAAAAAAAAAAAAAAAAAATGTGCTGCACTCTCATGACTTTCTGTACTCTTGTACTAACTATTCCTATGAACCCTTATTCCTCTATCTTCATGTCAGTTGAGATAAAGATTTGCAGACATTATTGCTAGTATTCTTGTAGGTGCAAAGGGAATATGGGAGAAAATCCAGTAGTTGGATAGCTGCCCTGTTTTAGGGTTGCCATTAAAGACACACTTGCTAATGGATCTGTGGAAAAAGACAATTTTAAATATGAATGATAAAGGATAAAAAATTTTATAGTGTATAAATATTTGATAGATAAAATGTAATGATGCACAAAATTATTATAAAATTTGGAAATAGTACAGCTAGTCAATTTAGAATTATTTATTTTATTTAGTATAGTATACAGATGATTGTGTAAAGTGTACAAAGAATCACGGATAATTTGTAAACCAATATCTTCAAAAACACTTAATTGCAATTCAAAACGGAACAAATTAACAGTAAATTTAGTAATCACTCCATGGGCACCAAAAAGTAGACCAATCGCTTCCCTCTTTGAAATTTTGTATTTGTCTATTAAATAAGGAATGCAAGGCTTATAATGTAGTGTTTTCCCTTATCAACCTGCTTAATTTGGTCTACATTTTTTCAAATCGGATTGTGTGGCCAAGAACCAATCCCCTATTTTATTGTCTGTTAACTGAGAATTACATCTATTCTTTCATAAACATAAGGTTAGAAAATGTGTTGTCAGCATAAATATTGCCATTTCAAAACCATCACAGTGTATACGTTTCAATAAATGGTAATTGATTACTCCTGGATATAAAAATCTTCTTACTAATATTTCTACAAACTAGTATGTATGTATTTTCTAAACTTAAACAAACAAGAAATATGTATGTATGTTACCAAATAATAAGTATAATTACCAATTCCTTATAGCAGTATTGTGAAAATCAAATGCCTTGTCATGGCCTACAGTAGGCTTTGAGCAACAGTCAAATCTTTTAAAGCTTGTTGCTATATGAAGGCTTTGAAATTCCATTCTCTTCGCATAGCTAAGATATAAAGAAATAAATTATGACCTTCTACTTGAGAAAAGTTTAAGTACTGCAAAGCTCATGCAAATAACAAGGAATATCTCCAAAATGGTTTGCTCCACACAAAAAATTTGTTTGGACATAAATTGTGTATTTTAATGAGCCCTACATTTTTTGTATAGTAATATTTGGTTTATCTCTTACAATTTACCAGTCATGCAAAAGTCATCAAGAGTAAACAGGACTACATGGGTTATAGCCAGAAAATTCAAAATATACATTTCATTTGCCATAAGAATGTCTTAAACATATTTCAATTTAATCAAAATCTTTAAGAGGTAGAACTGAAACTTAAAAATTCAATGCCACAACTGGGATTTGAACCACAGACCTTCCGCTTGCCGGGCGGACGCTCTAACCACTGAGCTATTGTGACAAACTTCCAGAATGGCATTAAATTCTCAAGCCAGTTCAACCTCTTAAACTTTGCCCACACACGGCTTGTGTGTTTAAAAACACCAACAATAAGTTTGTTGGCATAAATAAATAATAATTCATCAAAATCGTTAGCCATTTTGAGAAAATCAACATTTTCCATGTTAAGGATAGTTTAGAGTGGAGGCATTTTCTTCAAAATCTTCATATTGCATCCTTAAAAGATTAAAAGATACCAACTTTGGTTTTTAACCGACTTTTCATTTTTGAGTTATGCTGTTCACAGACAAACACGTACATAAACACACACACGGAGACCTTTTTCTAAAAATGTGGTTTTTTTTATTCGGGGACCTCAGAACATGTTTCCAGTGAAATCTCGAAATCAAATTTTAGGTGGAATATAACACCTCCTCTACTTACTACATGTAGTAGAGAAAGTAATGATGATAAGACAGGAAAGCCTGAACAAGACTACTGTTGCTCTGAATGACCTAATCACTCAGCCCCCACTAAAATGATTAGGGCCAGTCGTATAGCGAAACCATGGTATGATCTTGAATGTTATACTATGAAACAAATGACACTACAGCATCTTAATGCAGCTAGGAAACCCGGAAATTATGCAGTAGCAGAATATGCCAGAGAACACAAAGTACAATCAGCTGCTAAAAGAAAAGAAACTTATCTTATGATCTCTTCACTGAACAGAATCTAATTGCAGAAGCAGGAAGGAAACCACATAAGATCTTCAGGTTCTTAAAAAAGCAGAAAGCAAGCTCCCTTGTAAACATGAAACAATGGGAACTACAGTTCAGTAACCTCCTTGGAGAGGACAAAACCTCAAAGCACTTCATACCAGTAGCAACATCACAAGATATGGACCCAATCACAACTGATAAAGTCATTTGACTTGTAAGAAACAGCAAAAGTAACAAAGCAGCCGGCCCAGATGTTATCTACATGGAGCACCTAAAAGATACACTCCAAGACATAGCTGAGCCCCTACAACCCTATTCAACAGATGTCATATGAAGAACTCAATCCCACAGCAGTGGCGGAAGAGAATTATAACTGTGCTCTATAAAGGCAAAGGCAGGAAGAACGACTCAAATTCCTACTGGGGAATTGCCGTAGAGAATATAAGATCAAATTATTTTCCATAATCCTACTAGGGTGTATTGAACTGAGACTGCTTGCAAGCATACCTATGACCAGTATGAATTCATTCCCAGCAGATCAACACTACAAGCTGTACAGGAAATAACAGAATCAACTGTGTAACCTGGCACCCTGCTATACTCAGTCTATGAAGATTACTCTAAAGCTTTCAACAGTATCAACAGAACAATTCTCATACACGAACAAGAGAATATACTAGGCAGAACAAATAACAAGCTCCAAACTATCAAATCAATACTCAACACAAACCATATAGCAATATATGATGGCATATCAATGTCCAGTTTGCATATCATTCAAACATGAGGAGTTCTACAAGGGGATCCGATGAGTCTGGTCTTATTTAATGTAATGACAGCAGATATGTCAAGCTATAAGCACAAGAAACAAAGATGCTTATGTATGCGGATGACATGACCAACCTCTCCAGGAACCCAGAGCTGCCAGAAGCAGCAATGGACATCAATGGGAATAGAAAATTTGATGGAAATAAGTAGCTCAAAAACCAAAGCAATAAAATTTAGGATAGGAGGCAGACTAGCAAAGAAAGACCACTTTGCCTGTGGTGGGTCTCTCTTAGAATTTGTAACAAGTTTCAAATATCTAGGAGTTACACTTCAGACTACAGGAACCACATCCTCCATACACATACAAGAGCGAGCAGCAGCTGTAACAAAAGCTATCAATGACATTCCCAAGTTACAACTCCTATCACTACCAACTGTGATAGCACTATTTAAGTTCAGTCATGCCAGCGGCCACATACGAAATACAACTAATATGGAACTATCTGACGACAGAGAACTTAAAGAAATTTGAAAATGTCAAGGCAAGATTCCTAAAAACAGCACTATCAATATCAAAATGTACAAGAAATAGCTATGCCTACATTTTAGCGCAGGAATCTTTCTTCATAGATGATATGATGTAGCTTTGAACTTCCAGAGAGAGGCTTAACAAAGCAAGAAAGATTCCAACGGAAATTATGGGAACAGAAGCAATGACATTAGACTCATGGAAAGGCCCAAGTTTTCAACTATGGCTTCCACAAGAAGATGTGCTCTGATGGCACTTGCCATGATTCCAGGGATGACTGCATCTACAAGTTAAGCAACAAATTGTGTGCAAAATATCACTTATTAAAATGCAAAAGCAGAGTTCATTCATAAATGCACTAACTAAAGACTGGTGAAAAACTGAGCCTTTTATCATTGTACACATTGTGTTTTTAATTTCTTATAAATAAAATTCTCACACAACATGGCAGCACACTCAATCCAAGATTCCCAGCAAATAATGACCAGGAAATTTGGAAGGAGCAGACCAGTGGTTTCCCTGTAGGCAACAACATGACGAGCTTTCAGCAGAATCTTCTTTGGGGCAGAAATGACTTTATTTGCGATGTCATATTTGTTTCTTATGGATTCACAAACCCTTGACGGGCATGAACGAAGCATATCACATGCTGTAACATAGGAAATAAAGATTTAAATTGGTTAACAGCTGAAACCATGTGTGGAACCTGGTCCATAACCATAAGAAGTTTTTCAAACTTGACATCAGAAGGCTAGAGTAATTGACAGAAGTCCATAATTGATTGCTGTAGTGGCATTGGCTTTCTGCAGCTCATACACTTTTAACAACATTGACTCAACTTTCTCCCCTGCTAAGGAAAAAACTAAAATGTTCAAAACATATTGTTCTTTTGAGTCTGTGGTTTCATCCACAATGATTCCCATATTGCAGTCAGACACTTTTTCCTTGATTCTTTGTATGGTTTCTTGGTAAACAGTCTCCATGTAGTAAAATCTAAAATAAGAAGAAATTAGATTCTGTTGTTTCACTGCTAATAGCTTCAACTTTCCTTGATAGATTCCATGTAGTTTTTTCTTAACCCTAACAATTCCAATGAGGGGGTAGTGGTACAGCTTGATTGTTTAGACCTGACCGTACAGAAACACAGAGGAGGAGAAGGTAGTCTAGGATGGGGGACAAAGGCTGGCAGTATTCTCCTTACCTGCTTTTGTTACCCACATTGTGCACATGCTCAGAACTCTGCTACTACCGACCCAAAACCCCTCCCAAGAGATAGTGGACTAGTCCAACTATTGCACATACACTAAGCAGAATCAGGTCTATATAATCAAGCTGTACTTTTATACCACCATCTGTAATTTTTTAAACTCTGCCTTTGAATTTTTTGATTAAAGACCTGCAGTTAATAATTGTTGTCAATCACTGTTTCTATTAGTCATTCTTGGTCTTTTTGAGCAGCAATGAAATGTCAAGGTGGTCGTAAAGTATCCCCTTTTGGGATAGTGTGATTCATGTAAAAAGTAAATATTTAAACAATGTTAAATATTACCTTTGTAAACATGACAAGATATGATAGCCAATATTAAACTAAATTTGTTTTAAAAATTGCTGACAGTTTACTACTGGTGGTCATAAAGTACTACCCCTTTGGTAGAAAAAGTTCTGTAATAAGGATTGGCATAATATCTAATGTGATTCATTTAAAAAAGTAAAAAAGAAATAGTTAAACCATGTTAAATATTACCTTTATAAACTTGATAAGATACCAGGTGAGTCACCCATGCCTTATTTTTTTGGAAGGTAGGCCACCCATCTAACGGTATGTGCGCCTTAGTCCAGTTTTGCGCTTACTAAAATGTATTGCTTGACGTTCTTAAAGAGAGGAATGCGCAAAATTGAGAGCAACAGTGCTTTAAGGGACAGAATGTCCTCCTCGCTAAAGTACACCTCAAAAACTTACGACTCGTTTATTGAGAGCGCATTCCGGTTTCCTGCCGATTTAACAAACTTTTTACTGGAGTATACATAGCAATGTAATTCAGTAAACGCCTCGGAAAAAATGGACCTATCATATGAGTACACTAACAATGTCAGCTAAAAAGAAAATGGTGGATTCTTGTACTTAGAGCAGGGATTGGCTGCTAAAAATCAGGAAAAATTTAGACACGCCTCATCCATCATGTACCTGTACAGTCAAAACGGACATATTATTAAACAACAGTTTATTTGCATTTTTGCGTGAACTACGCCTCGTGCATCTCAATTAATATGCATAACAGCTTTTGCCATTTAAGTAATAATATTAAAACGCCCAGTAAGTGATTAAAACTGTCTTAAAAGGCTAAATCAAGCGCGATAACTTGCGAGGTGGCAATGGCATAGCGCCAGGCATGCAAGTCCTACTATTGGATGTGGTACGTGCTTTCAGGAAGCCTCGAAATAGCTGAATAGGATTGTGATGGGTCCTCTTCACTTAACCCCCAATGACACAGGTTCGAGTCTCAGCATTGTGAATATTTTTTTTTATGTTCATCAAAGCTTGGAAACCGAATTCACAATAATCTAATTATGAAGTCCCTGAGGGTTTAGGACATTATAATTTAAATCGTTTTTGGTTGTCTGCATTTTTAATAGCACAATAATTCATTGTGTGCAAAATTGAGTTTAACTTCCATGTTAAGCTCTGACAATGTAATTTCCTTCCTCTCTGTGTGAATGATCCTTATTTCAAGCACCTACCTATAGGTGTGTTTAAACAACTACATAATTGTAGTTCACCAATAAAGAAACATCAAACAATGTCATAAAACATAAATAAAACAATAAAAATGAATATAATAACAGTTTTCAGAATAATAGTTTGTAAATTGTGAGGATTGTACCACGGTAGAAAAAAATTAGTGCATGGAGGTGTTTCGAACCACCTTCACAGCAGACAGATTACTTCGCAGTCTTGCGCCCGTTCCAACTGAGCTACCTAGTAACGTGTGAGGTAAACATTCCGTTTAAGATGTAATACTCACTGGTTCCAGTGAACATTTGCAGAAGTGCAAACGTCAGCTGTCTAATTACGAATATATTAAAAAGCGATGTGATAACATGTATATTAGTACTAATTTGATCGAGTGTTTAACATCCATGTTAAATACGCGGGTAGAACCTAGTAATGGGGTCGATGTTTTCATGTTGGGGTATAAAATGCAGATTGCATAAAACTCGAGAATAAGGGGCAGCTGACTCACCTGGTGTAATATCCAAATTTAAAATAAATTTGTTTTAAAATTGCTCAGAGAGTTTATTACCAGTGGTGGTCATAAAGTACCCCCTCCCCTCTGTTGGTAGTATAAGTTGTGTAGTAAGGGTTGGCATTGCTAGGGTTAAAGTATCTCATCGGGCATTGACATCTTTGTATGTTTTGGAAGAAATCCCTTGAAGATTGGATGGTTCACCTTAGGAGTGGAATTCCTGCTTGTATAAAAGCTGCACATAAATCAATGTTGAATTCTTTCAAATTTGGCTTTTTGCATTTCGTAATAAAGATTGCCACAATTTTTTTGCTTGAGGAGTCTTATTCATTTGATACATAGAGCTGGAACTGTGTTGTTTGATGCAATCTTGCTGGTGTTTTTCATCTAACAAAATTCCTGAATCACAAATAGTGCAAATAGTTCCATCGGTGTCAATGAAATTAATTCCTGGGGTAGAACAATAAATCAGGCACTGGACACCCTCGGCATGGTAAAATCTAGTAATACACTCATTTAGTAATCTAAAAAAGGACTAACACCATTTTCTAAACCACGAACTTTATTTAACATTAAGATGTCTACAATTATGCTAAACACTATATGTCACTTCACAAGCTCACTATCTCACTGAATTGTTCATTTGCTAACTCGATGGGACTGTCACACAACTCACTCTTGCAACCACTCACTTGCTTGTTGTCCATACACAAATATTAAATATAAACAGATTGATAAACCAGCTGTGGCAGATAATTTTTTATCATTTAATCACGAAATAAATCCAGAGGTAAAATTATTAAAACAATTAAATGGACCTATAGATTTAATGGTTTGGGAAAAGGTGGGAAGAAAGAAACATTCATTGACCAATGCACGTAGCAGAATTCAGTATATGTGGGAAAAACAATTGGAAACTGCGCTGTTAACTCCTATTGAGCATAAAACATTTGTATGCTTAACTATTTACTCGCTTTGTAGGAGCAAGAAGAACAAAGGAAAATATAACCAACATATTAACCAGAAAGATGCAGCATTTCTTTTGCACTCGATTCTAATATTCTCTTTATCTTCTAAAATAAAACAAACTTACAGACTATGAGGGTGTATCAAAAAGTAACGGGAATTATTTTTTTCTGTTTAAGCTCACGCGCGTCAAAATTCACCAATCGTGGTAACAGAGAGGTCTGACCTTAACTGACGCTGGGATAGGTGCCACACTGTCTGTGTGCTGTTCAGTTTGTCTGAGAGAGCCATTGTGTAATCACATGTTTCAGTGACCCGACATGGATTTCAAGTTAGAACGAGTAGCAATTCGCTTTTGTGTTCTTCTGAAAAAATCTGGAACTGAAATGCTGCAAATGATACAGGAAGCATATGGAGACCAAACTTTATCAAAAACACATGTTTCTGAATGGCACAAAAAATTTTAAGATGGTGAAAAAAGTCTTGAAGACGCTCCACATTCAGGACAGCCCTCCACTTCAAAAGCTGAGGTGAACCACACCATTAATGTCCTGTTGCAAGAAGACAGATGATTAACAACAGCGAGATAGCAGACATTATGCACATTTCCTATGGGTCAGTTGAAGACATAATTCGTAATGATTTGGGCTACAGGAAAGTGGCAGCAAAATGGATTCCACGAGTGCTTAATGAGGAACAAATGTGTCATTGGGTCACGACCTGCCAGCAGTGGATCACAAGGCTTCGGAGGGAGCCCAACTTTCTGGACCAGGTTGTAACTTGTGATGAGATCTGGTTTCATCACAATGATCCAGAAACCAAAGTGCACAATGGAAACATCCCGACAGCCCAAGGCCAAAAAAAGCAAGGTGCAACCAAGTGCAGGGAAAGTCATGCATCTTGTGTTTTTTGACAAAATTGGGATAATTTATGAGCACGTGGTTCCTAAACACACCACAGTAACTCCTCAATACTACAGTAACGTCCTTAAAGAGCCACTCAAGAGGAAAATGGCTGCCAAGAGACCAGAACTTGCTGCCAGTGGATGGATCCTCCATCAGTACAACGCCCCTGCTCATCGAGCCATAGCAACACAAGAGGCAATCACTCAACTAGGTATCGAAATCATACCCCACCCACCATATTCGCTGGATCTAGCACCCTGCTATTTCTATCTGCTTCCACAAGTGAAGAAACATCTTTGTGGGCACCATTTTCAAACTGATACAGAACTAAACAGTGTTAGAAATTCTACAAGAGTCTTCCGGGCTGATTTGCCGTGGTCTGCTGGAGTAACTTGGTCCAGACGTTTCGTCCACTACTGCGGTGGACATCATCAGTGGCGTGGTCGAAGTCTTCTTGGTGAAGGTACGCCTAAACAGTGTTATTTCGGATATAGTGAACAGGATGTCAAACAAGGGCTCCTCTGAGTGTTTTGAAAAGTGGATAGAACATTGGTACCAGTGTGCAATGTCAGAAGGAGATTATTTTGAAAGCTTGTAATTAAAGTGGAATATAAGGAAATCATGGTGTCCGGAAAAAAAATTTCCCGTTATTTTTTTATCCACCCTCATAAAAGCTGAAAAAGTTCTTGAAAATTCCAGACAATTGATTCTCAATGATATCCATCACATTATCAATGGTCTATTCAAAACGGTAACCATAGCTACAGAAGCTCAACTATTTAACATTTCTATGTGTCGCCAACCTCTGAAAACAAAACAAACCTATAAATACAATCTATTGGAGGTATTTCAAAATTCATAATGCGGTTCCTGTTTTTTAAAATATCTTTTCCCAAACCATTAAATCCATAGGTCCATTTAATTGTTTTAATAATTTAACCTCTGGATTTATTTTGTGATTAAATGACTAAAAATGATCTGCCACAGCTGATTTATCAATCTGTTTATATTTAATATTTCTAAAGTGCTCCTCATTCTGGTTTTCAAATGACATTTAGTTTTACCAATGTAAACCCTCACAATCCAAACAGTTAAATTGATAAATGCTAGATTTTTTATAATTTGGAATTTTATCCTTTTAGAAAAATGTAGTAATTTTTGTATATTAAATTTATTTTGAGAGACCAAAGTTATTCCATGTTATTTAAAAATTTTTGTAATTGTTTTTATTAGCCCAAGGATGGTAAGTAAACTTTTAAAAAATATAATCATCTTTTATTTTCTTGAGGGTGGAAACGTCTTTAACAGCTTTTTGATATTTAAATTTTTCTATCTTTTTATGTATAAAATCTGTATGAATAACTATTAATTACTGCAATGTGAATGTGTTTATATTTTATGTTAAATTTTTCCTTATTAAGGGGTATATTTATTAACCTATAAATTAAACTATTGAAAACAGCAAATTTGAATCGGTTGGAGCTGAAAGGCATTAAGTCAAAATATACACTTTTTTTATTGCACATTCTGAACTAACTAGTCAAGGCGCATCGAATGACACTGAAAAGCAAAGTCAGCCTTCCACTTGTATGGTAAAATGCTGTTGTGAGTAATGTGAGCGGAGGAGAAAAGCATTAAGTCATTGACTTACTACCTTTCAGTCCTGTGTGCACTGTGACATATATTGGTTACAGTGGTAAGTTATTCCCGCACATTCTTATCACATAGTTTGTTGTGCTTTAGTTGTTATTTGAGTTCATGTTGAAGTCATCATGTTGCCCAAGAGAAGAATAAATGATTCTACACAGAAGAAAAATGTAATAAAGCATGCCATAGCTAAAGGTCTAGCTTATAACAGCTATAGTGGCAAACAAATTGCAGAAAGGAAAATGCGAGAAGATTGCAGGTCAGTACAAATGTTATCTACTACAATAATGATAATGAGCCTTATTTCTAGTGTCCTTTATTCGAATCCCAGATGTAAAGTGCGTCTATTATTTTTTAGTAGTATGAGGGCTGATCAACAAACACTGAGACTGATTTTTTTCACAGATGTTTATTATTCCAATTCAATGTTTACATGATCTTTTTCAAAGTAGTCCCCTCCTACTTCAGTGCACTTTTTATAGCGTCTCTGGCAGCCCTTGAACACATGTTGCAGACCATTCTTTGTCAGGTCCTTGAGAATCACCTCACTTTGCTTGAGTACTGCTTCAGAGTTCTCAAATCGAATACCCCTAAGCTTTGCCTTTAGTGATGCGAATAAAAAAAAGTCACAGGGTGCAAGATCAGGGCTATAAGGTGGATGTGGTACACAGGTAATGTTGAATCGAGCCAGAAACTGCATGACTTGATTTGCGACATGAGGCCGTGCATTGTCATGATGAAGTCGCCACCCAGTCCAAGAAAGCTCTGGTCGTTTCTTTGCAATGTGCTTCCTCAGTGTAACCAATACTGACATGTAGTATGCTGCTGTAACAGTTGTGTGAGGGGAACTGCATGCTGGTAAATCATTCCAATACAGTCAAAAAATGTGATCACCATCACTTTCCCTGCAGATGGAACAACTTTTGCCTTATTTGGTGTTGGAGAACCTGGCAATTTCCACACTGTGCTGGCTTGTTTTCCTTCGGGATCATAATGATGCAGCCATGACTCATCACCGGTGATAATCAATTGAAAAAATGCATCCCCTCCATCAGCAAAGAGACGCAGCACCTCACGGCTTGCCTCCATTTGCACAACCTTTTGTTCGGGAGTCATGGCACCCAATGAGCACAAACTTGGGTCATATGGAGATGGTTGTGCATAATTGTGAACACACTGCCATATGAAATTTTCAACACTTCACTGAGGTTATGTAATGTTATACGTCGATCCTCTCGGACAATCACAGCAGCTGTGTTGATGTTGACTTCAGTCACAGTAGAAGCCGAAACACCAGGCCCACCTTGCTTAACACTGACAAGTCGGCCTTCTTTGAAGTCCCTGAACCACCTAAACACTGTTGCATGAGGTAGAGTATCTTCACTGTACGCTTGCTTCAGCTTTTCATAAGTTTCGGTGGCTGTATGGTTTAAACGAAAACAGAATTTGATTGCGCTGTACTGCTCCTCTTGCGTCACCTCCACTGTCTGGTATGCGAAATGCACGTAGAGTCTACAAAATAGAGCATTACTACCAACCTACCATTACAAGAGTGCTGCTGTCTACTGACATTATACATAAAAACCCTCTCTTTTCAAATATTCATGTTACAGATACGAAACTATCACGGAATCTACAGAAAAAAATCAGTCTCAGTCTTTGTTGATCAGCCCTCGTAGAACACGCTTAAATATGCAAAATTTATGAAAATTGTTTTGGTTGTAGGTGCCATAAAGCCTGTTTCCAGAGAATCGCTGACAATGACAAAATTGACATCCTTGCAAAATTTCATGACCTTCCAAACAAAGATACTCAAGATTTATACTTAATGGGCCTTATTGAGGCATGTAATGTCAAGCAGCACAGGTCCCGGAAATCAAACGGGGATGAACCAAATAAGTGTTCTTCCAGTTTTCGTTATTTTATAATGTGTGGGTCGATAGAGTGAAGATACACCAAAAAGCATTTCGGAGTTTCCATTCCATTGCTATGAAGCGGGTGTTCTCTGTAACTCACTCAGTAACAAATGGAGAATTGCTGAAAGATAAACATGGGAAAAATCCAAAGGGAAATAAAATTCCTGAGACCATCCTCAAAACTATAGATGAACATATACAATCTTTTCCTCTGAAGTCCTCTCATTATGCGGGAAAGGAAATTTAATACTTAGATTCTTGGCTGTGTGGAAGAAAAATGTATGACTTGTACTGTGGTACTTATCCAGACACAGCCATGAAATACGACTTCTACAGGCAGCATTTTCGGGAAAACTGACTATAAGTTTGGCAGACCACAAATAGATGTCTGTTCTCTTTGTGAGGAAGTTCATGCCAAATTAAGAAGTCCACATCTCTGTGAAGCTTCGAAACTTGCAGCCAAATCACATTTGTATGTTCATCTTCGAAGAAGCCGAACATTTTATAACTCCCTGAAGAAGGCCAAGTCTGACTGTATTCAAAATGAAGAAATGGGCACCATTGCCTTTGACTATATGTGGAATTTGCTCTTGTCAGAAATACCTGTGCAAGAAATCTTTTACATGCGACAACTGTAGGTAAATGTATTCAGCATTCACAATTTAAAGGATGACAGCTCTGTTGTGTATCTTTATATGGGGGTAATGGAAGAAAAGGTGCAAATGAAGTATGCACATTTTTATACCATTACATTAAAAATTATATTCCATCCGCCATTAAAGATCTCAGCTTGTTCTCAGACGGATGTACTGGACAAAACAGAAACCACACAATGGTGAGAATGTGCATGGGATTGACTGCAACTGGTAGATATGAGTCAGTTACCCTCATGTTTCTTGAACAGGGTCATTCATACCTACCATGCGACAGAGATTTTGGGTTATTCAAAAAGAAAATTAAAAGTTGTGGTAGAGTTTATATGCCAAGAGAATATGTTGAAATAATAGCAAACAGCAGAAGGAATGTGGAAATTCGTGTTGCAGAATTTGCTGAAATTATTAATTTTGATAAATGGTGGCCATCATACTTTAAGAAGAGCGTAATATCCAGAGAAAGTGAAGGACTCCCAAGAGATAAGAAGCAAGTGTTTTCCCCCTTAAAGTTCAAGCAATTCAAATTAGTTAACAAGATTGGAGAGGTTGAAGCATCGTGTTACATCGTCTTGCCTGTCAAACATACATTCTTTCTGGGAAAGACTCACTCACTGCAGCATCTTGCTATGCCCTCTGAAAAGGCATACAAGGACAAAGTTCCCATAAACTTCAAAAAGATTCAGGACATTGGCAAGTTAGTAAAATATGTTCCTCAAGATATACAGTTTTACAAGAGTATTCTGAAATGGCCAACAAATGTGGTTCAAACTGATTCTGTGTAAAGCAGCTCTCAAAGTCACATGTTTGTATGTTTGTTTTTCCTAATTAAATGGTATTTAGCAAAAGTGATAGTCATTTTATAATTTATTTTACTATGTTCATTTGTTTACGTTTATAAACATGTATATGACCAATAAAAGCACCATAAATTTAAATACTAATGCAAATCTGCAGTTCAGTAGTGACCACTGAGCTGAAAAGCATTAAGTCCGCTTTTGAAAAACGATGACGAAATACAGATGAAACATTCAAATTGTTTTTTCTCCTCAGATAAATGCATTGGTAGACATTACTTTATATAAAAATACATTAATAATCTACATTTATTTGCTTTTGTTATATTTATACTGAAAACTTGTAAAAATTTACTTAATGCCTTTCAGCTCCTATCGATTCATTTGTGTGAAAAGAGACTAAAACTTTTATTTTTTATGTAATTATCAGTATGAGTAGATTTTCTGTAAGTGCTAAGATTAAATTTATTGTTGTTTTTTAATTTTTAAATCTAGGAACAGAAGGCATTTATTGTTTTCTGTTTCCAAAGTGAATTTTATGGCTTTTTCTTGCAAATTTAAGAGTTAACAAAAAGCCATAAAATTTACTTTGGGCACCCAACTGGTAAGTGGAGTGTCTGCGGTTCAGATCCCAGCTGTGTGGCATTAAATTTTTCAGTTCCGATTTTACGTCTATGGTTACCGTTTTAAATAGACCATTGAGAATGTAATGATATCATCATGAAACAATTGTCTGGAATATTCAAGAACTTGCAGCTTTTAGTCTCTAAGTTTGTTTTTATTTTAGATTCTCTTGCTTCACTGTTAATAACTTCAGTTTTTTTATTGAATTCTCTTTATCTTTTTTCTGCAGACTGCAAACATAACTAGAACTAATGGACTTCATTGAAGACTGGTCTGTATTATTAGAGTCACTAAATTCCAACATGGAATTTGATCCTGATTCCGTTATACCACTTGTGCTTGGAGAGTGAGTGTCACATGCCGATTGTGAGAATGAAGATAAATTGTCATAACTGTCACTATCTTTGTTTTCTTCTACAATGTTTATGTCTAAAGTTGTTTCCGGAATAATGCCAAAACCCGTATGATTTGTTTCCCACAAATTAATATGTTGGCTGAT
Organism: Tenodera sinensis; assembly: GCA_030765045.1. Taxonomy (NCBI): domain Eukaryota; kingdom Metazoa; phylum Arthropoda; class Insecta; order Mantodea; family Mantidae; genus Tenodera; species Tenodera sinensis. Next base: position 257,908,257 of record CM060964.1, on the reverse strand, counting down.
TGTAATTTCTTCCAAACTTATTACTCCTGAAGAAAACCACATTTTTGAAAATGAGGCAATGTGAACTCTATCACATTAACAGGATTCGTGTTTCAATCTTTAAAGAAACACATGACAACTGAACCCATGATATCACATACATATAACCACTGCAAGCAGAGCACACAAGTTCTTCTTACCTGTTATGTGCGTGCAGGAGACAATTGCCACCTGGCAGTATTGTTCAGTCCCTTCTCTATAGTACTATGTTATGCTTCCTATACGTTCCAAGAGATTTGGTTACTCGGGATTGAAAACAGCAGCTCGTTTTTTGTACATGAGTCTCTTATTTATTTATTTACTTGTTTATTTATTTATTTACTTATTTATTTACTTATTATTTTATTCATTATTTATTTATTAGTACTAAGCTTCTTTACATATATAGATACAAGGAATACAGTAAAGTGTTCAGCCCAGGCTGTTAACTTACCATAATCCTTATACAACTTCTACCAGCTACATACGTTTCTCATAAAATTATAATTTGTCTACTTCTCTTTCTAGTGACCAATACCGTTTTTTTTTTTTTTTTTTTCTTTCACTTTATCTAAAAAATCTCCAGCTTTTTTATAGTCTTTGCTGAAAGTGTTAATTAATGCTACCTTCCTATCCATTTTATGCCATTTCTCTAATAAATTCTTTTCTCCAAAGCTCTGTCCCTTTACATTCAAATATTATGTACTCTAAATCTTCTTTTCCCCTGCATATTGGGCACTGCTTCTGCGTGAATCCTTTTCTCATCCCCTTCAATCTCCACACACCTGCTCTGACCCATGCTATACCCTCTCTTTGTTCTTTATTTAGTTTGTTTATATATACTCCTCGTTCCTCTATACTTTTAATTGTAATGCATGATTCTAATGATCTTTTTCCAGCTATGTCCCCAAACACTGTTTGTATTTCCATGTCTTCCAATCTTCTCCTAACACCTTTCCAGAAGCCCTTTACATTTTTTTCCCCTCATTCTCCAAATTTTCCCCATACCATTGCTTTCCAGGTTATATTGTATACTGTAGCGCCATCCAATACCTTTTAAACTCTTTTCTTGATATTCTAAGCATTATCTTAGCAGGTTCTTTTCATCTAGATTAAGAATTCTAAACCAAAATTTAAGTGCTCTCTCCATAATCACACCTTTCGTTCCTACTCTGCCCACTTCAATTTGAGCAAATTCCTTGGTGGTCCCAAAACTTCTCTAGAAAAAATCCTGTGTACTGCATCCACGGCTTCCCATCCACCCTCCAGGCCCCAAATCTCATTCCCATATAGCATTTTTGCTTCCACTACCATGTTGTATATTTTTTCTAGCCACCTGACATTTATATTTGGTATTCTGTATTTTCACCCTCTAACTGCTGCCAATGCTCCTTTCCATTTAGCAAAAGCCAACTTCTGTTTCTCCCATCCCCCCCCCCCATCCACTTTGACTCCTAAATATTTACAATCTCTAACCACTTTATGCTCCTGGTTCCCTTCTTCCACTTTCTTGATTACTAATATTTGAGTTTTATCGTGGTTTACCTTCAAATTCCATTCACTGCAGTATTTATCTATTTGCTGCAAGTACTGTTTTAAGCCTATCAGTGTAATAGATCCTACTACTAAATCATGTGCAAACAGTAATCCCAGAATTGTTACATTATTTATTACTGGCAAAAAATTGCTAGTTTTTCCTATCTCGGTTAGAATATCATCTATAAATAGATTGAATAACACTGGACTTAGTTTACATCTTTGTCATTGTCCCTTCTTTTGAATTATTTCCTCTGTTACCCATCCCTCCCCTACTCTCATGCAAAAGGTATTCTTCTCGTATAGGGCTTTAAGGATATTCACCATATGATAACTTACACCCTTGCTAAAGAGTTTATACCATAGCAGATTTAGGACTATTCTGGCATACGCTTTCTCAAGGTCTATGAATGCCATGTACAGTTTCCCCCTTTTTTTCTTTTAAATATTTTTCCACTAATGTTTTTACTATAAATAAATTATCTACAGTTCTTCTTCCCCTACGAAACCCCATTTGAAATTCAGATAAAATATTATACTCCTCTATCCATTTCTGTAATCTATGAGATAAAATTCCTGTAAGTATTTTTCCTAAATTTGACAATAGTGCAATACCCCAATAATTATTGGGATTGTCTGTGCTCCCCTTGCCTTTTTAGATTAGGTGGATTATTGCTGTTCTCCATTGTTCTGGAATATATCCCTTCTCTTTAATTGAGTTAAACATATTAGTGAGAAACTTAGATCTGTTATCACTACACCATTCCTTTATAAATTCTGGTGGGATTCCATCTATTCCTGGTGCTTTGTTTTTTTTTTTTTTGTTTTTTTTTTTCATCAGTTTAACCTATTTGAATACCTGTTCATCCCTTATTTCACTATCCAATATTTCTGTGACACTCATTCCAAAGTCCAACCTTGGCTTTGCATTAAAGACACAGCCCTCCCCAATTAGCATTTTGAAATACCCCATCCATTCTTCTGGTTTAACCTTCAGTTTGGTAACATACTTGTTATATATTGATCTTAACAACCTTGCTAACATAATTTTTATTCAAAATTCTAATCATAGTATTCTCATTCTTTTTCCTCCACTCCTGTTTCTTATCTTCCAATAATGTATTATATAAACGTCTACTATTTAAGTACTCTTGCTTTGTTAGGTTATCTCCTACCCCCCTCCATTTTACTAAGTATTGTTTTACCACTCCTTTTGCTATTTTCCATTCATTATCATACCATTCTTCCCCATATTTCCTCCCCTCCCCTCCCCTTCTTCATCCCTTCTGCTCTCTGCATTAACGTGTTCATTATATTTGACGCTTTCTCTCTTTTGTGGTTTTCTAACATAAATCTAATTCCTTGTTGGCAGACTTGACTATATTTAGATTCTAATAGTGATGCAAATTGATTTTTCAATTCTTCCCTCCATTTAAAGGCCACATGCTCCACGACGTTCTTTTCTCCTCCCCTTGTACTTCCCTCAACGCCCTCTAGTTCAATTTTGATTTCCACTATCTGTGGGAAGTGACTACTATTTGATATCTTCAATATCTTAAAATTATTTAGCAAATGACCCATATTAACAGGCCATAATACGTAATCTGTAATACTTTGACCGTACTTACTGACAAAAGTACTCATAGTTTTGACCTCTTCAACACTTCATACACAAACTGTACTGAGGTAAATTTCACAATTATCAATCTTGATCCTCTTGTTCTTCTAACTCTGAAATCTTCTCCTATCTCCCATCCTTGTAGTACCAATCCAAGTTTCCCTTCCAATATCTCCTTAACCTCTTGCATGGGCCATACTCCATTCCTTTCCTTTACACCAGCAATGACTAGGTTGAACCTACAATACATATTTTCCAAGGCCTCCACTCTTCTTTGATTTCTATCAGTTCTTTTTCCATCCCGTTGAGTTTATTCCCTAGTCTGTCGTCCATGTCTTTTACCCTTGTGAATATTTCTTCCTTGACATCTTGGCACCCATTAGGTCCAGGATTCATTTCAACTCCACCAATTAGCAATAGTGTGCTTATTACACATAATAGAAGAACCATATTTACTATTACTTCTTTGTCTTGTTTCATTTTAGTCTCATTCCCTTTAATCCTATTAAAAGTTCCAATGCTTGCTCTGTATATTTCAATGCTCACTCCCATTGTTACATATTCCCTTCTTTCTTTAACTCCAGTAGCTGACTTCACACACTTCCTCTCTCGTCCACTGCTAACTCACTACTCCCGAGCCTCTTATAGCACAGCGATGATACAGTAAAAGTTTCAAGGTGTTTGCAACATGAGCATATTGATAGGTTCCTTGTGAGACCACCATCCAAAAAGTGCACAATAGAATATGACTGGCCTTGTAAAGAAGTGATGACCTGAACAGTGCTTCTGCTTATTTGTGCCATAAAGCGAGCTTCTGCTTCAATGGAAGCCAATTGCTCTTCTGTTACATATTGCAGGAAGTCAACACCTGCATTATGAACTTCTGAAATATGTTGTTGTTGTTGTTGTTTTCTAGTGCCTTGCATCTGGCAATGAAGCCATTAGCATTCGTGCTTTCCAATACTTTTGAACACTTCTGAAATATCAATTTTCATTAACAGCACAACTTGATTAAATCAGTCTGCAAGGTATGTTACAGATTCACACCATGAAGACAATCTTGTCAATCTGGCATTGGAAACAATATAACCTCTTTTTCTGGGTATTTCTCATTTAAAATGTTAGAGAAAATGTGTTTTCTTTTTCAGGTGTTCAGACTTTTATTTTGATATTATGAGGTGCAGATCTGGCAGACTTTTATTCCCTGCTTTCAATACTAAGTTAAGTTTATGTGTCCAATATTGTACAACAAGAACATAGTCGGGAGGCAAATTACTTAACGTTTGGAAACATTTGGTCATGTATCATGCTGAATCCAATATGATCATATTATCATTATCAACTTCAATATTTAATTTTTTTCAGTGTGTCTAATACAGTTCTAGAACAGCTTTTAGAATGTGCAGTTTCAAGAGTGTGGACTTCACTCACAATCACCTGCAATCTCACCCCTATCTCCTCCTCTTGCTCTGCTCAAATCTATGGAATATGTTCGTCAATCACAGTGTTTGCACTGGGTATATCTCCAGCTCCTGAAATTTAAAGCAAAATTGCCAACAGAATTAGAAATAGGCAAATACCTCAATTTACATTGGTTCCTCCAGCACTTTTATGACCATACTTTTAAAATGGAGCTTTTATATCACTTAACATCAGCAACATTGCATTTTATAAATGAGATTACATCCATAATATCCAGTGACATATTTAGGGTATTGTTTGGAAGTTACGGCAGCTTATCATTTTGTGAAAAGCTAAAAAGAGAAATTATTTGTATTTAGGCAGATGTTTAATCCAGTTCGCACCAGGCTGTATACCTGAGTTAAACAGAATCAATCCTACTGCCTATACACAGTTTGTGTGTGTTAGAACAATCACTTATCACTGATTGGCATTATATATGGAAAGAATCGGTCATGTTAGAATCTATCTCAAAATTTGTGTTAAGAAAAATGGAATTAGCTAAGTAAGCCAGTCAGTACATAGTGAAAAGATGATTGAAAAGTAACAAAGGAAATAACAATTATATGTAATCCAAGATTTCTGAATAAAGCCAAACTATTCAATGACAAAATGAAGCTATTAGCAATGAAGCAATACAAATCAACAAATATAAATCTTTAGAGACTAGGTTTCAGCTATCTTAGATTTAAGTTGTGAAATATACAGGTAGACTGCAGTTTCATATTTCAATCACGTCTTCTGTACCACTATTTATTTTGGTTACCATCGTTACAAACACTGGGGGACTTTTTTTTGTATTGTATTACCAACCACTGAAAGCAAAACAAATTTGTTAGCAGAATCAATTGGCTTTATTTCAAAATTGATAACGCGGTCTTTATTTTTTAAAATTAATATCAAACCATTAAATCTATGGGTCCATTTAATTGTTTAAATAATTTAATCTCTGGATTTATTTCATGATTAAATGATCTGCCACATCTGATTTATTATTCTGTTTATACTTAATATTTCTAAAGTGTTGTTTTATTCTGCTTTCCAAACAACGTTTAGTTTTTCCAATGTAAACCCTGTTGCAATCCTCATCTTTTAGGTTTTTAAGGCAGAAACTTCTTTTACAGCCTTTTGATATTTAAATTTCTCAATATTTTTATGTATAAAATCTGTATTAAAACTCTTAATTAATGCAGTGTTGATAATGTATTTATATCCTCTGTTAAATGCTTCCTTATTAAGGGGTATATTTATTAACATATAAATTAAACTATTAAAAACAGAAAATTTATGTAAAGAAGGATTAAAAAATGTATTTCATATGTAATTATCAGTATGGACTGATTTTCTTTAATGCCGCAATTGTTTACTAATGAGGAACTTGTTTCTTTTGATTTGACTGCTTTATTTCCTAGCATTCCTAGAGAAAAACTTTTGATTTTAAAACTTGGTATAGATATGTGAATGACATTTTTGCTATTGTTCCTGAGAAACATATAAATTATGCTTTAAAACTTTTAAATTTACAAGATAAAGCCATAAAACTCACTTTGGAAACTGAAAATAAAGGTTGTCTCCCGTTCCTAGATTTAAAGATAGTAAAACAACTATAAATTGAATTTTGGCATTTATAGAAAGTCAAACTACTGCTCATGTAGTTAAATATTCTAATTATTATTTATTTATTTATGCCAACAAACCTACTGTTGGTGTTTTTAAACATACAAGCTGTGTGTGGGCAATGTTTGAGAGGTAGAACTGGAACTTAAAAATTCAAGCGGAGGGTCTGTGGTTCAAATCCCAGCTGTGGCATTGAATTTTTAAGTTCCGGTTCTACCTCTTAAATATTCTAATTTGAAGTTTAAAGCAATTATGCTCATAGCTGGTTAAAAATTACCTTATACAAACTTTAAAGCGACCCATTATCAAATTCTTTAACTTACCTTCAACAAATTCATTCAAGATTGCCTTCACCTGTTCGTTTTCAAGTTTAGACAATGGAATACTTGCCTTTAAATATGTTTCAGCAACATGTTTTCCAAAATTTTTGGGAGTATTCCTTTTTGTTTCCACAATACTGAAGCATGTGGTGATGGATGCTTGTAAACATGAAGATATAGTTTCTTTAGATGAATTCAATACTTAGCTGATTTTAAGTGCTTCTCAATGGAATATTTTCTCTCCCAAGATACTTGGCGGTTACAGTATTTGTGTGTCTGTAATAAAACCCCTATGACTTAATACTGAGAGGCTCTACCTTTTGGAGATGTACTATGATTAGGCATTTTAAAGTGTTTACAAAAAATGGCAAAAATGTGCGCACAAGACTTGCCGTTTGAAAGCTCTATCTCTGTGGCACATTATAAACACTACAAGGTAGGTGGTTCTTTACGCCAATGAATATGAAGGGATGAAGGCTGCCATGATCGCATGTCCTAGCATTCATTTTCTTCAGAGTGATGAATAACGGGTCCAATGATTTAGCAGGATCGTCAATACGTGAATGAAATAGCATTGATTTCCCTGCTTTGCATGTGCTATCATTTATTTATCATGTTTAAATCTTTCACAATCGTTCTTAATGAACTCCCATGTGAAATTCAAAATTTGCATGTTCACTTCACAGGTTGCTCCTGAATTCGTAATTATTTCACAGAAACACTAACATTTTGGATTTTATATCAAAAAGTTTGTTTTTGAGTTAAAATCCAAAAATGCATAGTATAAATCCAATTTAAGTGTTAAACAACTGATTTAGTTACAGTTTGCTGCTACAGAATTTTCCAGTCCATAATCCTAAGCAACATAGTGGACTAAGGGCTGGTTTTACCAAATGCTTTTAAATTTTGACATGTTAAAAGTGATATACATAACATTGAAGTTAACAAAAATTTTGTTTCATTGAACAATATTATATTATTGTGTTAAACTTTGTAGTTAACTTCGCCATACCCTTGTTAAGGGGTTTTAACAAAATTTTGGAAAATGGCTGCCACAAACAGATCTGTTGATTTGAAGTCACATATTTGACAGTTCTTAATGTTGTTCCTAGCTGAAGAAACCATGCATAATAATGACTTTGAAAACCTGCAAAAGAAATCAATTTTAAAGTGATACATATTGTTCAAAGCAACCCTGAGTAGGGTTGTAGAAGAAATATGAGAGATTAGAATACTGTCAATGTAAAACATGCCTCTTTCCCTTATGCTGTGTGTTAATTATAGTGAGATTATGCCCTAATGGGCTCATTCCATTTAATGGTGCAGATAGTGTTGAAATTTCCAAAGCCAAAGTGTGTGGGTGTACCTAGAAATTTTCAAGAAGCAATTGCTTCAACAGTATTACTGTTTTGGTCTGCTTTATCCTCATCAGTGATAAGACACTTCCATCCATTTAAATTTTAAAGTAGCATTCACCATCAGTTTTAAACCATTCTAAATGCTCTTTTTATTTGGCCTTTTTGGTACTGCATTTTATGTTAGCATAAAATTGCTGCAGTTGCTTGCTGGACCTGGGAGGATTGCAATTAAATTCTTTGTGACCTTTCTCAGGGACATCCTTCTCCTTTAATTTAAGTAAGTTGGTTTTGCATTTGATAATTCCTGTACACTTAGTAACCAATTCTATAATCACTATTTTTCAAAAGATGAAAAATTAGTTCCTATGCACCTATATTTTTCAGTTGATGACATTGTAATTATCACCTCAAACTTCAGGAAAACGCATATCAATTGTCAGTAAATTCAACTAGTTGTTACTGACACAGAGTGCATGCGACAGACAAAAGTGCTTATAAGTGCATTCAGAAGCCACAAGCTTGGTCACTGCCTTCATAAAAGCTGTTGTCCAGAGTTGTCTTTGACATTTATGAGATCACAACTAAATATTTGCTGTAAAAGGTTGATGAAATGCGAGAGTTTTAGTGTCACATTAAACATTAAATTTGAGATGATTGACACAAACCTTTACTTGCTAAGCTTTTCAAAACTGGAATATTGTCAAGAGCAGGGCATTTGACATCACCAGTTAGGTGACACTTGTATAAAGATAGTGTGACTCATCCCAAATTCAACATTAAGAAACCTTTACTGTTTCTTTTTTTAACAATTCATTGTTTTAAACTTTTGACGTAAAGTTATCAAACAAGATGTTAAGAGTCCTGAAATTGGCCCTTTAGAGTTGTAACTGAATATACTAGATTAAGAAAATATTGAAATTATGTATTAATTATAATTGTGAATAATAATTTTTATGTATGATTGATATTTGTTTGTGTTCTGTTGTTTGAGAAATGTTACATATGTTAATTTATCCATTGCCATCATATTTAAATGTTTTGTGAGTGTCCCAAACTATGGCATAAATGAAATACGAGATGCATCCAGAAAGTAAGTCCCGATCGCATCCGGAGATGGCATCACCAGTCAGATAGGAATGTGCATGTGCAGGAGAAGAGAGGAAATACAATTATGGTAATATTGTAGTAAAGTTTCAGTTTTGTGATGGCAGTGGTTACTGCTCTGTGCTAGGAGAAAATGGCTGCTCCGATATTGTCTCCTGACAGATGCGAGGTTCGTGCAGTCATCCGATTTTTGCATGCTCAAAAGCAATCTCCAACAGAGATCCATCGTCAGTTGAGACGTTGAGCGCAACAGTGGCCCAACCACTAAATGTACATAATGGAGATAATGGAGTATAAAAAATATCTGTGATTTGAAAGTTTTATATTGACTTTAATAACTGAGCAAGAGTCATGATATTTCGAAATTGGAATCAATATAGTTTCGACATTGTGATACACAGTTTCATCTTATTAAATGAATTTGTAATTTCATGGTAATTGTGGGTTAGGTCATTGTTGCAAGACCAATATTGTAACGATTGCCTAAGTAACTGTGGAATAGGCTTTTGTTGCCATAAATAAAGATATAATGAAGGCAACATTTCTTGCTCATAACACTTTATTGAACGCTAATAATGGTAGGTAAGAAACTATGACATTCTATTCAAATAAACTCTTAAATAAACAAAACAGCTACTAGTCCTGTTGGAATTATTTTCTGACAAATGAAATCATCTGATAACACAAACAGGTTTTCACACATTTTCACATTCATCATCAGAATTTGTAGAATCATACCAGTGTCTATAATTGCCTGATTTGATATTAAGTGCCTGCCTTGGTAACGTGATGGTTAATGTGTCTTCCTCACGTTCAAGAGGTCGCGAGTTCGAATCTCGCTTAGGGTAAGTTATCCTGGTAAGGTTTTCTTCCGAGGGTTTCCCTTATCCTGAGGAGACGAATGTCGGGTAACTTAAAGCTCCATGGACCTCAGGCTCATTTGAGCATCATTTCACCCGTTTCATTCATTCACCGTTCGATATATTACGCTGGAGGACGTTAATTAAAAAATAATTATATTAAGTTTCTGCTCGTATTTGGGTTGATCAATGCTTCTGCCATATGGATATAACAGTTAGCTCTGGGGATTGGATCATTCTCCTATTCTCGAAACTTACATCATAAAATGGATCAATTTCTTGGTTTGAATGCTTGTAAAACATCACATAAGGTCTGCTGCTTGAGTAATGAACCCACTGTATTTTCAGCCACTAAACTTTATTCTTGTCAGCATTAAATTTCTTATTTGTTGAATTGCTTTCCAGAGACTTCAATGACTAAAAGTCTTTTTGCGTCATCTGAATTACTTTAAGGGGGTTATTTTTCCTGGTGCATTCAATTACATTTATCCAATTATATGGTATAAAGACATTCTTATGACAAAGTTGTTCTTTCTCTATTAATCCAAAATCCTGATCACATGCGAGATATGAATGTTCAGAAACAAGGAACTTGTGATGTATTTCTTTCACGGTGAAGGCATTGGATGTAACTATATAGTTACACATAACAGCCATTTTGAAATTTCTATTTTGAGCTCCGCCTTGGTCGCTGTACATAATTAATTTAGTAGTTTTCACAAATGTTTTGATGTAATACATTAGGCAGGATCCTATTTCTTGCAGGAAGGTTGGGCCACTGTTGCAATCCAGGAAGCCAGATTCAGTTCCATGCAACAACACACTTCTCATGCCATCTGTCGGTGGTTGCAGAAATGTGGTATAGGTCACTATTGTTCTTATAGATTTCAATATGGGGAACATGTCTGCGCTAATAACTCAGTTTCTGAATTTGTGTGGGTTGGGCCACTGTTGCGCTCAACGCCTTAATTGTGTCACATATATGGACTGGACATTATGTGTGACAGTATGCTAAGACAATTGTGCAGGCAATTCATGGAAGGAAGAACCAATATTCATGACAACCGTAATGGCCGACCATCCCTGGTGACGCCAGAAGAGTTGGAAAGTGCACAGCAAGCAATTGTGCAAAACCAGCACTTCACAATTTCAGTCTCGCTCGCTTTTGCACGAAATTGTCTCCCAGCGGCTTGGTTTTCACAAAGTGTGTGCAAGAGGGGTGCCTAGACAACTGACAGATAAACACGAAACCAAATGTCTGGCCGCAGCATTGACATTCCTACAGTGATACGCAGTGGAAGGTGACCAGTTTCTCAACAATATTGTCACTGGGGATGAAACATTGGTGGTGCATGCCACACCAGAGACAAAACAACAATCAATGCATTGGCGGCATAGTGGTTCACTTGCAAAGACCAAATTCATGCAGACAATCTTTGTCAAAAAAATCATGTGCACTGTCTTATGGGATCAACGTGGTGTCCTCTTGTGCAGCTTTTTACCGCAAGGGGAGTTCGTAAATGCTGATAGATATTGCCAGACGTTGCACAAACTCAGGTGGGCAATCCAGAACAAGAGACGTGGAATGTTGACAGGAGGCATTGCGCTTGTGCATGACAATGCAAGACCCCATACAGCCAATGCCACATGAAATGTGTTGAGTAAGTTTAGATGGGAGGTCTTTGAACATCCACCCTACAGCCCCAACCTTGCTCCAAGTGACTTTCATCTCTTCTGTCTCATGAAGTGTTTTCTGGCAGGAAAACATTTTCACGGTGATGCTGAGGTGCAGAATGAAGTGACTTCATGGCTGCGGACATTGGCGGCAGAATCCTATGACTTGGGTATACGATTAATGGTGCACCATTACGATAAATGCCTTAACAATGGTGGTGACTATGTTGAAAAGTCTGTGTAATTATTCCAATAAATATTTCTTACTTAGTGATCTTTTTGTTCTCTTTATCGGTCATCGGGACTTACTTTCTGGATGCACCTTGTACAAGGGCTACACTTACAGCTTAAGTTTATATGCCAGACATAATAACTGTAAATATAAGTACTCAATGCTTGTCACCATGTATATCATATCTGTGTATAGAGAAAATCGATAGTTTAAAAAGTTCATAATATCAACCTCACCGATATACGACATGGTACACACCATCTCCAAGAATATTACATACAAAATAGTAATAAATTTAGTGAAGCACTAAGAATACATGTATTTATACTGCCCACTGGAGTGTGGCCCTGGCCATGTTTCAAGTGGGCAGTCCAATTTAAGTTGTAAACAACATATTACAACAGGTACTAATATTAATACTACTTAACACTTATTCAAATGTTCATGAGCTATTGTTCTTTTTCTCTTTCTGCAGTTCATTTCCACTTATTTCTACCTTTTCTAAATGTTTTCCCATGATCTTGCAGTTTTTCTCTATAATTTTATTTATATCAGATTCCCTATTCTTTCTTGACCATACACTTTATTTTCTCCATCTCTCAATTTCCTTACATTCAAATACCATTATGCTGTGCAGCCTCTTTTCCTTTACATAATGGGAATTTGCCTTGTGGGTGCCCATTTTGTGTCCTTTTAACCTCCATTTTCTTGCTCTTCACCATGCTATTCACCTCCTCCCTGACTAGTGTTATCAACATGCCTTTCTCTTTTCCCAATTGGTTTTCATAGCTACCTAAAATACAAGTAATCTCTTTGCTGTTAGCTGACTAAATTTTTAATCTCAGTGTCTTCAAATATTTTTCTTGCCTGCTTTCAAAAACCTTTATAGTTTGAATGTGTAGGCTTCCATCGCCTGTGTCCTGATAAGTGCTCTCACTTTTATAGTTTCTCTTTTCCACCATATAGCTCCTAGCCTGTTACTTTCTAAGTTATTTCTTAAATTACTTATCCAACTTGAATTTTGCAAACTTATTTCTTCGTATTTTAAACATTGTTTCAGCAAATTATCTTCTTCTAGATTCAGAATCCTATACCAATATTTTAAAGCCCTTTCCATAACTATGAAGCAAATGATAGCATGGGTAAAGGTGGGAAGGAAGATACAGGAAGTAAAAAAAAATGAGATAGCTAGCTTAGAAAAAAATTTAGAAATTAAATACAGCAAAATAGAGAAGAAATAGAACAGAGACTAGGTTTGAAAATTGAACAACAAATAAAACAGAATAGGGAGGAAATAGAGAGAACCAAGAATGATTCAAAATTTAAAATTAGAAATCTGTTGAAAGGAATTAGAATCAGATTTAGGAAATAAGATGCAATAACTAGAGACGAATGTAGAAGAAATATGGAGATGATGGAAAATAACCTAAAAAATGTACATAGGGACTCAAGTGAAACAAAAAGTGCTGTAGAGAACATAATAGAAGCAATAGGAAGCAAGATGAATAATCTAGGAATAGGAATGAAAGAGAATAAAGTGATGTTAGAAATACAGGTAAATGGAAGCAAAGATGGGGTAGCAGAATGACGCTAGCTTAGGAAATGAAGGCAAAACATGAAAGCAGAGTTAGTCAAAGAAATAGAAAATTAAAATAAGACAGAATAATTATGATATAAAACAGAGAAAATAAGAACTCTGATTCAAGAGATAGAAACTATTAGAAAAGAAAATATCAATTGTGATTCTGTGAAATAAATTATAACTAATAAAATTGATGTATGGTGATTGTGATACAGTAACAAGAAACAATAGATTAAGTAAGATCAGCACATTGCTAAAGTCAATAACGAAATTAAGAATGAATTAAGAATAATAAGCAAAAAAGGTACAGAGAGAAAAAGAAAATTTGCAAGGGAAAAAACAGAGTTGTGATTGTGTCCCAAATGCAAAATGATATTCAGTTGCTAATAAGGACAATAATTCAAATTATATAGGTGTAAATAATGGAAAAGCTATAACATATGGAAAAGACCCCCTCCCCACCCCCCCCCCGCCCCTCCCCCGACACGCAACACACACACACATGCATGCAAAACACGCATGCGCACGCACACACAAAATGCACGCGCGCACACATGCACACACACACACACACACACACACACACACAAGTGGCTAAGATCAACATTAGCAGATCAAAAGACATATACATCATAGGAATTTGTTTTTATCAGGATATTGGGTCCTGCCAAATAAAATCAAGCGATGGTAGAGCTAGCAGAAGGTAGACACAAGCCATCAAAATGAGTAACTCTTTCTACATCATTTCATGAAAATTGTCAATATAGGTCAGAGGTAGAGTTAATATATAGTATAACAAGGCATTTTCTGTACATTACATGCACAGGATTGATAGTTGCAAAACGTGATGTGCCTTGGACTAAGGTAGCTCTTAGCCCACATAGCTGAAGCATTTAATCTTGGGTTTCCCTTGAACTTGGGCTCTGGCCCTTCTGTCATTGGACAGCCTCGATTCCTTACATACATTCACATTTTGATGTGTGCTGTTGTGTATTTCTTTTGCTGATGTTTATAAGTTTCTTCAGTTTGTCTTTTATTATTACTTTTGTCCTTTGCACCCAGTGTTGTCATGCCTGCTGAAGTAAAAGCAGATTTGATTTGAAAAAAGCAGGAGAAAACAGTAGATTTTTTTAACAGGCAATTTTGCGTATCCATATTTATGGCATTAATAATAATAATAATAATAATAATAATAATAATAATAATAATAATAATAATAATAATAATAATAATAATAATAATAATAATAATAATAATAATAACAACAACAACAACAACAATAACAGTAACAACAACAATAACAACAACAAATATTTGCTCCAAAATTCTTGCACTGTAGAGTCACTGCCACATGCAATGTCAGTATTCCGCAATAGCATCCCTTCTGTATCTATTTATTGGGTTTCTTCTGCTTTCACCAAATTAGGAAACCGAGAAGCAAGTTGACTTAATGAAAAATGACTTAGTATGTTGTGAACTGACTCAAAGTAAAAATCAACACAGCATAATTTGAAAACTTGTACATATTTGTTGGGCAGTGATAATTTTGTCAGAGATATTTGAAGTTTGGCACCAAAATACATGTTTTCCATAGGGAGATATACTTTTGGATCCCTGTATTCAACTTTATCTATTTCAGTGAAATTCAAATGTCCAGGTTTAATGTAGCAGTCAGGGATAGTTCGCATTGCAGAAACAACACACATATACTGTGTATGTATACAGGTGATTATATTAATCTTTTGTTTTTATATGCGAGGGAAATGCCTCACCTGAAAATCTTTTTTGGAAGAGTGAATTATATGATGTTAAGGAAAATAGTGTTTAAAGCTGGAAAAGACATAAAAAGCAGAAGGTTTTTAAGTGTGTTGAGTTTTTAGCAGTAGATCAGTAGATTTGTAAAAAAAGCAGATCTCCTGCAAAACCAGTAGACCTGCCAACCCTGTTTGCACCACCATTCTCACTTACTCTCTTTTATGTTTTTCTTTGCCCTAAACATTGTTATGAGCGGTAGAATCAGGACTGAATGCCATAGCTGAGATTTGAACCATGGATCTTCCACTTTGTGCGCAGGTGCTCTAACCACTGAGCTACCATGGGAACTTGCCAGGGTGACATTAAATTCCCCAACCAATTCATATTTTTCCGGTAGACCACTAAGGAATCTTACATCTGATATAAGTACCCCAAGGGCAACTTAGAAACTGTCAGTAAATTGTTTCCTACTTTATTATGTTTAAATCACTCAGTTCATTCTAACCTTATTCTTTACCTCCACTCTTTGTTTCTTTTCGTTTTTTCCTAAGCTTCCTAACCATTTATTAATAAATCCTTCCACAATAATGATTCACTTTCTTCTTAGCCCTGTATTATTCACTTCCACTTTCTTTCCAAACTTAACCTTCACTTTTTTAAAATTCCTACTTAACTTTAGCCCTAAACTTCTCATTCCAACCCCCTTTCTATCCCTGAATACAGCTAATGAAAACCACTCGTTCTTCCTTGTTGCATGGTGCAGTGCAACCATTTCCTCTCTTTTCTTTGGTTTCCTATATATTAGCACACTTTTACTATCTGATACACACTTCTCCATGATGTCATTTTTCCAAATACGTGCAAATCGTTGTAATTTAGCCTTCTTCAAATTCATTCTATCCACACACATAACACCTCTTCCCATTCAACTTCTTCATACACTACATCTTCTTTGATCAATTTATTTCCACTTATCTTTGAAATTCCCCTTTACTATTTGCACTGCTGGCTTCCCCACACACTATTTCCTCATTATTTGCTGCCTTCTCCTGCTTCCCCCCCCCCCCCTTCATCAATCTTTGACATAAAACCCTATGCTGCCTTCTTGTCACATGCTACCTCTGTCTTATTGTACTATGCTGTGTTCCCTTCCTTCTCTCTTCTCTCTTCATCAAACATGGCTTCCTTCTCTTACTCCTATGTCATCTTGTCATGTGCCATCTTCTCCTCTTCTGTCTCTCTCATCATTACACTTGAAGTGTCATTCCACCTCAGTGTTTCGTCTAATTCAGCTTACTTACTATTTTCTGTGTATTGTGTCTCATTGGTCCTTGTATTTCTGGTATGGTCTTTCTATAATGTTCATTTAGCATGGTGTTAAAAAAAGAAACGAACATTGGGCGTATAGGCACACATTTAAGCTCACAGGTATAATTTCCTAATAGTACCTCATGTCAATATTGCAGAGGGGGTTCTACCAATTCGCGTAACGGCTCACAATTGGGATAGTTGGAAAAGCTCCTATTGCCATGCAAATGCACAAATTATGGACTGTGTCTAATCTTCTCAGCAGAGATAGTCATGTTGAAGAATAAATGATACACCCATAATCTATTTTGGATTGAATCAGTGTGCAATCCAGTTGCAGCAAAATTGTCAGATCCGCCCCTCACAATTTGCCACTAACTACCTGCAAGATATTCAGATAACTATCACATCTTGCTTTCAGCTGTGCTATATGCAACGAAGCTTCCTGTCAAAGATCAGCCTCAGGAAATGCTCATCTGCAAATGGAAGTAAATCTGGACCAAAACAGAGTGAAGGTGGTAATCATCTCCTACAGCACCAGGAGTTAACGCAGATTGACTTCTCAATAAGAGAAATGAAAGCCATTTTTTGAGCTCCACTGTCAAAGATTATTTAAACATTGCTACAAGCACTGTTCCAAAAATGGTGTGCACCAAGAAGTACAGTAAATGTCAAAGTTGTCTACAAATAACCATGATGAAACCCCTGGAGGAACATATTTCCAGATGGAATTAATTGCTATTGTAAACAGTGTAACACTTAGTACTTATCCCTGAGGTACTCCATTCTCCTGAACAAAGAGTTTTGAAAAGACTGAGCCAATCCTTACTCGGAAAACACTGTCCTTCATAAACTCCTGAATGAACAGTGGTAGGCATCCACATATATTCCAGTTGTGCAGGCAAAGAGTATCCCTGCTCACCAAAACATATAAGCCTTCTCAAGATCCAAAAACATGCAAACAGTTTTACAGTTCTTTATGAATTTGTTCATAATCCGTGTCAATATCAACACAAATGTTCCAAGTCGAATGATGTGATCGAAAACCACACTGGGTTTGAGAGGTAGAACTGGAACTTAAAAATTCAATGCCACAACTGGGATTTGAACCACAGACCTTCCGCTTACCGGGCGGACGCTCTAACCACTGAGCTATTGTGACAAACTGCCAGAATGGCATTAAATTCTCAAACCAGTTCATATTTCTCCTGGTAAACCACAAAGGCAGTCTCACATCAGAGACAAATTACCCCAATGGTGACTTACTATTGTAAGTACTTTATATCCCAGGATTAAATAACCTTCACATGGTAATTATTATTTATTTATGCCAACAAACTTACTGTTGGTGTTTTTAAACACACAAGCCGTGTGTGGGCAAAGTACGAACTGGTTTGAGAATTTAATGCCATTCTGGCAGTTTGTCACAATAGCTCAGTGGTTAGAGCATCCGCCCGGTAAGCGGAAGGTCTGTGGTTCAAATCCCAGTTGTGGCATTGAATTTTTAAGTTCCAGTTCTACCTCTCAAACTTTGCCCACACACGGCTTGTGTGTTTAAAAACACCAACAGTAAGTTTGTTGGCATAAATAAATAATAATTACCACACTGGGTGTTCATCAATAGGATGCAAATTTCCAACCTTCCACTTATCGTGCATTCCATCACCTTGCAAATGCAACTGGAGAGGGAAATAGGATGATAGCTGGAGGGAATATGACAGTCCTTTCCAGCTTTCAAAATTGACCTGCCATTTTCCTGGAACAGTACAATCAACTCAAACAGGATTATAGACTCTCCTTCTGGAGAGAGCTGTTGTAACATTTGTATATGAATACTATCTGGTCCTGGTGCTGATATTTGGGAAGATGAAAGAGTAGGTTCTAATTCTTCCATGGTTAAAAGGTGATTTTAATGTTCTAGGTTTCTAGAACAAAACATGAAGCCTTGAGATTCCAACTGAGTCTTAATAAGAAGGAACTCAGGCAAGTAGTTATCCGAGCTAAACACTTGAGCAAGAGCATGACAGCTCCAGTAGCTGTTTTAAGACTGGGATTGGCATGTGGGTCAATTTTCCAGTCACATGCCTTAACTTATTCCATACAACCGAGGAAGGTGTATGTCTGTTAAATGAAGCTACAAACTTATTCCATGATGTCTTTTTGCTATCCATAAATACTTGCCTAGAACTTAGCACACATTTTCTTGTATTGGATTAGGTTATCCACAATAGGGTTACGGAAAACCCTAAGAGCACACGTTCTGCATTCATCTGTCCATCAAGGGACAGGAAATCAATGGGGATGGGAAATCATGTGATGAATAGATAGCTCAGCAGCAGAAAGAATCGTCTCCACTGAAACATTCAGAGTCACACTTGTAAGTGAACACAGACAACTAAAGGTCAAGTTACCTATTGGCATGATCCAAATGCCATCTGGGCATACATGTGGAACATGTATATAGTGTTAAGAGGCTAATAACTATGGAAGAGATTGTTAATGTGCTAAAACACTTTCAGGTGGCACCATGACCAAACAGTAAGACCATTCGCCTACCACCTAGGTAGCCCGGGTTTGATCCCAGGGATCCACATGTGGTATTTGTGGTGGACAAATTGGCGTCTGGGTGGGTTTTCTCCAGTTTTCCCCACCACTCATTCCACCAACTGCTCCATCATCACCTTTCCATTCATTGATTTTGCCTGCAATTCATATCATCCTCTTACTCATTCTCATACCTGGTGCTTGGTTGACCACCTGCTTCCAGGTCTTCGCTCTGTGCGGTCTATAGATTCCTCTGCTCCCCAACAGGTGTCTGACCTTAAGCTTGTAAGTCCAAGGGAGTGTCAGTCCTACATACAGGGAGGGTAATGGGGTAAAGAAGAGAAGAAAAACTGCAAAAATATTTTGTTTCAATATTAGAAAACTGTAAATACTTATGTTAAAAAATCACCCACCAGTCATGCTGGGGCAGCAGTGGATTGAAACAACTTGATCTTACTGTGAACTCACCAATTATGCTGAGGCAGTAATGGATTGAAACAATTCGCTCTTGTAGTGAACGATGAAAACGTTCTCCTAATTTTTCATCATAAACCAATGTTGGTTGTCTCGAAACAATGCACGATACCAGGAGAAGGATCTTTCAACATGACATGAAGATGGTCTTGCAAATTTCATCAAAGGCATGTTACTGCCACACACATTTTCAATTTCACTAACATCTACTTCCCCTTCCAAAACCTTGGCAAATTCAATGCCTTGATGCAAATAGCTCAAATGTAAAAGTCTTTCCTGGTTCTGTTCTATTAATAATTAAGTAGCTAAGACCACTAGACTCGACTATTTATTTTACATTACATTTAGCTGATACTTTAGATGATTTTTTCTTTTAAATGTGTTATGGCATTTTAATCCTCCACCATTGTAAATGTCTTTGATGGCATGCTCACATCCTGGGAGCCACCTCTGTTCAGGTGAGAGTCCTGGCACATCCTAGGGTCCCATCTCCCAGTGTATAGATAGAGGAACCCAATTGCCTTCAAGAGTGCATCAGCTAATGCAATGGTCCCTCCCCGGGACTGACCTTTATCAGCAGATACGAACATGGTCTTATATGATAACCAGGGTCTGAGAATTAAACATTTCCCAGTCACCCTTTGCGACCCAGCGCAACAGTATCCATCAGACAGGGTTCAGGGAGGTATCGCGTGAGAGATCAAGCACATTTGTGGACCAAAGTTGATTGGGCTTTTGGCTTAGGCTCTTTCACCCCCTAAAATAGCCCAGTCAGGAGTATGACTCAGGCCTTGGAAGCCCTATTTCCCTGCCTACCTTAATAAGCCCCTGTGGGGTAGTTACTCAAAGGGAACTAACCTAAGAAGAGATGTCAGTCAGCTTTTAAACAGTTACAGGACAAAATTAATAAAGGAAGAAAGAAAATCAAAAGATTTCAGAGAAAATGGACATCAAGATTAGGAGATAGAGTAAATACTTTGAGAAAATATATTTCTAGAGCATCCACAAAATAAATAGTAAAATGGAATTGATGTGCACAGGACCTTTCATAATCATAAAATAAATTGGAGATCATACATATGAATTACAAAATTCAAAAGGCAAAACCAAAGGAAAACAGTAAAACGAAGTTAAAGCCCTTTAAAGAAATAGAAACTTTAAATTAATAAAATACAGGATTCTGATAGAATGTTTAGAAATTTTGCAATAAGTATGCTAGTGAACCTGACTTTTTCATATATGGAGAGGGGCCCTAATGACCAAGTTGTCAACGGGTCCTTAAACCTGACACTCACTCACTCACTCACTCACTTCATATATGGAGATGATTTTAATAATTTTATTATAGGAATATCCAAAGTATAATACAGAATGAAATTAAATGAATAATAATCCCTGATACAAACATATAACAAGAAATTTATGATCATATCAAAAATATTAAGGCTTTTAGGAGGATTGATAGATTAATATCTGTAATGAATCTTATATGAATATTTCTCCAATATTGATTATTATTGAGCAAGTTAAATGGTAATTAATCGTGTATGTATAAGAAGATTTATGTATAATTATAATTAAAAATGTTTTTAATACTTCTGTGGTTGAAAATAAAGTGAAAGAATTATGGGGATATGATATTCATTGATCGTAAATGCATAAAGGATAATCTACATTGTGATATGATATTTATCAAATTATAAATGGATACAGGATGAATTATGATGAAATGAATATTTGGGGGTTAAATAAAGATCTTATTGCAAAACAATTGTAATAAATATCTATTTATAGAATAATATTATATAGCAATCCATATAGAAATACGGCGGCGCCGTGGCCGAGCGGTTAGCGCGCTCGCCTACCACCTAGGCGGCCCGGGTTCAATCCCAGGGACCCGCATGTGGTATTCGTGGTGGACGAAGCAGCGTCAGGGCGGGTTTTCTCCGGGTACTCCGGTTTCCCCCGCCATCTCATTCCACCGGTGCTCCATCTTCATTCCATGTATCATCAGTGTCACCGCCTGCGGTGCCGTAGTAGTAAAAGCGGGCGTTAAACACTACAACAACAACAAATAGAAATACTATACAAACTGAACAATGCATATTGCAAAAGAATGCCAAGGCCATTATAATCTTTGCAGAAGTTAAAGGCATATGGAGGCTGGCCATACTGCAGACTCCAGCGAATCCTAAGCTTGCCCCTCCTACCAGTGCTGCCAAATGTGGTACACGCATCTCACACGCTCTTATGTACAGAACCTCTGCCGGTATACACACTATGCTTGGCAACAGTGCTCCACTTGAGCATTGGCCAGCATTCACATGCCTTTAACTTTTGCAAGCAGTATAATATTGATAAAAATATACATAAGGAATTTTAGCATAAAAAAAGAAAAGCAAAGATCAGTGTTTTTAAACATGGCAAATATGTGTAGATAAAGGAAAATAAATTATTGTACAACAGGAAAATAATATGAAAAAAGTGAAGAAAAGAATAGGATCAATTAACATTGCCAGTGAGTCATTGTGAAAATCTAACAAAGATATTTTGAAAATGTAGATACTTCAGAAATACACAACAATGCAAAGAAAATATATGATTAAGGGGCTAATTTATATACTTAAACATATCATATTGTATGCTAAGTAAAAAACATTCTAATAACTAATGAGAAGAGTCATAATCTTTATCATATTTGATTATAATTGATCAGTATGAACAAATTAATATAGTCCAAAAATTATAACAGGTATGAGCTATTTGTAGCCAAAAATATAAGGTTAATGCAATAAGTCTGTAACCAAATATACAAGATTAAGGAAATATTGAAAGGATATATTAATTATAATTGTGTGTGATTGATATTCGTATGTGTTATGTTGTTTGAGAAATGTTACATGCGTTAATTTATCCAGTCATATTTGAATGTTTTGCAAGTGTCCGAAACTATAGCATAAATGAAATACATGGCCTACGTTTATAACATAAGTTCATATGTCACAAAAACAAATATAAGTACTAAATGCTTGTCACCATATAGATCATATCTATGTATAGAGAAACTCAGTAGTTCAAAAAATGATAACGTCAGCCTTGCTGATATACGACACTGCACATACCATCTCTCAGAATATTACATACAAAATTAGTTTTAGACAGTCTGAAGACCTAAATTATTAACAGATGGTTTAAAATGAGTTAAAGTATGTATCAGGAGTAAACACTAAGTTGCATTAAAGAAATCCTTGCCCTTGGTTATTCTTCATTACAAACACCTGTAGATCAGTTCCCACAAAATGCTCAACGCTGCATCAAAACCTTCCAGGGTATTAAATACCGGGTAGCAATAAAATGTGAGAGCTCTACTGAACTGGGCTGAAATAAACATGAAGCTTTTTGTATTAATGATGTACCAAAGTAAAAAGATCAATCCATAAATGTAAATGCTTCACTCCAATGAGAAAACGTCACTGATCTCTGAATCACTGTCTTTATGCTTTGACATTTCTGTAGGAAATTCCACTTCTCTGCCATCTGTTTGGAATGCTCTTTCTGAAAATTTATTTTTCTTTCCTTCTTTCTGAGAATACTTTCTACTGAATGTTACAATATAGCTTGTATGACTTTCTGTGGATACGGACATAAAAAAATTGTTACAACTTTAATTCACACCTGCATTATGTACAAAATGTAACTATGCTCTTGGTTTCGTGTTTATAAATGTGAACCAATTTTCAAATTAAATCATAGATCAAACACTAAACTGCAATAACTATTAAGTGTGTCCAAAGCAAGCTGAATGATATACCTCACTACGATTCACTCAAGCTGAGAAGTGATTGCGATAGTTGCCCTGTTACCTGGGGAATGTGAATTGTTGCAAGTTTTTGTCCTCTTAATCTGCTTGCTGACTTCTGTCTACCCATCGCATTGTGATTCCTCAAAAAGAAAATCAGTGTTAGGAAAATTTACCGTATTTAATTGCATAAGCCCCACCCCCTCCCCCGTCACATATTTCCCTCCCCAATGATTTTTCACCACTAAAAATTATTTAACTATTAAACATCGCATAATTCCCTCTCCTGGTTCGTTCTTATTGGAGCGGCCTTCAAATGACTTGATAATGGACAACAAGCAACGTAGCGGTGCCTGTCACGGACAGCAACAGATGCAGTGCTTGCCACAAAAATACTCGTATTGCCGTTGTCACAACGTATCGTAAAATTGAAATGTGAAGTTGCAGACGTGTTTCTAAGTCAGTTTGTTACAAGTCGTCATATTGTTAAGAAGAGTTTTAAAAAAAACTGCCATTAATGGTTCTGACGACATATTATGGAATAGTGAAAATGAAGATGTGTTATCTGAGCCAGATATAAATGAAAATAGTGATGATAGTGACAAAAGTGAGACCGCAGAATAGTCAGAGAAAAGAAGCAATAAAACAATACATTGTAGGCCCAATGAAACCGTGGTATGTATCCAGTTCATTCACAAATTACTGTATACCTGTATAACTTTTACATAATACTACATGGTTTCCGTTCCTTTCTGAATTCCTAGAAGCACCACTCGCATAATTCCCTCCCCAGTGTTTTCAAGCAAATTTTTCGAGAAAAAAAAATGGGGGGGGGAATTATGCAATAAAATATGGTAAGTCCTGTGAGCAACAAATCTTCCTTTTAAGTTCTGGAATATATTTCTACTCCACCCCTTCTTCCCTATATGTTCAATAGAAATTTACGTGACGTCAATGACCCACATGTTTTCAATGCAACTCATTTATGCCATCATGTAAATAGAAGAGTCCCTGATCATCATGATAACATTTTGCCAACACCAGCTATGCATCCTTAGTTGCCAAAAAAATTATTTGCTTCCAACTGGTATTATCCATGTTATGAGACTGGAGTGATATTTTTACCTCCTCATGATTTTCAGAGCTTACTACCACATACACCAAAAATGTTATCACCAGCTAAGGCAGCACCAGTGATATATATTTTCATTATTGATTTAAACATAGAGACTTAACGTTGGTTCGTAAGGCAAAAAATTGTTAGCAAATGTTCTGAAGAAAGGAAATGTGGCATGTTGCACTCACATGACTTGTTTTTGAGTTTTTGTTTATGCACACACTATCTGCTGTGGTTCTCAGTGTTCCGTTCTAAACTAGTATCCAAAAGTTAAGCATAATTCAATATTTTATAACCAAACTATCGCAATTGTACAAAAGTTAAGCATAATGCAATACAGTTACTGATGCATCACACATGATTTTGACTGCAGCAGAGTTAGAAATAGCAGACAATTCTGGCCTCAGGATACATTTTTACACAAGTACAAATTCTGACAATGACCTCTGCAATAACAATTATGATGCTGAGGGGTTAATATGGGGTGTGGTGACCCCTCATGGTTACACAGGCCCCGCAGCAATGTGGCATGTTCTCTATAAGTGGTTCAAGAGCTCTGCAGGCAGCTGTTCCCATTCCTCATAAATCGCATTTTGCAGGTCTGGAAATGTCCTCAGTGGAGGATGGCAGGCTGCAATTCATCTTCCTAATGCATCCCAGGTATACTCTGTAAGGTTTACATCCAGGGACATCTCTGGCCAGTCCATGTACTGCATATCCTTCTGTCTCAAGATAGTCATCCACTAGGTGGATTCTGTGTGGATGTGCGTTATCGTTCATAAAGATGAAGTGTGGACCAAATGCATCTCTGAAAAGTCACACATATGTTCTACTACCTTGTTTTTGTCCATCTGTTCATTCACAGTACTGCCATTGAAAATGTGTGGATCTGTACACATGTTTGTGGGATTTAAGTGGGCTCCTTGTTCTCTCTAGATCATTGTATGACAGGAATCATTGTTCAAACTGAATCTGGACTAATCTCTAAACAGCACTTTGCTCCATTCATTCAATGTCTAATGTTGACACTGCTGTCTCCAATGTAAATGGAACCATATGTGTACTCAGGTGAGTGGGACACACACTGTCTGATGTCTGGCATAGAGACTGACTGCCCTGACTCTCCGGTATACAGTTTGCCTCAAAACTCAAACACCTCAGGCATCTGTGAACTCAGAAGACAGTTGTCATGCAGGCATCCACTGATGTCATGCTGTTATGGTCAAATATCGGTCTTGCTGCTACATTGTGACCCTTGGGTGATCATGTACAGGCATCTGACAAACCTGTTTCTTGGAACCATCACCAGAGCCTGGAAGTAGAACTTTGTGGTACATTCAGGTATCAAGGTACTGCGGTCTGTAGTCTGTATCTTATCTGCTTCTAGATGTCCGATTATTCTACCCTTCAAAAGAGGGTCAAATTGACATCTTTGTGACTTGTTGGGCTGTCCTGTAAGCACTTCGCGAAGAAACAGTTCTCTGTTTACAGTGAGAGAACAATAACAAATGAAGTTGTTATTGTTATTAGTTTTTATTTTCCTCCTAGTCATGCAAGAGAACAGAATGTCAAAGCTCTCATATAGCAGCCACCTCTTAAAAGAGTTTCCAATACTGCTATTTTTCTCAAATGTGAATTCATTCGTTTTTTACTTTCTCTACTATGTATAGTAAGTAGGGGAAGTATCATATTCAACCCAAAAATTTGATGTCAAGATTGCCCCAGAAATATGTATTTTGAGGCCCCTGGAATCCATCAGGCGCGGCTCCTCAAGGTAGGCAGGGTAAGCCTTGCCTGCCCTACCGTAATACATCAACAAATAATGTTTAACTATGATTCTGCATTTTATCGTTTGAACCGTCATTTTCCCTAAATTGCAGTTCAGAAAAGCATGGTCAAATCCTTGAATCTCAATTCTGATTAATCAAAACTGCCCTGAGTGTTTGAAACGCACGGCAGAAATGATATGCATGGAACCTGGGTAGTGGAGAGCCAGCTAGCTTAACCTCTGCCGGCCCGGCCCCCTTTCCTCAGTACGAGGCCCTTGAACATGGATAAGGAAATATTCCGTCTGTATACGCACTCCAAGCATACGTAGACGCGTCTGCCAGCACTCAGAACACTTGCCTGCCCAAATCCGAATTTATGCGACTTTTTCCAAACAGCCATACTCCACGAACGAAGATCTCGGAGATCCAAATCGTTTCGTTATCACTCTGTGTAATACCAGCATGACCGACTTAATTAGTGAACTATTACGAAGTCCGCTTTCGCGGCACACTGACAATGAAAAGAGGAGTGTTTTAGCTATTTAACACAATGTTACAGTCTGACAATTTTTCAATTTCTTCATTAATTTGGTTTTGGCGGTAATTTGTCGTAAGTCACATGATTCACTCTGCACTTATTAAACAACAAAACGATATATCTATTGTTTGCATTATCCGCAATGACTTCTCCCCCTTTATTTCGGATAAACGGGGTTCTACTGTACTACGATGACTATTATTATTATTATTATTATTATTATTATTATTATTATTATTATTATTATTATTATTGTTGTTGTTGTTGTTGTTGTTGCTGCTGCTGCTGTTGCTGTTACACCTTGCTTACCCTAAAATTTTGACTGCGAGCCGCCACTGGAATCCATAAAAAAGGTCTGTGTGGGTGTATGTGTGTGTCTAACATAACTCAATAATGAAAAGTCATTTACAAACCACAGTTGGTATTTAAGTTTAATATCTTTCAAGGATGCAACATGAAGCTTTTTAAGAAAATTCCTCCAACCTAAACTACCCTTTACATGGAAAATTTTTCAAAAATTTTATTTTCTAAAATTGGCTGTAGAAATTTTGATTAAAATGTCATGCGTTTAAGATATTTTTATGACAAATTAAATGTATATTCTAATTTTCTGTCTATAGCCCATGTAGTACTGTTTACTCTTGATGACTTTTACATAACTGGTGAACCCTAAGAGATAGACAAAATCTTACTGCATAAAAAATGTAGATCTCATTAAAACACAATTTACATCTAATGCATTTCTTTGTGCAAGGAACCATTTCGAAGATATTCTGTGTTATTTGTCTAAACTTTCCAGTACTTACAGTTTTCTCAAACAGGAGGTTGTTATTCAACTTATTATCTCTTGGCCATGTAAAGAGAATGGAACTTCAAAGCCATCGCTTAGCGACTAGCTTTAAAGCATTTGACTGTCACTTAAAGCCTACAGTATTCCCGTATTTCCCTTGAACCTACAAGAAAATTAACAATAAAATAATTTCTGTAAATGTTTATCTCAGGTAACATGGAGTAGATAGAGGAATAAGCATTTGTAAGAATAGTTTGTACAAGAGTGAGTAGAGAAAGTCATGTGAGTGGCAACACATCAGATTTTTACCCCTTGATCATGCAAAGAGAACAAAGTTTCAAACTCATTAGTATAGCATCCAATTCCTAAAAGTTTTCACTATTGCTTAAGCTTACTTTATTCCCTTATTCTCATTGTACCTACAAAGAAAATGGGTTGTAAAACCATTTCTACAAATGTATACCTCTGTTAACATGAAATAAATGGATGACTAAATATTTTTAAGAGTGGTTCATCCAAGAGTGAGTTGAGAAAGTCATATGAGGACATCAGATTTAAAAAAAAAAAAAAAAAGAATCTTGATGTCACTTCCTTGCAAGATGAACTTAAATACCAACTTTGGTTTTAAAAGGTATAATTAGGAATGAAAAATTCATTACCATAGCTGGAATTTGAACCACAGATCTTTTGCTCTAGGCACGGCTGCTTTGAACCACTGAGCTCCCATGCCAAAATACCAGCACAACCTTAAATTCTTGAACTGATTAGCATTTTCCTGGTAGACCACAAGGGAATTTCATATTCGAGACACAAACCCCAATGATGACTTAAACTCAAGCACTAATGTCCCATGTTAAAACAATCAATTAACATTGATTGGCCTGATAAATGGAAACTACTATATAAAAACCTTAAAGCCTGGCACCTAAGTACTTACAATTGTAAGTTGCCATAAGTGTCTCAAATGCAAGATCTCTTGTGGTCTGCTGGGAAAATGCAAATCAATTGAATTTAAGGTGTGCTGGCATGTTGCTATGATAGTGCAGTGGTTAAGAGCAATCTAGATAGAGCAGAAAATCTGTGGCTCATGTCCAGGTTATGGCATTGAATTTTTGATTTCTGATTCTATCTTTCGCACGCGCACACACACACACACACACACACACACACACACACACACACACACACACACACACACACACACACAGACATGGGGGGGGGGGTTGGCCCCCCTTGAAAGTTGGTGAGCTTAATGTGCAATCAATTATTGACTATTAAACCATTGTTTTAATTTTGATGTAAAGACCAATTTTTATTTAGCACAGATTAATACAGTTATCTGTAGCAAATATTATAAATTTTGACAAAAAAATGATTTAATATTATCTGATTGCAAACTCCCAACATGAGCCCCCCCTGGAAAAAAGTCTGCCGACGCTCATGCGCACGCGCGCGCGCACACACACACACCACATCACACACCACACCACACACCACACCACACCACACCACACCACACACACCACACACCACACACCACATCACACACCACACCACACACTACACCACACCACACACACCACACACCACACACCACACAACACAACACAACACAACACAACACAACACAACACAACACAACACAACACAACACAACACAACACAACACACATACACATACTCAGGCTTTTTTCTAAAAAGAATTTATGCAATATAACACTTCCTCTACTTACAGTAAGTACATAGTAGAGAAAGTAATAGTGGTTTTGAAGAAGACATCATTGTTTTTTTCTTAACATTTTGAGTCTTTTTAAAATGTAAAGTGTTTAGTGTGTAGATTATTAAGTGATAAAATTGGATTGTTGAGAACATAGAGCCTTTTCAGTTTTTGTTTCTTTTTTTATTTATTTATGTAGTTGCTTTCTCCTTGACTTGCTTCTCTTCTATGTTTAGTTACATTTAGATTGATGACACTTTTAACTTTTGTTTGCAACAGAGGTGATAGCTCCAGTACAAATGCCCAATCTGCGCAAGGTTTGGTGCTATCCAGTGCAGTTTGCCATTCCTTGTCCCCGACTACCAACAATAGAATATTTCTCAGAAAGGGATCAGGCATTACTGAGGTTCAATGGAGATACGTTGTGTATAAACACCACCCATCTTCAGAAATTGGTAAGGCTGTCATTTCTTAATATTTGTAAACTCATAAGCTGGAAAGTGTTATAAACTTGGGTCATGCACCTTAGACGCATCTGAAATTTTCAAAAGCAGGGACTGGACATTAGTAAATTGTTATGTGCAAATGCTAATCACAGACCATACCAACTGGTATACGTATAAACATTCTATGTCATAAGCAAGCCCCAGATTCTTAGGTTATAACCTATTTTACCCTGTCCTCTTACTCTCTAAATATTAGCTTATTTTAATGTTTTAGATACCAACGAGTAATATATTTGAATTTCATAGAGCCTAAACTGACCCAATTTTGTGTTAGAACCTGGTAAAACCTATTTTTATGACAGAACCTAAAATATCTGATTTGGTTATTTAAACAAATAGAGTACATTTATTTATATAAAATATTTTCTGAATGGAAGACCATTGGAGTAAGGAAATAATTATGATCTCATGAAATCTTGTGTAGTATTCCGTTATAATACAATGATAAACTGTAATCAATATGTCTGCCATTAATTTATATCATTTTACGATCTTACACTATTGTTGAATGTGGTTATCAGAACCACACAAAATTTCCTAAATGTATGATGTTTACATGCTACAAAAATAGTCAAACATTTAATAGCATCATTGGATAGTGTAAATTATAGCATTTTTCAGTATAGGGAGAGGTCTAACAATTAACATTGACAAATCCAGTTTTAGTGCACTGTCAAATGTCAAGGTTACAGAAACAGTCACATTCTCTGTGGAGAATAAGTTCAAAAACCCTACAGAAATAGCCAAAATGAAATTTGTACTTCCTCCCTCTTGTACTTGTACTTCCTACAGTTTCTGTGCTTTCAAGTGCATTTTAATGGAAGGCACGAGAGGTTTTACACCTGGAAAGTGGCTACTTTATTGTTTAGTGTCATATTAGCAGTCCAAAATGAGTACTCAAAATGTTTGCGCATGTAGTGTTTAAAATTAATTGTGTGTTTGTCAGTGTCATAGTAAAGAAAATAAATTTAGTGAGAACTTTTGTTAATGCAGTGTTCAAAATTAAATTACATGTTTTTCAGTGCCATACTAATACAAAATGAGTATATTGAGATTGTGTTTTCAGTCCCATACTAATTGTAGATATATTGAAATTAATACTTTCAAATACATATTAAAGTTACAGTTCCTTTAACTTTTTAGAACTTATATATCAAGGGCTTGTTCATAAGTTTTCTAAGTAATATTGGTCTTTTTTTTTAACTTTGCTTACTTGTTATTTAATGGGGATTAATGTTTTCTCTAAATGAGGGTAAGGTCATGTACATAAATGTATGTTACCTGTACTCTCAGTTGCTGCACTCTTCCAAGTAGTCAATTAAGCTGCTTGTATCTATACTTTGTCAAGAATGATTAACCTAATGGATGTAAACATAACATTAAATATATAAATATTTTTGGAGGAAAATACAATGAAGTTATCTTGACATTTATGTGCAAGAATTGTCATGTTTATTACTGTAACTTTATACACCGGAACTTACTGGGACATATTTCAGAGATTGTTTACATAATCATCCTTGCTTCTTCCTCGAACTTGTAGATGGCAGTTAGTTGCTCAAATTAGGGAGAAGAGCCCACTCATACATTATAGGGATATATAAGAGGACCCAGGAAACGATAAGTGCATTTTAATTTTGAAGAAAATATGAACGGGTAGGGATACCCTGGTTTAGGTTAGGGTGTGGAAATTACGGGAACGAGAAGAAGTGTAATTCTGGGAATGTGGTCAATTTGTGGAGAGAAAGAAGTTTAAATTTTTTTTCAGTAAAGGTACAAATGGATGGAGGGAAATGTTCGATTAATAAGAAGTGTTTAATAAGGAATAAAGAAATTGTATTAAGAAATATTTTTGTAGATTATAAACAGATGCCAAAATTAGGGAACTTTTTAATTTATAATTTTCTAAGACACAAACCATGCATAGGTAAACTTTAAGAGGTAGAATCAGAAATAAAAAGTTCAATGCCATAGCCAGGATTTGAACCAGAAAACTTTCACTCTACATGTAACTGCTGTTCACCACTGACCCACCCTGGCGACATGCCAGCATGGACTTATATTCTTCATCTGATTCCCATTTTCCTGGTAGACCACAAGAATTTTTCATTTCTGATTCCACCTTTCAAAGTTTACCTACACACAGTTTGTGTATGTCAATCATCGTATATAGAAACTATTATATAAAAATCTTAAAAGTTCAGGACTTAAGTGCTTACAATTGTAAGTCACCATTGGGGTAGGTGTCTCAAATACGAGATTCCCTTGTGGTCTACCGGGAAAATGCAAATCACTTATTATTTATTTATACCAACAAACTTACTGTTGGTGTTTTTAAACACACAAGCCGTGTGTGGGCAATGTTTGAGAGTTAGAACGGTTAGAGCACCTGTCTGGTAAGCGGAAGGTCTGTGGTTCAAATCCCAGCTGTGGCATTGAATTTTTAAGTTCCAGTTCTACCTCTCATGCAAATCAGTTTCTTTTTCTTCTTCTTTTATTTTTTATTATTATTATTATTTTTTTTTTTTGTGGTGTTTAACGCTCACTTTTCCTACTATGGCACCACAGGTGGTGACACTGATGATACATGGGATGAAGATGGAGCAGCTGTGGAATGAGATGACGAGGGAAACCCAAGAACCTGGAGGAAACCCACCCCAGCGCCGCTTTGTCCACCACGAATCCCACATGCGGTTGCCTGGGATTAAACCCGGGCCGCTTTGGTGAGAAGGGAATGGTCTAAACACTCGGCTATGGCACGGCCGCATGAATTAGTTGAATTTAAGACCATGTAGGCATGTTGCCTTGGTAGCTCAGTGGTTAAGAGTAGCCACACGTATGGTGGAAGATACATGGTTCAAATCCCAGCTATGGCATTGAATTTTTCATTTCTGATTCTACCTTTCTAAGTTTACCTACACATAGTTTGTGTGTGTGTATGCGTGTGCGCATGTGTGTGTGTGCCTGTATGCGTGTGTGTGTTAGAACAATCAATTATCATTCTTTGGACAGGACAGCAGGTGAGGGACACCTGGCCGACAAGCTAATAGAAAATGAATAAGTACCGGTGTGAAGAGAGGCATGTTGAGGTTGTCATTGCTGACCCCTCGAGTGATGCTGCACATCTTGTGCAGGATAATGCACATCATCACGAATGCAGTACCAGATATTGCTGGGCATGGGTGCAGCTGTGACTATAGCGCAACCTGACATAGTGGAGGGTTTGCCATTGAGGAAATCAGATCAGTCCTACAAGATAATGCTGGCATTAGGCAACACCTTACCTGTGGAGGAGGAGCCCTTCCTGGTGTTGACCTTAGGGTAGAGCGTTGCAAGTTTATGGGTATTCGTCTTGAGGGTGGCTGAGAAGGTGATCCTGGGCTTAGACACCCTTAGGAGTGACAAGGTGACGATAACGTCATAACATTGACACCATTTTCAAACCCACAAAACAGATCTGCAACATACTCTGATCAGCCAAAGACCCCAGGGATCCTCTATCTACAGCAGGAGTGTATAGAATACCATGTTCATGTGGCAAAGTGTACATTGGGACCACAAAGCGAAGCATAAACACTCACATTGACGAACACAAAAGAAGTTGCCGTTTGGGTCAGACTGAAAATTCAGCAATTGCAAAACATGCCATAGGAGAAGAAGGTGAACACATCATCCAGTACAAAAACACACATGTTCTAGCCTCAACGTCAAACTATTATTCTCGTTTATTCCGTAAAACCATCGAAATACAAAAGCATAAAAACAACTTCAATCGCAAAGAGGAAGGCCTTAAACTTAACAGATTATGGCAAACATCACTAACAAAACCAAAAATCAAGAACTCCACACAAGCCAATCAGACGCCAGCAGATCACAACATGCCACCAACATTGGTCCAGCCCATTGCCCATCCGGACCAATCACAACAGACCTCCCCTCCAGCCACTGATATAAATACTGCATCCGACGGAGAAAGCAGCACAGTTACTGTTGAAATCCCCACTAGGATACTTCGACCTCGCCGCCACTGATGATGTCTGCCGTAGTAGCAGATGAAACGTCTGGGAAGAAGAAGAAGCCCAGTAGACCATGACCCATAAGCCTGGAATACATTGTTTCTAGTAGTGATGATAGTGACGAAAGTGGGACTGCAGAGTAGGCAGAGAAAAGAAACAATAAAACAATACATTGTATGCCCAATGAAATCGTGGTATGTATCCATTTCATTCACAAATTACTGTATACCTATATAACTTTTACACAATACTACATGGTTTCCCTTCCTTTCTGAATTACTAGAAGCACCACTTGTATAATTCCCTTCCAACCCAGTGTTTTCAAGCAAATTTTTCGAGACAAAAAGGGGGGAATTATGCTATAAAATATGGTATTCACTTTCACTTCCTTTCCACACTTAACTTTCATCTACTTAAGTTTAACCCTAACATTTCCATTCCATCCTCCCTTGTATCCCTGACTACAACTAACCTCTTGAGCGCTGGCCATTTAAAGCCTCCGCAGGCCAAGAACTGCTAACCACTATCCAACACCGGGCATTTAAATTATTAAATGCACTAAAAGTGCTTTGTAAATACACAGAAAACTGGTATAAAACTTGTTATATGCATTATACATGTACGTCATCAGCAAAGTAGAGCTGCTTTAACAAATCGTTGAAATGGCACTATTTTGTTTCACTGTGGTGAAAAGTTAACTTTGCTGTGTCGAACGCATCTAATATAAGTTCTCTGAAAGAAACAGTAGGCGACCCATTGTATGTGTGGCTTATGCATCAGCAAAAACAAGGCATAATGTGACATAAAGCACTAGTGTATGCGTGGTCTCTGAGTCATCGGAATAGATCATGTTTGCAACTTTTGCTTTCGTGTGTTTTGTAAATTAGTAGACTCCGTTTCTTTCTTTGTTGAAATACATACATATACTTTTCTGCTTGTAGCTGAAGGGAGAAGTGGTATGAAAAGGTATTTTTGCACCAACTGGATATAAAAATATACAATTGTTTGGTAATTTGGAGAGCTCTAAACCCACACAAGACAATGACCTACCTAGACTCCCGACTATCAATAGTTCGCAGCCTAATTGAACAATACCACGTTGAGAGGCCTGTTCATACTGGGGGTAGAAAATCCAGAACCCCTGCACCCCTCAGACTTCAAGGAAAACATTATCCTAAAAGAATACCGCCGAAAGCAAAGAAGTCCTGCCCATCTCGAAAGTGTTTCGTGTGCCACAAGAAGGGAATTCGCCAATGTGGAGATGTGCCCTTGTGTGTTTATCCCTGTTTTGAGGCATATCACTGCCGAACGAACACATTAAGGTAAGCCAGTAAAGTATATAGGCTTTACTTAAATATTTCATAAAGGGAAAATTAAAATAAGTTGAGTTAGATAAGGGATAAATAAGAGTTAAATGCACAAACGCACAGGACGTGTATACACACCCATAACGCTTATCCATCATTTTAAATGGA
Organism: Tenodera sinensis; assembly: GCA_030765045.1. Classification (NCBI taxonomy): domain Eukaryota; kingdom Metazoa; phylum Arthropoda; class Insecta; order Mantodea; family Mantidae; genus Tenodera; species Tenodera sinensis. The sequence goes on along the minus strand of CM060964.1, from coordinate 257,873,069 downwards.
CGTGATTTCATGTCCATAGCGCTCAAGAGGTTAACTAAAACTACTTGTTCTTCCTTGTCACATAGTGCAGGTTAGCAGTTTCACCTCTTTTCTTTGGTTTCCTATATATTAGCACACTTTTACTATCTGACACCCATTTGCCTGTTACATTTTTCCAAATACAAGCCAAGCTTAGCTTTGCAGCCTTCTTCCAACCCATTCTACCCACATATGCAATATCTGTATCAGGGTCTTCTCATTCAACTTATTCATACACCATATTTTCTCCTTCCCTTGGTTTATTTCCACTTACTTTTGTAATTGCCCCTACTGGCCACCTCACTCACTATTTCCTCCTTATTTGCCTTCTGCCTTTTCCTGCCACCTTTTTCATTCTCTGACATATAACCCTGGTTGCCTTCCCCTCCCTCGCCTCCCGTAATCCAACACGGCTTCCGATAAACTGGGTAACTTCCTGTTGCATATCTCGCCGCAAGGAGGATAGCTTGGCTTGGGTGCAAATAGGCCACTACAATTTTTCACATGGTTACCTATTTTAAAGGGACCCTGCCCTCTATGTCTGCTGTGTGACAACCTTTTGTCAGACCGTCACATGCTGCTAGAATGTTCCTTTCTGGTGCGCCTTCGAGATTCTCTGCAGCTGCCTGTCAGACTTGCAGAGGTCTTGGCAGGTGACAAAACAGTGGTTGATAGAGTTTTTAGCGGAGTGTAGCATCAATTTGAGGATTTAAAATTTTAGATATCTCTTTTTATACTTTTTGATATATCTATCACCTTGTTTCATATCTGGCTTTTGCCATTGTCTTTTACGTTTATGTGTATATTTTCTTTGTTGCTGGTAATTTTATTTTTGACTCAAATTTATATCTGGCTATTGTCATGAATTTTTTAAGGGCGCTGATGACCTCAAAGTTCAATGCCCTTAAACCAAACCAAACCAAACACGGCTTCTTTTATTGGATATAATAATCCTAATGTTTCTCTGTTTTGATAATGAAGTATACATATAACAACTCAGATCTAGCTAGATGAATGACTGATTATAAGCGCTGAAAATAAATAGTGGCCTGATGGAAAGTCTAAAAAATAGAGAGAGTCTGATTCATTACAATCAATAAAACACCAAGAATTGGACTATAAAGTTAGTATTATTGAACTATAATACCGTAACTATTAGATGGTTTTAATTGTTTCTTTGTGTGTTGTTGTTATTAAAAGCAATTAAAGGAACTTATACTCCACACTGAGCAGTGCAATACTCATATTTGTTCTACATAATGCTTTTTTTTTTTGTGCCTAAATAAATGTTAACAAATATCCAGAATCAAAAGCAAGATATTTAAGCTATTTCAAATTGTGTTACGAACTTTCTGTCTTGCAATGAAATGTGTTACTTAGTTAGCTATAGAATGAAACTTAATACCTATCATATGAAGAGAACAAATTACCCACCTGAGGAATAGACCTTTTCCAATGCACTTTATGGCATAAGCAAATCTAAGATTTACAGAGGAAACTTTTTGTGTATTTATTGGTGATGTCATTGTTGAGTTGCTGTAATTACAATAATTCTTACTTTAGTTTAGTTGACAAACCTCTTCTGCTTCGCTGTTCCTCAGTTATTTGTACACTATTTACAGCATTACAACTTGAACAAGAAACACTTTTGTTTATAAATAAAGATAACGTGGACAAGTCAATAATTATATTTACACTATCTTAACATCACTAACATTGAATAAATCAGGCAGCTTCTTTCTTGAGGCACTTGAACTTGCAGAGGATTGGAGATTAGGTGAAAATGTGCCACCTTTTATTGTAATGTTGTTCAGCTTCTTGTGTTGTTTGCCTCTAAATTTGCATTTAGGGTTGAATGTGGTATTTCTTCCCATGGAAAATATACCCAAAGATCTCAAATACTAACACTGTTGTGCAAAATTGCCTTTTCTGCACTAGCTAGTTGACAGGTTTCCTTTGCATACACACAAGAAAAGAGATAGTTCAGTGCTGCCAACAGCAAAAGAAGAAACTTCCCAGCAACAAAACATACACAGTATGATCTTAGTTCAGTGCTGCCAGCAGCAAAGGAAGATACTTCCCAGCAGAAAACCATACACATAAAAAGTCTCTTACCCATGTGGAAACCTATTTTGAGCTGGAGTAGGCGTGGTATTTAAACAGAAAGCAGGGTTGCCAACATTTAAAAGTAAAATTATCATACCAGCCACTCAAAATTATAGATTTGGATTCAAAATTATCGTACATCATAAACCAAATGATACACCAATAAACATACCAGTATAACACTTATGAAAATATAACAGTATTGATATTTATGGTATCCACTTACAAGATTGGTGACCTCAATCAGTATTACTTACAATTTCAGCGCTTATGGTTCTCACACTATTCATCTGAAAGTTCATCTTCCTCAACCGTTGCAGCATTATACAAATTTGTTGTTGAGATAAACATTAACATCTCTGTGACTTGCAGGTTTTTGGATCTACCACATTCTTTCATAAGCTGAGACGACAGGATAATTTCATTCACCGTATCTAGTGCAAATCTGTTTCTAACTTTGGTTTTTATTAAACCCAGTTAGGAAAGACTTTCACAAGAAATGCTTTTGTGGGGCAATGAAATCACTGATAATGCAGAGACTGCTAGTTCTTTGAAATCAGTATTTCCACCAAGGTGACACATGTGTTTAACAGCACTCCAGAAACTGCCAGGTTCAGGCATGTTCTTTATTCACACAGAATATCACTTATTCTGAGTTTTCTCCATTGATCATCAATTTTCTGAACAGTGCCTTCTACATGGAGATTACCAGATCTGGCCACACTTAGTAGGGTATGGCTTAGTAGGGTATGAAATGACTGCCTTAGAGTGGTGGAAACAGGCCATCAGGGCAAACGTGGTGTCGCTATTTGCAATTAGTTTCATTTCACTGGTGTGACAAACCAGTGAAAATGATATTGCACTGGTATCATACATTCAAATTATTGTACGGGTTGGCAACCATGTGTACAAACATTAAAATTATTGTATGCCTCCATAATTATCGTACGAGTTGGCAACCCTGCATGGAATGTATGTAGTGATTTAAATTCAGGCATTTAAAAGTGCTTAATAATAATGTAACACATACAAGTCATATATCAAAATGTTCAGGAAAGTATGCACTATCATATAAATAAATAAAAAAATGTTCTATTTTTTGACACTGATAACGACCAACTCCCCTTCATAGACTTCTGCTTCAAACAAAGTAGTTTCATGTTTAATACAAAATTCTATCACAAACTTTGGGCTTGCCTGTGAGTAACCCCATGTCTCTCCTTTGCTGGCATATACAGAGAAAAACATATGAACCGCTGCACTGTGTCTTATCACTGTGCACAAGGAAACTCAACACGTAGCTGCTGTACACAACGTCACGCTCTGAAAGTGTAGTATTGAGCTGACGGTGATATCGTGTGGTTGAGTTATTACCAATGTGCTTTACTATTTTGTCCTGTACTTAGTCACAAAGTATATTATGGCTCAGTATTTGTTTTCTGCTGCACAGTGTGTATTTATGATTCGTATGTGTTAACTTAGTCAGCTCACCAAGTAAAAGTGTGATTTGCAGAAAGATTTCCAGGTGTAACAGTTCCGGGCCATACAGCATCCCATGAATTTTATAGTAAATTTCAGACCACAGTAAGTGTTCAGGCTCAGAAATCTAAAGACAGTAGGCAGCATACAGTTCTTACCAAAGAAACATTAGATGACATCGATCATTGTTTGGAGAATTCTCCCCAAAAATCACTTAGGTGCCACAACAGAGAGGCATCTCTTATGCCTCTGTGCAAAGAGCTACTAAATTGCCGAAGTTAAAACCATATAAAATAACTGTGGCACATACTCTTCAACCAGGTGATCGTGTAATTAGGTGCATATTTTGTGAGTGGACTCTCAATAGTGTACACAATGGCGAAATTGACCAACATTTAATATTTTTCACGGATGAGGTTTGGTTCCACATTCATGGATATGTGTGCACACAAAGTAATTGTTATTGAAGCTCTAACATTGGCTAGTAAAACCTTTAAAAGTAATTTTAAAAACGTATGGTTTCATCCATGCTGTTCTATGACAGCTGCAGTCAGCAATGCGTGCCAAGGATGCATACAGGCAAAACACAGCACAGCTTGTTAGGAGTCTTTTGGATCACCCGCTATATATGTTTCAGTAATTTTGAAATACACATTACAAAAGCATTCCCACTTATACTTAGTTCAGATACGTGGATGACATTTTTACTATTGTTCCTAAAAAAATCAACTCAAGCCACTTTGAGACTGTTGAATTTGCACCATGTAAATAGAACAGGATAGATGCTTACGTTTCTTGGATTTAAAAATGATGAGAAATAAGGGCAGATTATAATAGGGCATATAGAGGAAACCAAGTGGACAATTGCATTAAAATAATAATTTCAACCCTAAAGCAAATCTTTTATAGTTTAATTCACAGATTGATTAACATCTCTTTAACACATGAATAATATAACAAAGAATTGGAGGATATTAAACACATGGCAAATTTAAATGGTTTTAAATCAACTTTGATAACTAAACTGACCAACAGACACTGAAGATATAAAATTATTAGGAATATAAGTTAAAAGAAAAATACTGTAAATTTACATACTATCCTTAAGTGTTCAGCAGGATTTTTAAGGATTACAATATTAAATTTATTTCACAAAATAAATATAGTGTGAGAAATGTACTTGATTACCCTTTGAAAAATATTATCCCTAATAACAATTGGGAATATACTGCATTGATTATGAAGATTGTCAAAAACTATGCATTGAAATAAGGTTTCCTCTTGCCCATTGCTTGAAATGCTGCATTCATATTGTGGAGAAAAAACTCATATAGAACTTTGCAGCTGTTACACTAGTCTATACTTTAATTCTGAGCTCATTGCCACATCACTGTGTTTCACAACAGTTGCATGCATTGTCATCATCTTATATATGTTTGGGTGTGTATTTTTTTAAACACTCAGCTGGAGTTGTGCAGCCTTTTTCAGTACCAGATAAACTGTACACCCCTGAAATTCCTGCAAAATTCTTTCCTTTGTCCTCAACGACAACATAGCTTTCCCTTTGCTAAAGATGTACATGTGCTCGTGTTAATGACTATTAATATTGCTGCATTCCTTGAATAAATGACCAAAAGGTGAGTGGTATCCCTAATGACCTCACAGCTCCAGTAGGGTTTCTGCAACTGATCATGAGTGTTACTTAGTGCTGAAATCATCTTGTGTTGACATGGCCTTTTCTAAAGCATAGGTATGTCAGTGCTTAACCCAGACTCTGCATTCATTCATTTATTATTTACTTAAAGGAATACATACATATTCAAAGCATCGTCTAGAAAATATGTACAATGAGCTGCAGTAGTAGGTTTGGTTTTATACATTTCTGGCCTATGTGACTGAACGTGAAAGTTTGTATTTCCCCTGGTGTAGTGCTCATGTATTTGTTTGTTTGACCTACATCTTGCCTATTGAACAATTGTACTGTTACTTCGTACATGTATAGAGAGTATAGAGTTAGAATTTTTAGGTCTTTGAAGGCTTGCCTACATGAATCTGTTTATTTCATTCTCAAAATTAATCTTAACGTCCTTTTTTGGAGAAGGAATACTCGATTAGTGTACTTTCTAGGACAGCATCCCCATACTGTTATCCCATATGATAGGTGCGGGTAGTTTAATCCATAATATAACATTGTTTGTGTATTATCATCACTTATATTCATCATTTTTTTTCATTACAAATAACCCTGAACTTATTTTGTTACAGATATAATTAATGTGTTCGTTCCATGTAAGGCTTTTATCCATGATTACCCCTAGAAAATTTGCCTTATCCACTGCATTTAATTCTCTGTTTTCAATGACTATCTTTGTATTTGCTATTGACCTATTCTGTGGAGTTTGAAACTATATGTAATTTGTCATATTTAAGTTTACGTGTAAGGTATTGGACCTAAAATATTGTATAATTTGTGTTGTGTTACCTATTGTCCCATTTTCCAGAACCTGAGAACTTATACCCGTATTTACTATTGATGTATCATCAGTGTACATAAATATCTTTCCATTGGAGATATTGGTATATCATTGACATAGATTATAAAGAGAAGGGGGCCAAGAGCAGAACCTTGAGGTACTTCATATGTCACTAGTTTACTATTTGAGAAGTATTCAGCGATATGTTGATTCCTAGCATGTGCAATTTTTATTTGTTGGGATCGTTTGCTCAGATATGTCCTAATTTCTTTGTTTTGTATTCCTCATATCCCATAATGATTCAGCTTATCTAGTAAGAGTTCATGTTCAACGCAATCGAACGCTTTCAAGAGATCCAAAAACATACCGCTATTGATTTCATTGCTATCCAGCTTATCAATTATGAGGTCGATTATTTGTGATATGGCATTTTTTGTTGATTTATTTTTTCTGAATCTGTATTGAAAGTTGACCAGAATTTCATATTTGTCTATAAATGATATTATTTGGTCAACTATTATTCTTTCCACCAATTTGGAGAGTGACGAGATAAGTGTTATCTGCCAGTAGTTACTTGTTTTACTCTTGTCTTCATTTTACTTTCTCTACTGGTAAGTAGAGGAAGTATTGTATCCCACCCAAAAATTTGATGTTGAGATTTCACCAGAAATATATCTTTTGCGACCCCTGAATCCGAAAAAAAGCATTTTTAGAAAAAGGTAAGTGTGTGTGTGTGTGTGTGTGTGCGTGCGTGCGTGTCTCTCTCTCCCTCTCCCTCTCCCTCTCTCTCTCTCTCTCTCTCTCTCTCTCTCTCTCTCTCTCTCTCTCTCTCTCTCTGTGTGTGTCTGTCTGTTGACAGCATAACTCAAACGTGAAAAATCTGTTAAAAACCAAAGTGGGCATTTAAGTTTGTCTTTCAAGGATGTGACACAAAGGTTTACAAGAAAATAGCCCCACCCTAAACTACCCTTTGCATGGAAAATTATTTAAAAATTTTGATTTTCTTGAAAATGACTCTAAAAATTTTGATTAAAATGCCATATGTTTAAGATATTTGTGTGCCAAATGAAATGTATATTTTGAATTTTCTGGTTATAGCCTATGTAGTCCTATTTACTCTGGATGACTTTTGAATAACTCGGAAACTGTAAGAGATAGAAATAATCTTACTATACAAAAAATGTTGTTGTTGTTAGCTAATGCTGGATTTCTGACAATGAAGTCATTAATCCTCTTGCTCTCCAATATTTTTCACTGATGATATTGAAGAGAGCAATAGCAGTAATAGTAACCGCTTTTTAGAGAGCACCACATTTTTATGTTTCGGTGGTCATACCGCTCTCTCACAACCCCCAGAATGTCTGGAGGACCACACCTGTCGTTGGTTTACGGGTCTCACCGACCTGACCGGGAGAGTTATCAAAATAAATTCACCGACCATATCCTCTGATCACCAATCAGAGGACGTATACATGCCATGACAGGTCAGCATGTTAGGGGTTAAGGTTTTATAGAGAAATTAGAGAAATGGAGAGGTTGAAAAAATAAAGACTCCCTAGCCCTCAGGAACCCTAATAGCATCACAGGATGCAACATGGGAATGAGGCTGCACGATGTTGAAACATCTGTCTAATGATGAAGTTGACATAGTTTTCCAAAGATGGCAGCGTTCTAACTATGAAATATAGCCCTTTCCATCTTACCCTGCCTCCCCGTCTTGCCCCTCATTCCCCTACTTCACTTTTTGTTGGACATATTCTGCATCTTCAGCACTCTACAGATTGTTGTAATTTCCAATGTAATCCTGCTGTGTATTCAAGTGCTGCCCAGTGGGCATACAGCTTTTAGAAGGATATTTTCTTTGGTAGGCACATTAAATTTCATCACTAATGTCTGAAACTATCCTCACAAATATGTTGTTAGCTAATGCAGGATTTCTGACAATGAAGTCATTAATCCTCCTGCTCTCCAATATTTTTCACTGATGGATGGGGCACTAGAAGTGGCCGGGCATATTTGAAGGTGGTCTCGATCCATTTCCTCTTGCAGGTCACATAGAGGACAGAGTGGTGAAGAATATATCCCAATTCTGTTTAAATGTTTTGCCAGACAATCATGTCCTGTAATCAACCTGAAGGTTGCAGCTGCTGTTTTTTGAGGATACTCAGGAATTACTGTTTGAATGTTTGGTAGTTCCCATCTTTTATTCTTTGATTTTTCATAGTAATATTTTGCAATAATTTTTTTGAATTCAGAGTTGACTAATCTTTTAGCTGCATAAAATGGTAGATTAACTATAGATTTTTGTACACCGCTGGTACCCTTTTTTGCAAGAAAATCAGCTTTCTCATTACCACTCAGTCCACAGTGAGCTGGTATCCATTGGAAGACCAGGTGTTTTTGAAGTGCTGTTAGATGGGTAAGGATTTTCCAACATTCTATAATTGTTTGGTTTTTTGGTGACAACTTGGAAGTAATTGCTATAATTGCTGCCTTGGAATCTGAGAGAATAACTGCTTGCTGAAAATGTGAAATTCTGTACAAAAGATTTTGTAGGGCCATTCGAATTGCTTCAATTTCTCCATCAAAGTTAGTAGTTCCATAACTTAAAGATTTGTAATAATCCACACAAATATAAAATAAGTAAACATAAATAACACAACTACAAGAATTTAGAGCAATGAACCACAATGTCAAGATCAATAAATTACCCAATATAAATAAAAGTGTCTGGGAAATTATAAATAACACTATTCTTGCAAAAAATGTACACAAAAACATGGAACTATGCATAAATGATGTAGTGGAAAAGGGACCAAATACATTATTACATAAATAATTACTTTATTAATGTAACAGAGTAAAATACTACAATAAAACCTAATAAAACACATTTAACATCAGAAATTAAACTCTTTTTTATCAGGCCAACTACAGAAAATGAAATTCTAAAGTTACTATTGGCTCTGTCAAATAAAACCAGTAGTGGCTGGGATGAGATTGGTCCAAAAATCTGTGTAGGAGTGTGCTTCTAAAACCGTTGGTACATTTAATAAACAGCTCAATAATGGGGTTTCCCAGGTATACTGAAATGTCCTATTGTTAGATCATTATTTAAAAAGGGGAGTATAAATGTGATCAATAATTACAGCAGTGGCATGCATTCAGCGCTGCTGGGGTAACTGATTTATTCGCAAAATCGAAATTAAAATACTTTTTTGCATATCTCAATCAAATACGCACATCAAACCTGAACGTTACAGTACTTAAGGTTCAAACTCCCACCCTGCCACTAGCCAGCTGTTGCGCTTGGCAACTTGTCTTGTTCTAAAGGAATAGTCCCTCTCTATACCAGCTAGCCTACGAGAGCTGTATTGACGCATGCATATTCTGTATAGAGTCCTATTAGCGTAGCCATGGCATCAGCCAACAGCAGAGGCAAGCATGAATTTGATTGGTTAGTTCAGTTTAGTTGCAGCTAGCTAGGCTTTGACGTCATAGAGCAGAGCCTAGTCAATTGGTTACATATCGTTATGGAAAGCTTGAATGAGAGATAGCAATACACGCAAGTGTAGCAACCCTACAATAATGGTGTTCTTTTGTAGGACATTGTTTTCTACGTTGTTTTATATGCGTTTCTGTTAAAGTATCTAGTAAATGTGACAGGTGAATTCATTGAAAATGAATGCAAGTGACTGTATAATAGACAATATTCAAAAGAGGCCATTTTTATATGGGCTATAATATGCTAAGCGTATGGTAAATATCAGAAAAGTATTGAGGATAACAAATACCTCTACAATTTATAACCTGACCATTTTAGAATAAGGATTATTTATTTTAAAGCATAGGATGATTTTTCAGTGCTTAACCTATACCACTGGGGTAATTGTTGTGACCACCGCATGCCACTGAATTACAGACCAATATCACTAACCTGAAATGGCAAAACTTTATGAAAAATTCTATTAAGTAGGCTAACAGAATACACAACAAAAAGTAACATTATAATGAACTTTCAACATGAATTTAGAAAAGGGTTTGCAACAATAACAGCAATTTGTAAATTTATAGATGAAGTGACAGAAAACATGGAAACCAATGAAAAACTTGGTGTGCTTTTCTTACATCTTTCAAAAGCCTTTGACTGTGTTAACCATAAAATATTAATAAATATATTGGAGTCTTATGGAATTACAGGACAATTAATTTCATCATACCTAAAAGGCAGATATCAGACAACTGAGATCCACCACAAAATAGGAAATAATATACACTTATTCAGGTCAAAATATAAGCTAGTAAAATGTGGCATACCACAAAGTACAGTCTTGGGTCCTTTTTTTTATATTTTATGTAAACAACATATTAGTGTCATCAGGTACTACAATAGTGTCTTACACAGATAATATACGGCGGCGCCGTGGCTGAGCGGTTAGCGCGCTCGCCTACCACCTAGGCGGCCCGGGTTCGATCCCAGGGACCCGCATGTGGTATTCGTGGTGGACGAAGCGGCGTCAGGGCGGGTTTTCTCCGGGTGCTCCGGTTTCCCCCGCCATCTCATTCCACCGGTGCTCCATCTTCATGTATCATCAGTGTCACCGCCTGCGGTGCCGTAGTAGTAAAAGCGGGCGTTAAACACAACAACAACAACAGATATTATTACAGCAACATGCTCTGGTGTAAATCAAGAAGAGTTATATAAAAATATGGAAAAGTCTATAATTACTCTTAAAACACTTCTTTGGTAGGGGTAGTAAGGGGTAGTGATGCGCCTCCTATAGCCTCTCCTACCCAATTCCCATCCTCATCCTGCCCGTGGTGCACCCTGCTTTTAACAGATGAGGCTCTGGGGACCGAATCACAGCGGTATAACTGTTTCATCTAAAATGGAGGAAATGTCATTTACATATGTGCTGGCCTATCACAGCACAACAGCGTCCCTCAGAGGCACATGAGGGGAAGGTCGGTGGATCTAAATATCATCTATTTAGTCCTCCCGGCTAGGTCCGATGGACCCGTTGACCAACGATAGGTGTGGTCCCCCTTGCAAAATGGGGGTTTAAGTCGGGTGATGTAACTGCCACATTGTAAAATTGGTGCCCGTTAAGAAAACAGTTACATGAAAGCCACATACATGAATATGAGTCCTAAAGATAAACATTCCGGAGTTAAAACTATCCCCCAATCGGATCTCCGGGTGGGGACATCTTTAGGCAAATTTCATCACAACAATTCCAATACTTTAAGAATTCTACAATGGAATGCAGGAGGCATGTCCCAGCCTAAAAAACAAGAGCTAATGAAAATATTAAAAGACCAAGATATAGATGTCTTTACAGTACAAGAAGCCAATATATCACAAGAACAGGAAATATACTTTGAAATGGATCAGTACACTACACATATACTTCCAAAGGCTCGTCAAATAGCAAGTGGTATTCTTACAGGAATTAAAAGAAATATGAAAGCTACTATCCAAATCCAAAAAACAATGGAAGAACAAGATAAATCAGAAATAGTTAAAATTGAAGTATGGAAAAGTAACTACCACTATAGAATTTACAGTATATACAATCCTCCAGACAATATACTAGATCTAAATTCTATTCCCATAGAACCCAAAAGTATTTTAATAGATGATTTTAATGCACACTCCCCTAGGTGGGGCTACAGAGATATAAATTCAGCAGGAAGAGTCATAGAAGACCTATTAAACTCGTCAACAATGGAATTAATATTTAATCCAAATGTTCCACCCACTTACCTTCATTATAATGGTTCAGGTACAAATCCTGACCTTCTGATGGTGTCATCTGACATAATTGACAATACAAAAAGAGAAATAATAGAAGACCCAGGTTCAGGCCACAGAATCACCATAAACTCCATAAGAGGTCTAATAAATAAAAGTAACAAACCAAAAGTTAAAACTTCTTGGAATTTTAAAAAAGCAGATTGGTCCAGTTTCCAAAATGAGATAGAAGGGAAGTGTAATATACTGTTAGAATCAGAATTCAAGTCAACAGATGAAATGAATAAAAAAATTTGTGAAATATTATTGACAGCAGCCAAAACACATATCCCCAAAGGAAAGTTAAAGAAATATAGCTACTTTTGGTCTCCATCTTTATCTAAGTTAAAACACGAAAGAAATATAGCAAGAGTCAAAGCCGAAAGAACCAAGTGTCCAGAAGATGTACAAAACTGGAGAAGAAAAGCAGCCATTTTTAAGAAAGAATTAATTACAGCAAAAAGAGCCAGTTTCACAAATTTTGTAGAACATATGGACTATAGGAAAGATGGAAATAAAATATACAAATTCCTTAATAAAACAAAATTATCAAAAAATACAACTAAACCATTAAAACATAATAACAAAAGCTTAACTACAGATAGGGAAATAGCAGAATCCCTTAGCAAGTTTTATGCTCAGTCACAAAGAATACCCCAAGCGTATAAAAAGCAAGATAAAACTATCCAAAAAACCATCAGAGAAACTAGTAAGCCAAAAGGTATACGAAATGATATTTTTATTCAGGATTTTAATGAAACAGAACTGGATTTAGCAATAGAACAATTACAAAACAAAAAATCTCCTGGACCTGACAAGATCCATCCAGAGTTTATTAAACACCTTGGCAGGAAAGGAAAAGAAATCCTACTTAAACTGTATAACACGTGTTGGAGAATGACTGTACCTTCCGACTGGAAAAAAGCCATTATCATCCCGATTTTAAAGAAAAACAAACCCTCAAACAATATTAATAGTTTCAGACCAATATCTTTGACCAGTGTTATTGCAAAAGTGATGGAAAGAATGGTGGCATATAGACTTAACTGGTTCCTAGAATATTACAACTTAATTAATAGTTCACAGACCGGCTTCAGACAGAATCATAGTACAAGTGAAAATGTACTGCTACTAAGCCAAGACATCAAGGAAGCTTTCAATAGAAAGGAGGATACCTTGGCAGTATTCATTGATTTTAAATCAGCATATGACTCAGTCTGGAGAAATAAATTAGTTGAGAAGTTGCAATCAATAGGTGTGAAAAGTAACATGCTTAAGTGGATAACTCAGTTTATTTCACAAAGATTTTGTGCCACAAAATATAATACATACATTTCCAAATATAAACAAACACACCGAGGACTTCCACAAGGTGCTATTCTGAGCACAACACTCTTTAACATATATATAAATGACCTTCCATCAATAATAAAAACTTTAGAAACCAAAATTGCTTTATTTGCTGACGATGTAGTCATTTGGACTTCAGGCTCTTCAAAAAAACCTGAATTAATTAAAGACAGAATAGAAACAGCCCTAAACAAAGTACATGAATGGAGCTCCAAAAACCTCATGACTATCAATGTGGAAAAAACAAATTATGAATTATTTACACTAAAATACAAACCAGTTAATATTAGCATAAATTATAATGGTAAACCACTCAAAGCAGTTGATGATGCCAAATACTTGGGCATCACTTTCGACAGAAAGCTAAGTTGGAAAAAACATATAACAAACATCTCAGAAAAGGTTGAAAAGAAATTGCAAATCCTGAAAAGGTTAGCTGGTGCTAAATGGGGCTGCTCAAGGAGAGTCCTTAACACAACATACAAAATGTATATTAAACCAAACCTCTTGTACTGTTCTGAAGCTTTAATAACAGCAGCAAATGCTAACATCAATAAACTTGAACAAATACAAAATCAGGCTCTTCGCCTAATCACTGGAGCAGTTAAATCCACACCTATTGATGCCATGCTTGCCTTAACACGGACCCCATCAATAACAACAAAAATAGAAGAACAAGCATTGCTCCAACACGAGAAAATGTTACGACTGCCAAACTCTAAATGGACAGAAGAGAACCTCCCCCCTTCAATCCTTAAAACTCGTAGTAGTTTCCTAGAAAAGGTAACACAGATTAAATCCAAATTGAACATTCCTAACACCAGAGAAAATCTACTTATTAGAGAAAATCCATTGGAATTATTGCAACCTACCTTCAATTTGGAATTAATAGAGGAAATAAGTAAATAGACACACCAAAAGAAATACAAAAACTTCTAGCTCTGGAAACAATCAATACTAGGTATCCCACAGAAGAATGGCTGCACATATATACTGATGGATCCTCGAAGGAAAACCTTACTGGAGCTGGAGTTACATGTTCACATTTTTCCTTTTATCATTCTGTTGGCAGAGACACAACAAATTATGATGGAGAAATAGAGGCTATATACATTGCTCTCCGACAATTATTAAATCTTCCCGTAAATAAATTTAACAAGGCAGTAATTCTTTCGGATTCTAAAGCTGCAATTCAGGGAATATGTTCAAATACTACAAAGAAGTCAACAAAAATTAGAGAATGCTACAAAATGTTAACACAACTCCAAAAAGTTAATAAGACTGTTCATCTCCAATGGATTCCAGCACACTGTGGAGTCATGGGGAACGAAGCTGCAGACTCACTTGCAAAGAAAGGCACAACAATAAAACAAAAGTCTAAATTCAATTTCTCATATTCCTCAATAAAACGCTTGATCATTAAAAATTTTTGTCATTCATACCTACAAGAAATAGAAACAAATGCCAAAGATAAAAAATGGATTACACTACTTTCCAATCCAGATATAATCCCCCAGAGACCAAGGAAAACAGCTGTTGCAGCCTTCCGACTATTGACAAATCATGACTGCTTGGCAAGTCATCTCTACAGAATAGGTATCTCAGCCTCATCAATATGTGTCCTGTGTAACGATCCAGCAGAAATGAATGAAGAACACTTGAAGACCTGTGAAGCATTAAGATCAGAAGAAACTACAGTTCAAAAGTATTGGAAAGCACGAATGCTAATGGCTTCATTGCCAGATGCAAGGCACTAGAAAACAACAACAACACTTCTTTGGTTCACTTAACTTAAAATGTAATGCAGGAAAAACTGCTATGATGCATATTAGTCTTTCACGGAAAGCAGAAATTCATACTTATGAAAATATAACAAGTATGTAAGTTCACAAAAATTTCTGGGTATAATTTTAATTATTAATTTAACATAGGGGCACCATATAGATTATATGTGTAACCAAATTAATAAATCAGTCTATCCATTATGTTACTTCAAATCTTCAAATAACTTGAACTTACTAACAAAAATTTATTATGGAGTAATTTATCCGCACCTAACTTATGACAAAGAAATAAGGGGTATTTCCTGAAAAATTCATAAAACAACTCTTATATAATGCAAAAGAAATGTATAGGTACAATATACCACTTAAAACCCACTGGTACATGTAAACCTACATTCATCGATAACAACATATTGACACTATATGCACTGTATGTGTAGAGGGCAATTATACGTGCAGAAAATGGAAGTGAAAAAAGAAATATCCACCATTAATTATACTAGACATAACAGTTTATTTTAGAAAAGGCTTTAGTAAGACAGTATACGACAAAAATGTAAATAGTCAAGGGTTATTTTTAAGCAATAAGGCTTCCAAATATCATTAAACAAATCTTGTATTCACTCTGAATGGCAATTCTATAGATGTGGTGAAGTCCTCAATGTCCGGATTCTTCTGAAGACTAAACTCAAGTTTGTCTTTCCCAAACCTCCCTGCTCCCTCACGGAAGTAAAAATATCCCACTGTTTCTTCTTTACCAAACCTTGTTCTTCTAATAGTTTAATAGCTACAGTCAGGTACTTGTAACTATGGACACAGTATAGTTCTGTCTGCAAATTATGCATTTTCTCCAGTAACAGAAGTTGCTATGCCTTGGAAATTGCACCTGCATCGGCTGGATCCAAAGAAAGCACAAACTCTTTAAGTTTGTCAAAATTCTCTCAAAACATAGCAGCACACTCGATCCAAGATCCCCAGTGAGTAATGACTGGGAAATTTGGAAGGAGCAGGCCAGTGGTTTCTTGTCGACCACAACACGATTTGGAGCTTTCAGCAGAATCTTCTTCAGGGCAGAGATGAACTGATTTGTGATGTTGTATTCGTTCCTTATGGATTCACAAACCCTGTGAAGGGCATGAACCAAGCATGTCACATGCTTCAACTTAGGAAATAAAGGCTTCAATTGGTTAACAGCTGAAAGCATGTATGAAGCCTGGTCCGTAACCACAAGAAAAAGTTTTTCAAACTCAATACCAGCAGGCCAGAGTTTTTGACAAAAATCCATAATTGGTTGCATTACTGTACTGGCATTGACTTTCTGCAGCTCATACATTTTTAACAACATGGGCTTAACTTTCTCCCCTGCTAAGGGAAAAACTAAAATGTTCAAAACATATCGTTCCATTGAGTCTATGGTTTCATCCACAATGATTCCCACATTGTAATCAGACATTTTCTCCATGATTCTTTGTATGGTTTCTTGGTAAACAGGCTCCATGTAGTTTTTTCTTGAAGTACTCTTATTTAGCATTGGAGTCTATTCCAAGCCAAACCAACCAAAAAATAATTAACCTCAACCTGGCCATCTTGGATTTTGATGAAACTTTCAGGAATCATTCGCATACTTCCAGAAAAAAAATGTTTTCTATTTTGCAGTAATAAATTATTGAAATTTGGGAATAACGATAAGTTTGTTTTGCACTGTTCTATCATATCTTTAATAATTCCAGTTCTATTAAACCTAGAGGAATGTTTTATATGTTATTTTAAAGATAATTTCACTGCTTTAATCTGATGTTACTGGAATTATTAAATTATTAAAGATGTGATGGAATAGTGCAAAAAAAACTTAGTTATTTCCAAATTTCAATAATTACTCGTAAATAGAAAACAATTTTTTTCTAAGAGTATTTTTTTGCTTAGAATTTTAGGAAGAACGATTGCTGAAATTTTCATTAAAATCCAAGATAGTCGGGTTGAGTGACTGGTTGGTTTGGCTTGGAATGACCCATTGACATCTTTGTGTATTTTTCAAGAAATCCCTTTAAGGCTGGATGGTTCACCTTATTGAGAGGAATTCCTGCTTGTGTAAGAGCTGCACACAACTCAGTGTTGATTTCCTTAAAATTTTGGCTTTTTGAAGTACTCTTGAATAGTATTTCGTAATAGAGGCTGCCGTAATTTGTTGCCTGAAGATTCTTGTTCATTTGATGCTTAGTGCTGTTTGATGCGATTTCGCTGGTGTTTTCCATCAAACAAAATTCTTGAATCACAAATAGTACATCGAATAACAGTTCCATCTGTGTCTATGAAATCTTGTTTGAATTCCAGAGCCAGAACAATAAGTTGAGTACTGGACACCTTTGGCATGGTAAAATCTAGTAATACACTCATTTAGTAATGTAACAAAGGACTAACACTAGTTCACTTGCTAACTCAATTTGACTGTTACACAACTCATTCACTTGCTGTCCACACTCTTATATAAAACCACAACAGTTACCAGAATGTTCTCATTCATGCTGGAACTGCAGTCTCAGTGATTTCTAGTAGCTTCAAGAAGAACCCAGAGTCAATTCTTGGAACTACGTGTGTACAGTTACTGCTGTCTCTGGATGTCCTTGGAATCCACGCAAACAGATGACGTCTGTCACAGTAACAAACTCAAATTCACAAACAGTTGGCTACTGATTCTGGTGAAATTAAAAGGATAGAATGATATACAATGACAATTAGTCATTGTTAGTTGCATTATTGCAGGTTGCTTTATAGCAGTAAAGCAAGAGAAAGAGGATTTGTCGTACACAATTATTTTCCATTGTTGTAGGTGTGCTTTCAACTCCTGCACAGCGTTTACTGAAAGAGTTAGGCTTACTCTTCACATGTTCATAGCAAACTGAGATGTTAATTAAAAGTTAAATATTTTATATTGATTAAAATCATGCAGAGTAAAATGGAAGGAAACTTTAAAGAAAAAAGGGGGAAAAGGGGTTTATAGGCATGGGTGGGGGGAAAAAGGGATAAAGGTACCTAAAAAGGTGCATGAAAAAATGCCTCTTATGGCAACTAGAAACAAAACTTCACACTGTGGTATCTTTCCAAAGAGCTTAAATTTACCCTAAGAAAAAAGGTGCACACTTAAAAATCCTAATCCTGGTGATTACATTTAGGATCAATGGTTAAGTTCTTTAATAGTGTGAGATTCATGATCCTACTTCATTTGGACCCCTTTGGGATATGTTTTCTTCCCAAATATCTATATTACCTTGCTTTGTGTACAGTTGTGTACCTCTAAGTTGTAAACCCAAAACTTCCGTTGGAAAAAATACACACTGCTTGTTGATAAAGGAAATGAATGTGTTGCCCATCAAAAGTAACAGTATGAACTTTCCCCTGTTTTAAGATTTCAACTCTTATTTGTGCCCTTTTGGCCCATCTCCTATGCAATTCTTACTAAGAATTAAGTTCTTTTCTTTTTGATTCATCAATAGATTCATTATTAATACTTTCATTTTATCACGTAAGGAGCAAATAACAGTTTTTGCACTCTGAAAGGACAAGTTGAACTGGGTATTTTGTATTTCTGTAGCACCATTCTTTCTCTGGGATATGATTGCTTTACGCAAAGTACACAATACAGTTCATATATTTTACTTCCTGAAAATCTTGCAACAAATATGAACATTTCTCATTGTCCTTTTGGCTAGAATGGCTAACCTCTAATGGAAGACCCATAATATGATGTGTAACAAATTCTATATCGGTATCTGGCATCTTGGTCCCTGGAGAATGCTTTCCACATTTGTCATTGAGGGCCACAAAGGAGTTAACACCAGCTTGTTTGGACACACTACTGGACACAAACGTGCATTTGAAATATTATGTATGTCCAGGAATATTTTCTTGCAAACCTTAATAGTACTTTCTCCTTGTAATAAGCAAGAGAAACATGATTATGATTCCAATTTTATAGTATGCCTATTCAAAGAATGTTCTCTGTATAATAACATATTACAAACACAGCGTATTTAGATGAACAGAAACCTCAAACCTGTTAGCCATGTCAGTAGATTTACTGGCATGTAAGAGAACTAGTGCAGGATAAAATCTGTCACATCAGTGATGTTGATATGACCCTGACAGTTTTATTGACAGCATGATTAAATGAAAAATAAATTCAAATCTTAAACAAAAATCTACATTCAACTTTATGTAGTAAATCCTGGAATTATATTAATTTTTACTTCCCTGGCATCATCTAATATCCATAATATGAACCAGATGAGCAATATGTACACCCATGGACAAAAAGAAGAGTCATGTTTGGAAGACCAAATTTCTCAGCACAGTGCCTTGTTTACACCATCCGTGATACAGTTGTGTAGTAGCAGCAGATTGTAACAAGTTCCAAATCTTAGTATTACTTACCCATATTATCAATAATCATAACCAAATACATAACTTTAGCTTCAACTACAAACTATCAATGTTAACTACAAATATTAAGCACACAAAACAGGATACAGTTTGGATTGTATAGCATTACTAAACCTGCTACCTTCCATGTGTGTTCACTGTAACACTGTGGCAAAACATAGGCTACTCCTGTGGTGAGGGTTGCAGGTTCACTCATCACATGTAGCAACTTTTTTCCCCTTCTCTTAAGGATGTTGAAACTATGCATAGTGGCTAGTTATTTTAAATATACTTATTTCATACATGACATTCGGTGAAGTTAGTAGTATTATAGTTATTATGATACTTCTTAAATGGTTTATTCTACTGAAAGCATGTGGTGTGCAGAATGGTGTTCAAGCGTATTAGGCAGGCACAATTCTCTCTCAGTGAATCATACCATGCTTGACACTGGCAGAACATGCACACAAAGACATAGGCACAAGGAAGTTGCTCCTTGAAATAGTCAAGTTGGAGGTTTTTCTGCTCATGAAGCTGAGCTCATATTGGAGTCCCTATATCTCCAGCACAGAGGTGGGTGAAATTATCCAGGGGAGAGGTTGAACACTGTTGTCCTGGTTCAGGAAGAATACACCTGTCAACTCCAGAAACGGATTCAGCTTTAATTGTAGAAGCAGAGAGGAACTCTTTCCAAACTGTTTCTAAAATGAAGGCAAATTCGGATTTCCCTAGATCAGCTCTGTGACATGTAAATGACGCAGGACTTCTTATGCAAAGTCAGCTAAAAAACATCTGACAGACAATCACGAATTGTTTTGCCTTGCGCATGCAGAGGAAAATGCCAACTGCAACTGGAATAACATAATATTCTCAGGCAAAGAGACATTTTCTTCCACACGTAAGGGAAAGGTGATTGTCTGTCTTCCAAAGGGGTCCCAATATGATGCAAAATATGTGGCTTCACAATTTCATCGTGGTTATGTATTGAACTGTGTTGGGGCTGGATATCAAGGGAAGGTCTAGGTGTGCTGTGGCAGCTTGACAATACGCTAAATAGTGTGCAGTACACAGTAATACTTGAGAATATTTTGGTTCCCTCTGTGAGGATGGGATATCCTGATAGAATTATTGAATTTGTACAGGATAATCATCCTGTCCACACATCTCAAAAAGTTTCAAATTGGTTCTCAAAGAGGTAGGATATTAGAGTGGTAGACTGGCCTCCCTGCTCACTGAATTTGAACCCCATTGAAAATGTGTGGGCTGAGGTGAAAAGGGAACTGTCCTCCAATTTTTCTGTAGCTGGGCAAAGGACAAAATATAGCCTATGGGCACAAATTCAAGAAGCCTGGGACATTAAAGCTTCTCATCCACATTACTGCAGGCATTTAATTTTGTCTATGCCCTGAAGGTTGAGGGATTTGAACCTAGGAACTTATGAGTAGAAGTCATGCCTTCTTAACCTCTTGGCCACCATAACGTTATTCTGTGTTTCGTTTTCAATACTCATAAGTTAATCATTGTGCTTTCAGTCACAGACCATTATACAATCCTTTCGTGTGTGTTGTGAACACAGCTTTTATGAAGATACACAAAGCTCTACGATCCACACATAGAATTTGGAGATGACTCATTTGTTTGTCCATGGGTGTACATTTTGTTCATCAAAACTTCCTAGATTTCAAAATGAATCACGAATACATTTTTGGTCTTCACAGGCACCTAGACAATTTAAGCAATCCAGCGAACATTTACAATTCTATATCTACATACAGTTTTCCTGCTATGGACTTGCCATTAACACTAGTACATTCTTCACCACTATTTCTATCTCTGTTTCTCACATTTTTCACCCAATTCTCATGATTTGCGTAATTTGTTTTAAATTTTCTTCATTGCTTACACTATCAGCCATGTTTTCTCATCAGTCACATGATAAAATGTGGTAGAATGATTTGCTGTATGGGTATGGACTGCTCTGATTCTTAACAGAATTAGTAGTTTCAGTTAGACCGATATTTTGGTGCTCTGCAATTTGTAAACAGGAAATACTGGACATGGCCCACTGTAATATATGACATATAACCATAAAATATACAGCCAGTTGGCAACAGCTCAATTTCAACCTTGCATGGAGATGGCCCACTATGGTTCTCAACCCTTCAGATATTATTAAAAGTGGCAGCAGGGAAGAAACTCAAGTGCAACAGCATATCAAATGCAGCAAACATCCTGTTGTTGAGAATGTTGCTAAAAAGAAATCATAGAATTAAAACGGTTCATACGGGAATGCTTACAGATAATTATACCTAGTTCTGAAAAGATTAAGACTTTAGTGTGTTATTTTAATAGTACAAGAAATTGTTTTCAGCCCTGTGCTCAACTGCATACCTTTCTGTATAGAATGGTGGAGCCATATAAATCTTGATATTTGATCATTTTTGTAGCAAAACAATTTTCTGGTTACCGAGTGATTCTAGCCAACAGATGTTTCAAAGAAATATGTAATGTCCTGAACACCATTACAGAACCAAGGAATGTACTGTCCAAGCCAATTTCTATAGAGCCAATACTAAGCCGAAACTGCATTCCACTCTAGACTGTGCTGTGGCAGAATATTAAGATGGCCATGTGGCAAGAATTAATGTACTTGTTAAAATGGTTGAATCATGGTTTAAATTTTTTGTATAGCTATTTATTTGAAGTCAATGTAAATATTCTATTTGTTT
This sequence comes from Tenodera sinensis, assembly GCA_030765045.1. Lineage (NCBI taxonomy): Eukaryota > Metazoa > Arthropoda > Insecta > Mantodea > Mantidae > Tenodera > Tenodera sinensis. The sequence goes on along the minus strand of CM060964.1, from coordinate 257,850,919 downwards.
ATTGGCATATTTACATGGTGTCTAGCACCCTGGAAATCTAACACAACAGCAAGTGAACTCTTAAAGGTTAGATGGCCTTTCTGGTTCTGGCATAACAACAAAAAATGTGTTACTGGTTAACATGGATGGTTCATCGGTTAACTTCAAGCTACTGAAAGAGTTGAAAATTAGAAGGAATGGTAACGATGCTATGATTATAGATATTGGAAGTTGCGTACTGCATGCAATCCATGGAACACTCAAGAATGGCATCAAGAATACCTCTTGGGCTTTAGTAGATTTGCTACGAAATCTTTATTACTTATTTAAGTGGATGCCAGCCAGACTAGCCAGCTATCGTCGCATTATAGGATCACTATTTTTCCACAAAAGTTCTGCTGTATTTGATGGCTTGACAAAGGTGTGGCTGAGTGAGCTATCAAAATGCTTCCACATCTTAAAAAATACACATCAGGAATTACTCTTAAGACCAGAATATTCAATGTGGTTAAAAAGACAGTTAGTAACCCTCTAATTGGTGCAAAACTAGCATTTTTTCATGCCCTATTTCTAGAGCTAGAGGCATTTTTGACAATTTTCCAAGCAGAGAAGCCAATGGCTGCTTTTCTATATCAACATCTGACATGTCTACTGCAGGTCCTTATGGAGAAATTTGTCAAACCGGAGGTAATTACAAAGTTTGGAAACTCTGGTGAACATAAGTGTGAATATTGTTGCAAATCTTTTACCAGCAAAACAAATTGACCTGTATTTGAGACTAGAGCAGCAATAAGAAAATGTGAAATTTCTACAAAGACAAACTTTAATTTAGATGTGACATAAAAACTTGTTTAGTGAAGGTGATTCAGAAAATACAAGAAAGAAGCCCTCTTAAATACAAATGAACGAAAGGTGTCTCCAGCCTTAGTCCTTCATTTGTGTTGACTAATGTCCACTGCACTCATCCCTTATTTTTGTATGCACTGTGGACATGTATCAAAATTTAAATTGCTAATATAGTGCAGTGTAATGTGTCACAAGTAACTGGCTGCATCACAGGTGAGTGGTTAGACCTTTTGCTTCTCACTAAAGCAGCCCAGGTTCAATCCCAGGCAACCGCATGTGGGATTCATGGTGGATGAAGTGGCGCTGGGGCAGGTTTCCTCCAGGTTCTCCAGTTTCCCCCACCATCTCATTCCACCGGTGCTCCATCTTCATTCCATGCATCATCAGTTTTTTTTCTTTTAGTGTTTAACACCTGCTTTTACTACATGCGGCACCACAGGCGGTGACACTGGTGATACATGAAATGAAGATGGAGCACCGGTGGAACGAGATGGCGGGGGAAACTCGGAGGAAACCCACCCCAGTGCCGCTTCGTTCACCATGAATCCCACATGCGGTTATCTGGGATTGAACCCGGGCTGCTTTGGTGAGAAGCGAATGGTCTAACCACTTGGCTATGGCATGGCGACATCATCAGTGTTACCGCCTGCAGTGCCATAGTAGTAAAAGCAGGCATTAAACACTACAAAAAAAAAAAAGACTGACTCTCTTCCCAATTTCTAATTTTGGTTTTTACTTTGTTGTAATAGTACATAAGTTGTTGCACACATTATAGTATATTAGTTCAGAAAATCTGATGTGTTACACTCACATGACCTTCTCTACTCTTGTACTAACTTCTTACAAACTCTTATTCCTCTGTAGAAATTAACTTATTGCTAATTTTCTTTTAGGTCAAGGGGAATATGGGAATGCAGTAGGCTTTGAGCAAGTCAAATTTTTTAAAGCTGGTCCTATATAAAGGCTTTGAAACTCCGTTCTCTTTATACACCTAAGAGATAAGAAAAGCGAATAACGACCTTCCATTTGAGGAAAGTATAAGTATTGGAAAATTCAGACAAATAACAAGGAATATCTCTGAAATGGTTCACTGCACACACAAAAAAAAAAATGCATTTGGACATAAATTGTGTGTTTAAACAAGATCTACATTTTTTGTATAGTATTCAATTCAATTTTATTCATACAATTTAACATATACCTGTTGTGGATTCATCCAGTATTTTAAAAGTTCAATTATAATATTATAAAAGTTAAGCAATAATTACTTAAAAATTATACTACACATGTAGATTAAGCTTATACATTGTTAATAAATACAAGTGAATATTTTATTAATGCAAAAACTCATCAGTTGAGTAATAACATTTTTCAATTAAAAATTGCTCGAGATGCTTTTTGAAACAGTGAATGGAATTTATATTTTTTATTTCAATAGGTAATTTGTTGTAAAATTTAATGTCTCTATAGCAAAAACTATTTTCAAACAAGTAAGGTATGGTCTGTTTATTACAGTTTACCTTTTACGCAAAAGTCATCAAGAGGAAACTGGATATATAGGCTATAGTGAGAAAATTCAAAATATGCATTTCATTTCCATAAAAATACCTTACATATATGGCATTTTAATTAAAATCGTTAGAGCACTTTTTAAAAAAATCAAAAATTTTCGAAGAAGTTTCCATGTAAAGGGTAGTTTAGGGTGGAGGAATTTTCAAAATCTTTGTCACATCCTTGAAAGATGCTAATTTAAATGCCAACTTTGGTTTTCAACTGACTTTTTGTTTTTGAGTTATGCTGTTAACAGACACACATAGGCGGCGCCGTGGCCGAGTGGTTAGCGCGCTCGCCTACCACCTAGGCAGCCCGGGTTCGATCCCAGGGACCCGCATGTGGTATTCGTGGTGGACGAAGTGGCGTCAGGGCGGGTTTTCTCCGGGTGCTCCGGTTTCCCCCGCCATCTCATTCCACCGGTGCTCCATCTTCATTCCATGTATCATCAGTGTCACCGCCTGCGGTGCCGTAGTAGTAAAAGCGGACGTTAAACACTACAACAACAACAACAAGACACACATACACGGACCTTTTTCTAAAAATGTCTTTTTTTTTAATTCATGGTGCCTCAAAACATCTATTTCCAGTGAAATCTCGACATGGAATTCTTGGGTTGAATATAATACTTTGCCTACTTACTATTTGTAGTAGAGAAAGTAATATTTCAGTATTTTCTATATAAACAAGGTACTCTATAAGAAAATGAAAGCCAAATATTATATTCATGGGGGTGTGATAAACAATGATGTCATTAAAGAGAATATATTCCAGAGTTCCTTTCTAAATTCCAACTCCATATATATATATATATATATAGGTAGGGTCAAAGAAATGGGAAATTTTGAAATTGTGAAATGAAACCTTAGATAATGTATTAAATTAATTTTTATTATATGAAGATCTAGAAAATAGTACGCCATTTGCTATAACCACTATTTCTTCAAAATAACATCCTTTAAGTGTCCCGATCCCAGGGACCCGCATGTGGTATTCGTGGTGGACGAAGCGGCGTCAGGGCGGGTTTTCTCCGGGTACTCCGGTTTCCCCCGCCATTTCATTCCACCGGTGCTCCATCTTCATGTATCATCAGTGTCACCGCCTGCGGTGCCATAGTAGTAAAAGCGGACGTTAAACACTACAACAACAACAACAACATTTAAGTGTCCACCACCAACACGCACGCATTCTTGTAATCAATCTTTAAAGATTCTCATCACTCTTTGCAACATAACTACTGGGATTCTTGCAATTTCTTCATGAATTTCTGTCTACAGGTTGTCAATGTTTTGAGGCTTTTTGCGTATACTTTACTTTTGAGATACCCCCATAAAAAGTAATCACATGCAGACAAATCAGGGGATCATGCAGGCCACGGGATGTTTCCATTTCTCGATAAGACATGATTCCCAAACAAATTTTGCAGTTCCCTCATAGAGATTCGTGCTGTCTTGCTGAAACCAAGTTGTTCTGCTAATCCCAAAATTTCTTATTTGACCACGTAAGAAATGTTGAATCATTGTCACATAACGATCTGCAGTAACAGTTTGCCCGCGACCATTGAAATTTTCAAAGAAGTAAGGCCCAATAATTCTTTGGAAGAGACAGCACTCCAAACGGTTACCTTTTGTGAGTGCAGGGGCCGCTCATGAAGTTGTCCTGGATTCTCTTGTGCATAATACTGAAAGTTCTGCTTATTTACGAAGCCATTCACATGAAAGTGGGCTTCATCAGACATCCATAAATTCGGAAGAACTTCTTCATTATTTTCGATCTCATTCAAAAATTGCTCACAAAAATTGACATGATTATTTACGTCCTGCTGATTTAATTTATGCACAACTTGCAAGTTGTAGGGATGAAATTTTAGTTCGTGTTTCAGTATTCTTTGTACACTAGAGTGATCCATGTTGTCTCCGGACTGAATGTGTCAGGCTGTTCACAATAGCAACTCTTTCTCAATATTTTCAGGTGTGCGAATACATTTTGGTTTACCTAGAGGTTTCTTTTTTAGTGTTGAGCCTGTTTCTTCTGAGTTGCGAACCCAGTCATTTATCGCATAAGCAAAGGGCATAGGATCATGACGACAGAGTTGAAAATGACGAAACTCCCTACGAGCAGCTTCGGTGCTTTGACCATTTAGGTAATACAATTTTAAAGCAACTCCTCTTTGCTCACCAGTCCAACGTTCCATGTTTACTAAATTGCAACTATCACACTCAGCAGTGACATGAATCTAAGCCTTCTGATATAAACCATGTACTAACAACAACGAAATTAAAATTTCCTGTTTCTTTGACCTACCATATATATACATACACACACCATGTATCCTAGGAAATAAAAGAAAGTGAGGATATTCCGGAAAGTTGGAAAATAAGTATGATAGTACCTATATATAAAGGGAAGGGGGGACCAAACAAGCCAGAAAACTACAGAGGAATAAGTCTGCTATCTATTTTAGGAAAAATTTACACCGGGATACTGGCAGAAAGATTAAAAAACTGGGCAGAACAGGAAAGGAAACTGACAGAATTTCAAGCAGGCTTTAGAAAAGGGAGGCAAACAGTAGATAATGTGTTTATAATAAAAACAATAATAGATAAATACCTTAGTAAAAAGAGAGGAAGAGTATACATGTTTTTTGCAGATTTTGAGAAGGCATTTGATACAATAAACAGGAGAGCTCTTTCATGGAAATTAAGAAGAAAGGGGGTGAGCGAAAATTTTATAAAGGAAGTAGAAAAAATATATAATGGGATAAAGTTTTGTATAAGATGGGGAAAGAATGAAATCACAGAAATGACGGAACAAGCAATTGGTTTGAGGCAAGGATGTAAACTTAGTCCAATATTATTTAATTTATTCATAGACGATATAATAGTTAAAATCCAAAAAGCGAACAAACACTGTCCTGTAATAGCGAATAAGGAAATACCAGGATTGCTATATGCTGATGATTTAATGGTAGGATCTATAACAATTGTAGGATTACAAAGGGCAATAAATGAGGTGCAAAAATTTTGTGAGGAATGGGGAATAAAGATAAATATAAACAAGTCCAAGGTCATGGTTTTCAAAAAGGGATTTAAATTGAGAAAAGAGGAGAGGTGGGTATTAAATGGGAAAAGATTAGAAGTGGTCAAAGATTTTGAATACTTGGGAGTGAGGCTAAATAACAGAGGAGAGTGGGAGGCACATGGAAGAAAGATAGAAGCAAAAGGGAGAGCTGCAATGTCAGGAGTCAGAATTTGCAAATACAAGTTAGAGATGACAACCAAGTGGCTGGAAAGGATGTATGAGGCAGTAGTGGAATCAAAAATGCTTTATGCAGTAGAGATCTGGGGGGCCACAGATATAAACAAGAAGGTAGATCATATGTATAGAATGTTCTGCAAAGAATTATTGGGACTACCGAGATCGGCGCCAAGAGAAGTAGCCTTGGTAGAGCTTGGGAAAACAAGAAGGAAAGGAATAATAATGGAGAGAATAATAAAATTTTGGTATAGATGTTTGGTTAAAGAAGATGGAGAAATTTTAAAATTGTGTATGAAGCAACAAAAAAATCTAGAGAATGAAAACAGTTGGTGGGCAGGGGTTGGAAAAATTATGGAGAAAATAGGAATGGGAGATATATGGAAACTTGAAGAAAGAAATGAAAGTAATGTAGATAAACTAGTAAAGTGTAGGGTAGAAGACATAGAAAGGCAAGAGATATGGGGAAGTTTAGAAAACAAGAAATCATTACAATTCTACAAGCAAATAAAAAGAGGATGGGGGCGAGAACCATATGTGGATTATTGTAACAGACAGGAAAAAGAAGGACTAGCGTGGATGAGAACAGGAGCAATATTTTTAAGAGGGACAAGAAGCGGTAAAACAGGAATATGTGAAATGTGTGGTGAGAAAGAAAGTATAGAACATTATTTGACAGAATGTAAGGAATTAGCATTATGGAGGAAAAAGGTTTGGGAGAAAAAATGGGAAAAAATAGAGGGGAAAATGGTAGCCATAAAAATGTTAACAGTGAAAGAGGAAAGGAAGGTTAGAAGTATAGGTGAGTTTTTGAAGAAAGTAAGAGAAAAATGGGCAAGAAAAGTAAAGAGTGTAAATGAAGAAGGCAGAGTGGGGGAGAGGGACAATTAATTAATATAAGATGGAATAGATTGATCAGAGCTACCTGGGAGGCAAAGGGCCTGGGTGCCATGCAAACCAAGGTAGCAATAAGGTTATGTAAAATTTGTATGTAGTTTAGGTTAGAGTAGGATAATTGTAAAAGTTATGTAAAAGAATTGGTACAAATAAATTCATTCATTCATTCATTCATTCATTCATTCATTCATGTATCCTAGGTTACTTTAATGTGCCATGTTTAGTTCTTTCCCAGCATTGTTTATAAGATTGTGTGTCACTTTGAAAAATTCCAAAATCACCTTGAATTTGGTTTTCAAACTTTACTAGACACCATGTATTTATTTCTGGAACAGAATTCATATATTCATTCAGAATAATAAAACTATAACTAACATGACACCATCATCTAATACCATAGAGAGATATAAATGGGTACATCTTGTTTGTAAACAATACAGGGTGGAAGTGAAATGATCTGCAAGACCGTAACAGCATATTCCTCATGTTGTGAATAACAAGAAAGTCTAATACCAAAATGTTGAATAGTTTATAGTTTTCTAGAAAAAAAATGTTTTTATCAAAAAAATTTACCATCGCCTGGCTGAATTATTATTGACTGAAGGTTCTTGATTTATGCCTATATTCATAGAAAATTGAATAAACAATTATTTGCTTTGACATATTTCAATAGATCCAAAGGCTTTTGTGTAAATTAAATTTAAAAGAACCCACAATTTCTTGCCTTCTTGTTGCAATAAATTGTGGGGTTTTTAAATTTAATTTACACAAAAACCGTTGGATCTATTGAAATACACCAAAGGAAAAAGTTGTTTATTCAATTTTCTATGAATATAGCCATAAATCAAGAACCTTCAATGAATAATTTTTCAGCCAGGTGATGATAAATTTCTTTGATAAAAATATTTTTTTCTAAAAAACTATAAACTTTTCAACATTTTGGTATTAGACTTTCTTGTTATTCACAACATGAAAAATTCGCTGTTAAAGTCTGGCAGATCATTTCACTTCCACTCTGTATAAACTACAGCATGCTTAAGAAAATTTTCCATGTTGTAACTTCTGATTCACGTCAGTGAAATCACATTTAAAACTAAGAAAGTATGAAAAGGATTTCAGATCTTTAACTAAACTAAACCATAGTGCAATAGCCCATGAATGGCTAAGGCTTGCTGCCCAACCACTGTGTCTCCCACCTCTGCCCAGTACAGGCGTCATTGTTGGGTGCAGTACTGGAGGGTGGAACACGGTCAGCACCCCAAGCCCTTCCAGCCAGTTATGTGGTCTTCGCAACCTAGGTCAGCTACTTTTCCATCAAGTAACTCCTCAATTGGTCCCCCTGGGATCTAACAAGGCTGAATGCACCCCATGCCAGACCTCCCAGAGGAGATAAGATCCCCATGCTGGTACCGGGGATTGAACCCGGGTCCTCCGTGCCAAAGACAAGCATGCTACCAACTGTGCTACGGAGGCAGTCTTCCACATCTCTACAATACCTAAATTGTGATACAAATTTGGCAAGATAATGTTTTACTAAGTTTGAGATAAGTTGTTTTAAAATTTGGAATTCTTATTTTGAAAAAATTCAACCCCTTTTCGCAAACTGTAAGACCGTGAAGATACAAGAGTGTTCATCCTCCATTTCTTTTTAAATAAAATCTGCTGCTGTGCTATGAGAAAACCACTCAAATTATCACCTTTAAGTCACTTTGAGACATTCTTTTGTGCAGTTTTAACTCAATGAATAGGCCATTTTTTCATTTAACATTGGGGCTTTGCTCTAAAGATTAAACTTTTTTTTCATTTTTGTGAATCTTTGAAATATTTGGTTTTTCAGGAGCAGCTTTATAGGTATAGCTGTTTTGATGACAAGAAGTTTGATTACTTCTTGCCACGAGTGTGGTGCTTGTTAAAACGCTACAAAACATTTTTTGGAAGTGGACAAAATGAAGGACAAGGAACACAGGCAGCACTTCCAGTAACTGTCCTGGAATGTCTGAACAGAATGTTTGGTGTCACTTTTGAGTGCTTTGGCTCTCCACTTAATTGCTATTTCAAACAGTACTGCTCTGCATTTCCTGACACCGACTCGTACTTTGGTTCAAGAGGGTAAGTCATTTGCTACTGCATTGGGGTAGGGGCTATAATATATGAATAATGGAAATACATAAGGGATATTTGTGAATTACTAATTGAAAAGGAAGTTTGAAGTATTATACATCACATTTTCTTTTATTTAATGACTTTCATATTGTTTTTATCTACAAAGATGACGAAGTAGCTCCATTAGTGGAAATATTTCCATTATGTAACTATTTCACCATTCATCTGAATCATTCGGTATAATTGGTTATACTGCAGGTAACAGTTAGACATCTTTTTGCAGGCCAATTCTGGAGTTCAAAGCTATAAGTGGATCATTTGAAGCAAACCCACCATTTTGTGAGGAATTGATGGAGGCCATGGTAAATCATTTTGAGCGACTTTTGGCAGATTCACCAGAGCCACTCTCCTTTGTTGTATTTATCCCAGAATGGCGAGATCCAGCGCCAAATGCTCTGCTGAAGTTAGAGGCCAGTCATTTTAAACGAAAGCAGGTGGTTGTACCAGCATATGAACATGAATATCGTCATGGTTTTCAACATATGATTGCAAAGTAAGATTAATAGCTTAGTTTCCATGTATTTCATAGAAAGGTATTTATTTTTCTGAAAACTAAAAGGATCACGTGAAAGTGAAAATGGTTTCATTTTAAGGCAAACTTATTTTTTAATGTCTACATTTTTAGTGTTAGCTAATTTGAAAGTATTGTTAAAATTATGTAATTACAGATGCTTAATGCTGATTTAAGAATATAAATATGTTAATACTTAAAATGTAGCAGTAGGAATATTCTACTGCTGTCTATATGGTTTGTATCTTTATAGATTGCATAGATTTCAATACACCAACACCTACATTAATTTTATAGCTTGATCATAAGAGATAGACAAAAATTTCCTACAGGGTTCTTCAAAATATGAATATGTGCCAAGCAAATTTCATGGGATTAACTGTTTCTGAGAAATTCATGTTTTATGTTTACACTTTCCTATATGTATTGACATGAGAAAGTTTGTGATTCCGCTTTTTCTTTCCATTGCTAGAACTGGTTACAACAGATAAACGTATAAATGCTGTTCCCACATGTTTTGTGTAACTAAGCTCGTATTTCTTAAATTGATCCCATTCCTAAACAATAATATATATCTTGAATAACATAACGTGGATAGAAGAATCACTTTATATATGAACTCTCTAATCTACTGCACGGTGTAACAAATGAGAATGCAGTTACTGCTAATTTAACTTGATTGGTTTCTTAAGCAGTTAGCCTAGCACTAACATTACACTTAAGACACTGTTGCACACACTCAGCACTTTCAATCAATCTACTCAGACCTTTATAACTTCTTAACTGTCCTCTCTCAACACTGACGACCCAACCCAACCTGAAACTGACCGACCTCAACCTGACCCTTTTATACTTTAAGTTTGTTTTCTAAATTGTGGAATAAAAGTGGATGCAAACAATAATAATGATGATAATACCAATTTTAAGTAGGTTTTTGTTTAATGTCCGCTGCAATAATTGTTAAATGCCTCTAAAGAAATGAAAGGCTATTGGACTAGTGCATCCTTAGGCTTTGTTTCAGTCCTGGCTCTACCCCAAGTCATAATCATCCAACCAAATAACAGTGGTTAACACCTAATGGAAATAATATACCAGCAATGTAATATTCCTGTTATTACTATCCAATTCAAAAAGCTAGCTGCCACCGTAAGCTGATACTAACCAATATTAACCTTTGTGCCTATTTGTTTTCAACTAAATGCAAAAATTCTTCAAAATTGCATGTGATTTAACTCCAAAAATGTTATTTATTGCTATCTTACATCTTAATCCCCATTATTGTATAATTAACTGTTTTCCAATCTCTTGTTTCCGATCATTGAAATAGGATGTGAACAGGGTTTTTATTGCACCTGCACAGTAGGCATTTATTCTATGGTGCAAGTGCTATTCTTTCAAGCTCATGACAATGGTGTCAGGGAAAGAAAAAAGAAAAGATGATTACCAAGATTTTATGTACCTCTTTTTGCTTTTATTTGCTTTCACACTGAAAGCAAAGAGTTCTTTTCTATGCTTTTCATGAAGGGTATTAATCCAATTTAAAACAAGACTGTTAAGGTTTTCACTATGATGCATGTAAAGGTATGAATTGTTTCCGTTGCATTGTCATACAATTTGGAATTAGAAGTGTGCTTTGTGGTGTAATATCTATAATTATCTTAATTATTTTTTAGGGAGTCCCTATAAAGAGACCGTACAAAACATTGAGAAAATAAAAATTTTAATGATATCTGTTCTTAATAGACTAAACTGTATCATGTAGTTTTATTCTACTCCTTAAGCTCAATTAGGATTTGCTTTTCTGACACCATGTTCCCATACACCTTGCATTTTACTTTAAATTTAATGGTTTCCATGTATAATCTTCTGAAAGAATAAAATGTGTACATATAGCATGCACTTTCATTGAAGATAGCTGTTTTGACTGTGCCGTAGGAGTGAGCTGAATGTGAGATCTGCACATGGGACACTTGTTGTGTGGCTGCAGAACAATGCCGGATATCATAGGTGGGGACCAACAGATGACCGTGTTGAAGCACTTTTGGAGGCATTCAGACCTGGTAGAGAGAGAGAGCGAGACCGCCAGGAGTTGCTTTCACCTCAGAGGAACAACTCTAGTGAAGTTGTTCCTAACCCTGTCCAAACACCACAGACTCCTCCAGAAAGCAAAGTACCAATACCTGAAAGACAGGTGTGAGTAATTATGGCAGCCAAATGCATGCAAGTCCATTAAATAAGAAAAATCTGGACCACTTAAGTTGATCTCTTACTATAGATTTAAAATGTTATGATGAGTAATTGTATGCATGTATATGTATGTCTGAGATTGGATATGTGTTAAAATAATTTTGTTTATTATTACTATATTGCCAACTATGTGTTTGAAATATAGGATTATATATGGAGTCTGAAACTGGCATTTGGGGTAGAATGATATCATTTTAGTCTGTGGTGTTATTTTTATCCATCTGTATTCGAGTACCAATAGAAGCATACCTTTGTAGTTCATTTACCCATTGAAATTTGAAAAATTATGTTGATGGCATTATATCTTTGTTCGTTTTACTTTTTAGTCATTTACTGATTGAAATTTGAAATATTATGTTGAAGGCATTGTGTCTTTTGAATTTAGCTTTTACAGTGATTTACCCATTAAGCTTTGAAAAATTATGTCGAAGGCATTGTGTCTTTGTTGATTTTAGTTTTTAGCCATTTATCCATTGAACTTTGAAAAATTATGTTGAAGGCATCATATCTTTGTTGACTTTAGTTTTTACAGTTGAAGGCATTATGTCTTTGTTGACTTTAGTTTTTACGGTATGTTGATTTGATTTTATGTGAGAAACTTAAAAGGGCAAATTCTTAAAATCGATGTAAACATTACTTGTACCTGATTCAAAATTTATGATGTATAACATGTTTAGAAATATATCTAATTAAATAATTTTATTCCATCAAACCCACCAAAATGTATATAGTCCTTTACATTTGCTTCTCTAAACACAAAACTTTCTGGTAATAAAGTCACCAATTGTGCATGAGGTTGAAGAATTATTTTCTGTTATATATTTCCTTACTTTTATTGTATCTGTATATAATTTCTTGAGGTTTTATATTGTAAATATTGTATAATATAAGAGAACTTTTACACTAAAGTACATAGTTTATAACTTGTTTCTGCATATTTGGATAAGAATATGCTATAAGAAATATATAGATATATTTATGAGGAAGGATAATTTATCTGATATATCATTTAGTACATTTGTGACATAGTTATGGTGCATGGAGTTTTAAGTGCATATATAAGAGTATATTTCCTATAAAAATATTGTTATGTTTTGCAGAACCAAAATTTTGCTCCAGGAATGAGGATGGATTACTATTGTTTTAAATAAGTTATTCTACCTTGACAGAAGTTAAAGGTGGTATATTTTAAGATTTTTTAAGAAATCAATGCAATTTAACAGTAAATAAGAAAAATTCAGTCATTTTTATCATATTCTGTCATACTTCCTTCATATGCATGTGTACAGCATGTGAAGTTTAACCGAATCGGTGCCAAGATTTGATGCAAGACAATGCAGTTTGCATGCATAAATTGCCAAGAACCAATCCGATCCACAGAGGTTAGTTTTTATGTTCATATAATTTACAATTCATGCAACAGATGCCATAAGTGCATACAGTCCATTTGCATTCTTTTCAGCCAGGGCTTGAAGGAGGGGTTAGGCTACCCCCCTCTCACCACAGGTAAGGCACATGGTGGTTGTGTGCCAGACGTGAGAAGTTGAAGTATCAGCATTGCAATACCGTCCTTATTACGCAACAAGATCACAAACTTTGCTTACAGTATTATTTGGCTGAAAATTGATTCGACGTGATTGTAAATAAGAAACCTGTATCTTAAGGCTGGAGAGGATATCAGTGATGTGCAGCAACTTGCGAACATGAAGAATAAATAAAACAGAAAATATACACAATGTTTTATTGTACTAGTTACACCATGAAATTAGTGTAACATTAATGGTCATCCTCTAAAAATGTGTCGTCTTGTAGATCGGTTGTCAGGGGCTGGCTGTTTTCTATTATATCTTCAAAGAAACTATATTTGTTTTCTAATTCAGCAAGGTGTATGTAGTTAGGCCAATGATTCTTGTTTTCAATGTCTTTTATAGTATTTTGGACTAAGGCTCAAATTTCAGTAACTTTTTTTTTTACGAAGACATTATTGGCTGCATTTGGTCCCCCCCCCCCTTTTTTTTTTTTTTAAAATTCTGATAATATATATTCTATGGGAATGGGGTTCAAAGTACAACGATAGGGGAATAGTCTAACTACATAGCCATTATTAGCAGCTAATTCATCAATAGCGTACATTTTGTTTTTATTGTATATTTCTTTTATAAGTTTTTGCAGCTGTAGCAGTGGCCTCTTTTACTATTCACTTGTAATAGAGATAGAACCTTCAGAACCACCTGCATTGTTTATATACGTGCTGTGTGTGCCACTTGCTGTATATACCTGTCCCTCCCTTCCCTACCCTCCCCTCACCCACCTGGTGGCCGAAAAGAATGCGAATAGACTGTACCTACGATAGCTAATCTATGTTATTTACACTGTATATTGGTACCATTTTTTCTGTTTGAGTTTTCTTTCTGAGGTTGTTGTGTGTCTGCCATGTAGTGCACTGTAAACAGAATAGCATGTGGTATTTGTTTTGTGCCGGGCTTGTCTTTTCTTGTGTTTATAGCAATTTCTTGCAATTTTTGCTTACTGTACATCAAAAACTGGCATACTAGAACAAGAAATCATTGACAGAGGAGGAACTGGAGGTAGCATTGCTGGAAAGCAATAGTTATAGGCCATTTTGATGAACAAATATGACAACAATGCTCAAAATTCAAAATTATTAGTTGAATTTCTTTTAATTCGTGAAGACTCAAGTAACATTTTTAAAAGTATATGGAAATGTGAAACAATATATCAAGAGCTAGTGCAAAAAACCTCAACTCCACAGCTTCAAAATTGAGAGTGGAACCTTTATGTAAAATTGTATGTTTCACTTTATTTAGTGCTGACAGTTTAAGCATTAGCATAGCATTTTAGATTTGCAGTGAAAGGGTTTAATATTTAGATATGTGTGATTCAGAATAGGTTAAGTTGCTGTAATCATGGAACCATACAACTTATTTTTCATTTCATAATGAAATTCAAGCGATTTAGCTACCCTTATTTATTTTTGAAATTTTGTAATGTACTAAGCAGCCAATGTCTTTTTTTTTTTTTGTAGTGTTTAACACCTGCTTTTACTACTATGGCACTGCAGGCACTGCATGACACTGATGATACATGGAATGAAGATGGAGCACCAGAGGAAACCTGCCCCAATGCCACTTTGTCCACCACAAATCCCACATGCAGTTGCCTGGGATCGAACCTGGGCCGCTTTGGTGAGAAGCAAATTATCTAACCACTCGGCTACAGCGCAGCCAGCCAATTTGTCTTTGGCCTATATTAAGTCACCTGCTAAAAGTATATTTATACATTTGAAAAGACGTGGGCATGACACTCAATGAAAAAATAGTTATGGAACTCAAAAGTATACTGGATTGAAGTCCACTTCAGAAAACATTCAATTGTTATACTGTGGAAGAACTAAAACCTATAGGCTTGACTTGAATAAGAGCTGAATATTCATATCTCTCATGTTACAGCTGTTAGGAGAATAGAATGTGAGATGTTAAAAAAGAAACCAAACTTTTGCTATAGCACCTTTATTGCATATTGTACAACAATTTAAGCTCTGTCCCCCTCAAAATAGTCCCCTCTACTGGCAATACACCATACCCATCGTTTCTTTCATTTTTGGAACACATTTTGCGGGATGGCACGCAGGTCTCGTCACATTCCTAAGTCTCCTCTATGGTTTGAAAATGACATCCTTTCAACGTGTTTTTTCAGTTTGGAAAACAGGAAAAGATCTGCTGGGGCTAGTCCTGGAGAATATGATGAATGGGGCACAATGGGAATGTGATGTTTTACCAGATAGCTGTACATAAAGATTGACACATGAGCCAAGGCACTGTCATGATGCACCATCCAATTCTAGTTTTCCCACAATTCAGGCCTCTTCCTGCATACAGCATCCTTCATGTGCACTAGGATTCCCTGGCAGACTTCCTTGTTTACCATCTGACCACCTGGTACAAATTCGTGATGAACAATGCCTTTGTGGTCAAAAAACACAACCAACATCACCTTGATCTTAGACTCATGCATGCTTTTTTTTGGACAAGCTGACCTTTTGCCCACCCACTGCAAATGACTGCACCTTCATTTAAGCATCACAGCCATAAACCCACAATTCATCACTTGTTGTGATGTTCTTAAGAAAGTTTTCATTGTCATTAGCAGTGGCGAGTAGTTCCTCACAGATTTCAACATGTTTCTGATATTCAATCAATAAACCCGACACAAATTTTGCACTGACATAATTGTCACTCAAAATTTGATAGCTGATCTTATGCTAATGCTCACTTTGTCAGCAGCGAATCTTCACAGGCGGACATTCTGCCCTGTTGAAAATGCTTAAACCACTCATACCACTGCATGTGACCCCTACAGTCCTCCCTGTATGTTTGGCTAAGCGTTTGCAATGTCTCTATGAAAGCTTTGCCAAGTTTGTAGCAAAATTTCACACACACACACACACACGTTATTCAGCTCTTTTATTGTCACTTTGTCACTAATCGGACGAGCAGACTGTACACATGTTTACTTCAGCACCTGTTGCTCGCTTACTAAATATCAGAGTGAAACAAGGCAAACAGCAGATTGTGGGCTCTGTAGCCCCAGCACACTCCCTCTGCAGTTGACGCGCTATTTCAAAATGTTGGTTTCTTTTTTAACACACCTCCTATATACTTCTTACAGTTGAACTGACACAACTTTTCATAAGGTCCTAACACCCATGACTCCCTGGACATCTGCATGCATTAGAGACTTATTATGATTACTTTCTCTCCTATTCTCTTTCCACTTTCCCAATCCATGTACGTTTAATTCTTTGTAAATATTCACCCAAACTCTCTCCCACCTCCTCTGTCAACATTTTTATTCCTTCAATATTGCTTTCCTTATTATTCCATTTTGGACCTAATATACCCTCTCTGCAACTGTTTCTTTATACTGCACCAAACAATGAAACATACCCTCTGTTTCTCCACACATAAAGTACTACCTGGCAAAGCCATGAGGCCTATTGGAAAGAATGTGAAACTGCAGAGTTGTTTATGCCAGCTTATCGCACATACACAGCAAGACAGTGCATGTACACTGTGTTCAGATGCAATCACATCTTCAGGACAATAATATCTCATATATTGGCAGGCGTGAGAGATCATTCATTTGTATTGCACTACTGACTGTAAGGCAAGTTACCAGTATATTGCTGTTGTAGTAAACAAGATAACAGGTAATCACAGCACTCGACAACCAAGGTCAATATGCCTCATTACTTTGCCAAGTAGTATTGTCACAGTGGCCGGGTAGTCAAAGGAGAAACAAGGTCAGCTCCCTCATACCACTATGCCAACTGGCAACAATGGACAGCTAAGAACAAATGCCATTCCACACATTTGTTGAAGCTTTTGACATACAGGAATTTGTTTATGAAAGAGGTCGAGAAATTTTGATTTCCAGAAAAATTGCCAGTAATTGAGAGACTATATAAACAAGTAAGTGCAAACAGAGCAGTCAGTGAATTAAGTTAGTAGTTAATTGTCAAAGTGAGTTATGTACAGTTGAGCAGTGTTTTTGTAGTTAGTGTCAAGGTTACAATACAACAGAACAGCTGTAAGTTGCAAGATCACGCGTTGTGATCTGTAATAGTATTAGCGCTTCACTAACAGTTTTAGAGGAAATAAAGTGATATAAAAGGTAACTGGACTTGTCTTGTGTCAGGAGCAAGATTTGAAAGCCACAATGGAAGCAATACTTGAGAAACTGCTGATAGGTATGGCAGAAATGAAATCTGAAATGCAACAGATAGAGACGAAAATGGAATCTGGGATGAACAAGATGGGAAATGAAGTAACTGCGAACTCCACGATCAAATAAATGAAGATTGAAATGAAAGGTGTAAAGAAAGAAGTGCAAATGGAAATGAAGGGCATAAAGGAAGAAATGAAAGTTGTTAAAGATGAAATGAAGACCAAAATGACTGAGACAACTAACCAGCATGAAGAAAGATAGGGAAGACCTCGGCCAACATGTTAATGCCCTGGAGGACATCAGAGAATGACTTAATGCCCTGGAAGGCAGATTTGATGACACTACCAAGGAACTGAACACCAGGGTGGAACAAGTGCTTGGTGAAAAACTTAAGAACTTAAAGATCAAGATGCCAGGACACAACACAACATCCACACGCATCAAACCACCCAAGTGCAGTAGTATGTTGACCTTTCAAGTCTTTTGCCAACAATTAGCCACTGACACTGTCCACAACAGAAGAGGAAGCTGTACAGCTGATAACTAGCCTCTAGGGGTGGATGGCTGAAGTACTGAATGTGATTCTGAAATCAGCAGCATCCAGACAGATTTGGAAGGCTCTCAAAAACCACCATCTGGCTGCAACCTATCGCAGTCAGCTCAAGTCAAGGCTGCAACAGCCAGGGGAGATGCTGCAGGAGATCCCCCTAGCCATTAAACAATTGGTGAGTAATGCCTTGTAGAACCTCTCAATGCAATACACATCCCAAGAAGCTACCTACTCCATCGACGGGGTGCGTGACGCCAAGATGTGTCAATGTCTAATGCTCAGTGACTCAGTGACTACAAGACCATCTACAAGGTGGTGATGGCCATGCTAAGAATGGAGGTGGCCAAGGTAACAGCTGCCCCTGCCTGGAACAACTGTATTATTCGGTATGTCAGGGAAGAAGGATTAGCCCAAGAACATTGATGATCTCCCAGAGGTGTGTTGTATCTGCGGCCAGTCAGGAGACCTAGCAAAGGGCTGTGCTTGCCAAGTTCAAGAGCAGTTGTGCCAGTGGATGGACAAAATAGTGCAGACCTGAGGAGGGAACTGTTATACCCGTCTTGGTGAATGGAAGTTAATGACATAACGGTGACAGAGGAACAACCCAAGGATGTCCAGTGGAGTGTGCTGGGAGTATGGCTAGCCAGGACATATGTTGAGGGACTGTCCACACCTGGCCAGTAAGCAGGCAGAAAAAAGTGAGTACCAGCATGGCGAGAGTCATGTCAGGTCTGTCATTGCCAATCCCTCAAGACAGAAGTCTTCTGTCTTCCCTGGACAGAAGAGTAGAGGACATCATCACGAATGGCAGTACATGGGGAAGCTGTGCATGTTATTGGTAGACATGGGTACAGCCATGACCATGATCTGACCTGACATGGCAAAGGGCTTGGCATCAAAGAAATGAGATTGGCCCTATAAGATAGTGATGGATTATGTGACACCTTGCTTATGGAAGAGGAGGCCTGGCTGGAGTTGATCTAGGGACGGAGTGTTATGAGTAGGGCTCGGAAGTTCATGCCCTAAAAACACTGAAATATGCTCTTAAAAACTTGAAAATATGCCAAGAAATATGCACTATTTAATTAAAACGATTGATGTCCCTTTGCAGTACACAAGACGGGTTAGTATAAATAATAAATAAAGTTATCTTATTCCTTATAGGTTGAAGCAGAAGTGCTCAGCTGCTAGTATTAACTACTAAATTGCAGTTCATAACCAACACTTTGCAAAAATTTTCAACTGTAAAACATCATCTGTCGTCTCATGAAACACTTTTGTTACGTGAAAAACTTCTCTCCACATCATAAGATGTTATCGGAGCATATTTAAATGATGTTAACTGCTTCACAGAGAGAGTCAAGTCTCTTGGTGTGACAGATGGTTTTCTTTCGAGGATGTCTCGAATATCGCACATCAGTTTATAACCAAAATTTTTTTAAATTACATAATTCACTTTCTTTTTCACTTTTTGTCCTGTGCTACCAGGAACCGAACTTAGATCACATATTGTTTTTTCAAAGACAGTAAGTGATTTATGCAAAGGAGATCCTACAGCTTCCAATGCCGTTATGGCTGTTGGTAAAAAAAATGGGCAGATATGAAACTAAGATCCTCTTTTAACCCAGTGCCTGACAGAATATTTTGCACAGTTTCTATTGATGAAGCATCTTTCGAGTCCAATGAATTAACAACCTCTTCGACTATTTCTGTGTGCTCAGCATAATATAAAACTGCATCGACCCATGTTCCCCATCGAATTAACACTGGTGCAAGAGGAAGTCGGATATTAGGAGCTGTTGATCTAAACAACTTAACTCTTTTAGGAGATTTAACAAAACTTCTCTTTGTACTGGACACAAATCTGTCTACCAATGGGAAAGAATCCCGTATTATCTCAGAAATGTGATGAAGATCGTCTGCCAAACAAGTTATATGAATTAAGTTAGGAAAAATACCTATCAGAGTTTGTCCTGATTTTACCATCCGTAACAAATAAAAGTAACTGGTCGTATTTTTTTCCACATGGCCATAGTAATTTCAAAGAGTCCATCACAAACTAGGTCACAGTTAGATTGTCAGTGGCCGACAATTAACACACATTAAGAAGGTAAGGTGTAGTCTTTTGTTCATTATTTAAAGCACCCACAATTATATTAGCAATAGAACGGTGCTCAGAATCAGGGGTTTCATCAACAGACAACCACTTTGTTCATTATTTAAAGCACCCACGATTATATTAGCAATAGAACGGTGCTCAGAATCAGGGGTTTCATCAACAGACAACCACACAAACTGATCCGCTAATTCATTTTGTATATTAGACAATACGCTATATAAACAATGTCCTACATAAGTCTTACGCAGTGTACTTTCTTCAGGCACATGTTGTTGAGTGTACTTGGCAAGAAAGTTTTTAAATGTCGGATTATTCATTTTGAACAAGGGAATACCAATAGCCAAAAATGCTTGGCACAAGTCATAGGAAAATTCAGTAACCCTACTTCCTAAATACTCTACTAACTGTTTTTGAACAAGTTCTTTGTTTGCGAGTTTTCTGATTAAATTCTCCTTATGTTTTGCTGTGTTTATGTGCCGACCTATTTGAAATCTTTTCTCACTCCCTACATTTTACTCACACGCTCCACAAAACAGTGCCCTATTATCTGTAGATATTAAATCACCCGAAAACTCTTTCTGTAAATTAATTAATCTAGCACTCGAAGTTGGTTTTATTTTCGACATTTGATGAGCTTTTTAACATTTTATACGCCTAATTTAATTTGGTGTGAACCAGTTCACAACACTGTTACGTTTAAAGACCACAACACAACTCCTGGTTGGCAGGCAAGCGTTGCTATAATCGTGCTGCTCAAAACGTTGACCTGCACTTTATCTTTGTTAACGTAAACCTCTCAGATAACGAACTGATTATTTTCTATGAACATACATATAATGAAAGGATGTAAACAGGGGATTCACTGCATGACAACAGGACTCAGCATTAGTTTTCGCCACCTCGCGAGTTGCATCATCATGTGCAATACTACCAATGTGAAAAATTTTATACGGATGGAAAAAATAATAAAAAAACCATAAAAATAATTAAAATATGCAATATAGGGGCTGTAATATTGAAATAATATGCATTTATCAAAAATCAAGAAAATATGCAGTTATATGCACCATAAAATTATGTCCAAATAACTGAAAATTCCATAATTCGTGCACATAATGTAAAAGCATACAATTTTAACCCCTATGAAAAAACATGCAAATGCATGAACTTCCTAGCCCTAGTTATGAGCCTGTGGGCGTTAGTCACAGGGTGACTGAAGAAGTGATACTGAGACAGGATGCCCTCAGGTCCCACGAGGCGACAGTCAATGTCAGCAGGAGGGACCTGCGAGTCAGACAAGATGATTACGCCAGAGATAGAAATAACAGGGGAGTTAGGTCAGGAGACCACAAATCTGTACTAATAATTCTGTCCTGAAATATACTTTCAGTTGTTTTCATCAAAAGATTGGCTGTATGAGCTGTTGCAAAGTCTTGTTGAAAAAAGGCAAATTCATGCTCCCTGTCTGTTAATTCTCTAAAAAAAGGGGAGGGGGGGATCGGCAAAATGGTATTCACGTATGTATGGGAGTCAACTGTTAACTTGAAAAAAATTGGCCCTATAACTCAGCACCTAATATGGTTCATAAAGTAACCCTTTATGACAAAAAAATTTGGTGTATGGCGCACCATTAGTAGAGGAAAGTTTCTCAGAGCTCCAATAAGCAATTTCTATCTCTGGGGTAACTTAAAACATAAAGTGTACAAGACAACACACACCCTGGAAGAATTAAAGTAAAATATCTGCCAGGAAACTGCCAGCAGTTCTCAATGTGACTACAGCGAGAGATGGATAGTTTCCTAAAGAGGTGCCAAAAATGTATGTATGGACGACAGTGACCAGTTTCAGCATCTTCTTTAATAAAGTTGGTCAGTAAAGCCTTTAAAACTAGTTTTAGCTTTATAAATGTTCTATGGTTTCATCTGCGCCTTTCAACCGTAGCAGCAGATGTCAATGAGTGCCGAGGGTGCCGAGAGGCCAAACACAGCACAGCCTGTTCGGAGGATTTTTGCTCTCCCGGTACAATTTCTAACTGAATATGCCTTGTGCACAACACTTCTATGTTGTTAGAAATGCATTTTTTGACTAAATAGTTACATAATTGTTTTAGATGTCTTTATTTCAAGAATGATTCACTTACACACATAATTTTGTCTGCAAGTCATACTTCAGTCTTCGCACCATTTATAGTAGTTTCCCATGGATAGGGTGATTTTTAAAAGAAGATACATGATATGTGTCAGCTTCTCCATGTGGAGAGCTGCAGTGTTTCAACAAGCAGATAACAAATTTACACATGCTCCCCTCTTTAACCCTCAATACTCGAAACATATAAACAAGCATTCGGGTTTATCTCATGGCAGGGAAAACATACAGATATAATGTATATTAGCCTACCTTCAAAACAAAAGTAATTTGTAGTTAATACGAGAAAAGTAATGTATTCTCAATATGAATTCACTGTCATTGCGTTTTCACTATTGTGATTCTGAGTACCTAATTAACAGATGAGAATCTCTCACTCACTCACTCTCACATTATAATAGGGGTTCTTATGGTACTTTCAAGCATACAGTTAGTCCAGTCCTTTGACATGGTATGACCGACCTTTACCCAAGTTTCATCAAACCACACTATTTCCTTCAAGTTCCTGTTTTGCATTTCCCTTAAAAACAAAGCCCTTAATGCTACAACATCTGACCTTTGAAATATCAGTTTTGTTGTTATCATCATCATTGTTGTTGTTGTTGTTGAACTTAAGTCCGAGATCATGGAGAACTATTCAAAGACGTAAGGTTTCCCTCAAAAAGCTCTGCTTCTGTAACAGAAGAAAGAAGGTTACATTTGGCAGGATGTTCCTTTCGCATGTAATAGCTATAGAGTGCCTTTTATGGTATCTGACTGAAAAGTGTTCACTTGCATAACTAGAGCTGCTCTTGGTCTCTCTTTCCCAGGAGTTGCAATTTGTGATGGATGTGGCTATAACTAATTTTCTTTAGAGATTCTAGAAACAGTCACGTATTTTAAGAGCATGTGCAATTTGTCTCCTTGCTTGGTTGAAAGGAATAAGAGGTTCATTGTGAAGGAGCATGTTCTCCTCTTCCTGTTTGAAGAATTCCCTAAGAGAACAAATTCTTAGCTTGACTGTGCAATGTAACACCCCGACCAGAAGTTGATCTTTGTCTTGGGCAGTGAATCTTAGGTCTATATGTACACTACCGCTCAAAAGTTTTTGAACAGCCTGTTTTTCTGTAATTAACGAGTGCATAATGCCAAAAAAAGCCAATGTGGCTATAGACTTGTGAAATCCGCATATACCAAGCGGACTCATTACTAGGCTTAGTAGGTGAGCTACCATATGCATGAAGTTATGCACGCTTTGTCCGTCTTTAATGTAGCTGACCTACTAAACCTATTATTATCATTGTTTGTACAAATGTCCTACACGGGGGTCATTTCCATTGTCCACTTTCACGCTTAACCCTGCTGTTCTGTTCAATAATACTTGACAAATGTACTGTTCGGGTCAATATGACCCGATGTGTCAAAATGCTGTAGAACATTTGAAATACATGCGCTTTTGTACAGCTGGTAACAACTGACATTGATTTTCTCTTGCCATGCTTTGTAGATAATGATGATGATAATTGTACACAACACTTTATTAAAGACCATTAAACAATATCCCTGATAAAACAGTACCTAATACATATTTGAAACAACAGGCAGTTTTCAGTGCAAACATTCACTTTGAAAGCAATACAGCTCTTTTTATCTTCCTTTAGCTGTTTTTCTTCTTACTTACGACAGTTTGAGCACAAATATGTTGTATGTGTTTTACAAATATGTTTATTACATTTTCCACACAACATGTTTGTTTTATTATCATTGCTTGATGGACAGAACTTGCAACGAGCTCGTTTCACAGTTTTTGTTGTTGCTGATTTTGATACCCTAACCATGTCTTCTAGATTTTGGATGCGTCTGACCAGTCTCAAAGAATCTTCTGTTCTTGGAAAAGTTGTTCTTTATTGAATGTGCTGTCTTACCAGTGATTTTCCAAGCTCTTCCAAAAATATTCTTCTTCTGGTCAATTTCCTTGTATTCCAATTAGGGTCCACAGTATGTATACACTATAAGCAGAAACATCAAGCATATTGTAAAAGACTATCATGGGCCACCTATTGGTTTTGCGTTTGCATGTATATGTAGCTGTTAGCTGATCAAGTGTGTCTAACGCCCCTTTTGTGGGATTATAGTCCAAAATCATTTTTGGTTTCTTATCAGCTTTGTGACTGATTTGCTTATTGTGGTGGAGAGTGCTCATAAGTACATTTTTATTTCTCATGGGAACATAATTGACCACAGGAGTGAAGTAAAATGAAGAGCTGTGTACCTCCTTGTTGGTCATGTTTTGTGGAAGCTCAGGCTTATTCTTCCATATAGTTCCCAACATTGTCAATTTCCGTTTCAAAAGCAGTTGCCCCAAACTGTATGATGTAAAAAAATTTTCACGTGTGATATTCTGCCCTCGAATCTCAGCAGTGAGATCAGCTACCACTCTCATGCCCTGATTTTTTTTTTCTGGTGCAGCTCCGCTCTCCTTTCCGGAATAAATTTGGGCTTTCAATATCTATGAAGATCTGATGTCACACAGGGTCCAAATTTTGATTCTATATTTTGCCGGTTTACTTGGGATATACTGCTTGAATGGACAGTGGCCTCTAAATGCTACTAACTGCTCATATACAGTCACATTTTCTCCTGGATTATACAATTTTGGAAGCACTTCTATCCATTTTTACCAAATACCTACTACGAATTGCTGCAAGTTTATCAGTATGTCGTCTTTCTTCTCTTGTACATTTCTTATCAATCACAAGACATGTGATATCTTACAGAATGTTTCATGAGACCTAGTTGCTTGAAATATCTTTTACCCAGTGTCCTTATCCTACAAGCTTTTTGTAGATTCCCCATGAGATCTATATACACCCGCAAGTAATAAGTCCTAAGTATGCTTGAAAAACAGAATAATCAATACTTGTCCAGTGTTGACCATATGCCCTCTGTCCCTCGATGTCCTCGATGTTTGTCATCCCAATTATTTCATTTTGAAGTGCTGAAAAAAGTCCTGCTTCAAATGAACGTTTTATATCACTTATTCTGGTGACTGCATACCTTGTAATTCCTGGTGTACTCTTGATTATGTTCGAAGCTGAGAGACGGCCAAGTTGTGCTGGCGGATTCAAATGCCATTCTATATTCCCATTTTTAGAAAGAAAATTCTTTATATTTGTTTGTAAAGTCTGTGAACCCTCGTAGCTGTAATCAGAACACTCACTTTCGTATTCAGTACTGACATGATCTTTGAACTCCGAAACTGTTATTCATCTACTGAGGTATTTGCTAATTCCTCCAATCCAGCATTAGGTAATGGTCTAACTGCCATGGTGTCACAATTCAAACTGGGCAAAAACAACATAGCATACAATTGTCGAGAACTTCTATTTCTTTCCCAGAAAAAGCAACAATCAAGCCCATTGTTGTAACCCCTCATTATTGATAGTATGGGATATGTTGTTGTTCTCATACATTGTTACATGTTCAGCACTTCAATACCAATGTAAGTTTTGACATATGAGCAGTCATATTTATGTCGGGTCATAATGACCCGAACGCTACATACGTAACTCTTACATTTCACGAAAAAAGTGTTTGGAGTATATTAAAATGCTTTTAAACACACGTTGTTCTTGCATTTCCAGACAAAGTCACCAAGTTTTGTAAATATATATTGGAAATTAGTAAGTTAGAAATTAAATTTAGATTCATTTCGGGTCATATTGACCCGAACAGAACAGCAGGGTTAAAAAGAGGCGGTTAAATAATTGAGAATGCCTTTGAGATTGCATGTGTAGTAGATGTAAACACCTGACAATCTTGTGGCGTAGCCACTCTCCCTGTTTGGGAGTTTTTCCTTCATATTTTCTTTTGGATCAAAAACGTTGCATGAGCACAACAGAAAATGGCAGATTCGGGACACTGCGCATGCGTAAATGCATGGGCATCGCTAAGGGGGGGGCTTGTAATTTAACACATTTAATGCTCAGTCAATTACCGAATATTAGACTACTGTCTTAATTTTGTTGCGAAAAGTAACCTTTCCTCAGAATACTGTACAAAATAGATTCTCGATTGTTTCATAGCGCAAGTGTTACAAATGAACTCGCCAGTGATGTTATTCACATTATTTTCAGTAAAAGAAACTAATTAGCTCTTAACACATTCAGTCCTGTAAGCTGAGCAGAACATTACTTCCACTTACTGGTGTTTTGCTCCTCGCTGTAGCTTTTCTATCTGATCTTACCTTGGTCATCTCTTGTTCTCTTCCGACCCCGATGCTATTAGGGTTCCCGAGGGCTAGGGAGTCTTTATTTTTCCAACCTCACCATTTCTCTAAAATATTAACCCCTAACATGCTGACCTGTCATGGCATGTAATACGTCCTCCGATTGGTAATCAAAGGATATGGTCGGTGAATTTATTTTGATAATTCTCCCGGTCAGGTCGGTGAGACCCGTAAACCAACGACAGGTGTGGTCCTCCAGACATTCTGGGGGTTGTGAGAGAGCGATGTGACCACCAAAACATAAAAATATGGTGCTCTCTAAAAAGCGGTTACATTTACTGCTAAGTCTCTTCAATGTGAAAAATATTGGAGAGCAAGAGGATTAATGACTTCATTGTCAGAAATCCAGCATTAGCTAACAACATATTACATATGATAGAAATCCATGGAAGCATAATTGAAATTTACTATGCTACGTTTTGTTTGTCAGTTATGTGCATTTTGAAAATGTAGCATTTGTTGACCCTTATAAGAACACTTGCCCTAATGTTGCTTTGGGTGTCATAGTATGTCTGTGATTCCCTAGATATGGCTCACAGAAGTTATGTAAATAGGTATTGGCTGTAAACAGCACTTAAGTGCTTCAGAAGCAGGCAAATGGTACACATTGTTATTGTGCAGTCGAAAAGTTTGAAATGGGTAGAAGAAGGGAGGCTTTCAGCAGAAAAATATGCTGCAATAGTCAGCGTATGTAAAGCAGGCCACACCATGTGTCAAATTGCCACACAAGAACAAGTTTCCTTTGAAAGTTTCCATTACACTGTAAAAAGGTATGTAACTACAAATAGCAATAAGAATCATTATCGAAAGAGTAGGCCTGGGGTGACCTCGAAAAGTGAGGATATACATTTAATAGTAACCAGCAAATGTGATCGATAGGTGACTGTCCATGCTGACAGCGGAACTGAACCAGTTGAAGGATGAATATGTGGTGTATCTACAGTGAAGAGACGACTTCAGGATGCACATCTGAAATGTTGCACTGCAGCAAAGAAACCCCTATTGAGAGCTGTCAATAAACAGAAAAGATTACAATGGGCCAACTGACATATAAACTGGACTGTTGATCAATGGAAAATGGTGTTATTTACTGATGAATCTAAGTTTGAGCTATTTGTCAGTATGTCCAACATGCAAAAGGTGAATGCGTGGCATCTCAGTGCATATCCCCTACAGTCAAGTATGGAGGTGGTTTGGTGCTGATATAGGGTTGTTTTGGTGGCAATAGGACAGACAATATTATGAAAATAGAAGGAATTATGAAGAAGGAGCATTATCACAACATTCTCCGTCACGCCAAACTATCTGGGATGCAGTTAATTGGCAAGCAGGACAATGACCCCAAGCATACATGTTTACTCTGTAGAAAATACATTGAATGATTGGAAGAGAGACAAGACTCGAAGATCATGGTTTGGCCCCCTCAAAGTCCTGACTTTAATAGAAAGGATGCCCAGAGTTTGCAAAGCTGTAATTAAAGCAAGGGTAGGTTGCTTTGAGGAAAGCAAACTCTTAACATGAATTGCTGATTTTCATTAAACATACTGTTGTGACTACATATTGTGTCTGTTTTATTCCATTGTTTCAATAAATCGTAAAAATGAGGTGTTTTCAAAAACGTTTGAGCGGCAGTGTACCCCCACCAACTCTTGCTTCCATAACTACATACTTTGTGAGCTGTTACAAAGTAGGCTAGCAACAATGCAACTGAATGCCGAAGCAAGGTGGGTTTCTTGCAAACAACTGTGTAGCGATAACTGGCCTGAGGAGTTGATTATTAGTGTAACCAATGCCCTTTATTTAGTTTCCATAGCAACGGCCTTCTCCTCCTACACTTGACATGTCATGTATGTCCTTTTAAATCAGACTGTAAATACATTTATGTCAGAGAGGACATCATCAATGGAATCTGTTATATTACTGTCACTTGATTATTTGTAATTGCTGTTTTATCAAATTCTACATAGTTTGAAAATTAAATATGTGAGTTGGTTTATTGGCACTATATCACTTACATTTATGTAAAATAGGACATGTTTTGAGAGGTCTTGCGCCCATCAACCTCATGCCAACTATCACTCAATATAAAACTTCTGACAAATAGTGGAATTCTACATAGTTGTTTATCCCTTCAAAATCATGAGAAAAGCCTTTATTTTCACTTACAGTTTCTTCTTCATACTCCTACTGTTCTACTCTCTCCGTATTTTCACTTTCCTGTCTTTCACCCATTGCTACAATGATTTTCAAACCACACAACAGGCATACTCAACAGATGAACTATTATTAAGATGAAAAATATTTACAGTTGACATCAATAATGAAACGTTGAGTCCTTCATGCAACATCAGGGCCATCATCTGTAAAATGATGCATGCTGTATGAGGACCATTGTTGTGAATATAATATGAATATGAATGCCTAATAGTGCTGATAAGTTATAAAGTGTGGTTATATGTTGGACCAAGCATGAATTAATTAGTGTCAACACAGACTTTGAAATAAATAATGTGCATTTTCAATAAACGGGTTATAACTTATTGTTTCGTTAAGTTTAAAGTTTTCTGACATAATCTTGGAATTGGGTTTTCATAACATCATTTTTGGAGATTTGCTCCTCATTTTAAAAAGCTGTGGACCCACCCTTGGTCCATAGAGAGTTAATACATTCTCAATCACCCATCTTCTCACACTTGCATTCCCCATTTGCACTTTATGGAATACCTAACATAATTTTACTAAACATATAAAATAGCTTATCCATTTCTTTCCAGCTATCTACCACCATATCTCCATACCACAGGATCATTACAATTGCTCTTTAGCATTGTAAACTCTTTCACACAAAGCTACATTCATATTGGGGGCAAAATAGGGACATTTCCTTAAAAATATCTGCCAATTTACCTGTAGCTAATGCAAACCTTTTAATTATTATTTATTTATGCCAACAAACTTACTGTTGGTGTTTTTAAACACACAAGCCGTGTGTGGGCAAAGTTCAAATCCCAGTTGTGGCATTGAATTTTTAAGTTCCAGTTCTACCTCTTAAAAACCTTTTAATGTTTTTGTTCAGAGCTATATACCTTATTCCCATATAGGGAAGCTATGTCCCTTTTAGGCCATTTTTCTCTGTTCTCATCAAATCTAATCCTTGTGAACTGTCTCTCCTCCAGTCCCTCTGCTGTTTTATATAATCGTTAGGATTTTTTATTTTCTACACTCTCCCAAATTTCACGTCTCTCCATATATTCTATATTGTTTTTCACCATTTCCTTCCTCTTTCATTTTATTTCCTCCAATTGCCATGTATCCCCCATCCCTTCCCCCATAGCTCTTCCTGTCAACTATCTTGTTTGAAGCTGCCCTTTGCTTATTCATACATATGTTTAATAAGTCCTCATCTTCCCTTTGTAAGCATCAATATTTCAAAATTTTGAGAAACTCAAGAATGATTGTGAATGTAACTGCAGATGAGAGTACTGTTTGACAAAGGGATCAGATTTTCACGAGGCTATTAGTTACTGTAAGATT
Organism: Tenodera sinensis; assembly: GCA_030765045.1. Lineage (NCBI taxonomy): Eukaryota > Metazoa > Arthropoda > Insecta > Mantodea > Mantidae > Tenodera > Tenodera sinensis. The sequence goes on along the minus strand of CM060964.1, from coordinate 257,821,107 downwards.
AATGAAATATCTAGGTTTGTTGATCTATTCAGTACAGCTCTTTCTATTCTGCCAGTAATGTTTTATGAGCTTCACTGCAAGAATTAACCCTCTCATTCCTAGTGCAGCGTCTGTTATAGACATGCACAGTGACTTAGAATTATTCCATATTGGGTAGCAATAGAATTTAAGAAAAAAGGGCTGCTGTGAACAGAGACTTTGAAAGAAGCAGGCCTGCTATTATACAGTATAAATGTTATGGTTGGTGAAATATCTTTTTGAGTCATTGATGCTGCAGCTATACTATCAAACTTTTCATTGTGTTAAGTATGGGCCTACTAAACGATACATTTTGGCCCAGCCTCCCTTGAAAGAAATTAATATTTGCTCATCCAATCTGAGTCATGTGGCTAAAAGAAACTGCCTTTAATTTTAAAACTTTTGTTATGTACATATGTATGTTTATAATAGATGTAAGCACTAAACATAAGTTAACTTTGTATGAAAAGAAATGATTTTGCAGATAATATTAAGAAGCCTGATTTGAATTAGATTAAATTTTGTATTGAATCTACATCCATTACAGAATGGCCCAGCACAGCTCCCCTACCTCAAGTCATATGTAATACTGTATCTGAGCACAAGAAATATTTAAGCCAAACAGAGATAAATGTAGTAAGCTGCTTTTGTGAAAATCACTTTTTGTGAAATGTACTTATTTATACTGTATTACATATGACTGTCATAAACCAATTAAATAGAAGCAAAAGTGCCATTGAATGCAATAAAGCATAAGGTCTGCTCATTTCTTGCAGCCAAGCCTTTATTTATCGACAAAGCATTGCATTATATACTTATATCCTTGGCCTAACTGCTTTGGTGCAGGTATGTCCATTATTTACAATGTAAAACTGAAGCTGTTGCCAGTGAAGCAATACAAATCAACAAATATTTATTAATATTTGATAATGTCCATCATTTGTTTGTTTTCTAGAGTATGAAATCCAGTTTATGACTGTGAATACTCGCAGAAAGGTTCATTGATAGATAAACAGAAATATGCTTTATATCTTTTAGCTAATTATTGAGTTCATTTTTGATACTACATCACTTACTTTTTTAAGAAGGAAAACAGGTTTCAGGAGCTATTTGCTCCCATTCTCATTTCCTATTCGACTACCTGTCACCATTTGTCGTGGTGGTTCACCTTGTCCCTGAGGGTGGTTGGATGAACCTCTACAAAAGTATATTGCTTGACAGGATTTCAAAATTGAAAACAAATTTTCCAGTTTTGCAAATGTAAATGTTTTCTTAAACTATTGAGTTTTGTTTTCCCCAAAATGTTCTTTTAGTATTATTGGATTTCTGTTTATGCTGTGTTGCTTCCTCCAAAAATGCCAAGCCACTGCTGATTTGTTCTTTTGTTCTTGTTTCTATGTTTATTTTACTTTTCCTGGTGTAGATTTTTTCGCAATCATTACAGCTAATCTGGTATATTCCTGGTTTGTTCTCCTATGGGATATGATTTACTTTAAAATTTAATATATTTTTGATGGAGTAACTGTTTTTTGGGGCCAATATGATGTTATGCTGCTTGAAGGTTTTCTGAAATTTGCAGAATGCTGTTGGGTGGTGTATGAATTTCTTGAAAATATTTTCTTTTTTGTTAGGGACGACTGCACTGGTTTCTTTGACTCTTTTTCTGTTCTTGGTTCTGTTTATCTTCTTAAGAACTCTTTCCTTATGGAGTCTATTTTCTGTAGCTATGTTTATTATGTTGTTTAGCTTAGTTATATTTGTCTCTCTGTTCATAGGGATGTTCAGTAATCTGTGCACAAGAGTTCTGCATATTGTTGTTGTTTTCTAGTGCCTTGCATCTGGCAATGAAGCTATTAGCATTCGTGCTTTCCAATACTTTTGAACTGTAGTTTCTTCTGATTTTAATGCTTCACAGGTCTTCAAGTGGTCTTCGTTCATTTCTGCTGGATCGTTACACAGGACATATATTGGTGAGGCTGAGATACTTATTCTGTAGAGATGACTTGCTAAGCAGTCGTGATTTGTCAATAGTCGGAAGGCTGCAACCGCTGTTTTCCTTGGTCTCTGGGGGATTATATCTGGGTTGAAAAGTAGTGTGATCCATTTTTTATCTTTGGCATTTGTTTCTATTTCTTGTAGGTATGAATGAGAAAATTTTTTAATGATCAAGCGTTTTATTGAGGAATATGAGAAATTGAATTTAGATTTTTGCTTTATTGTTGTGCCTTTCTTTGCAAATGAGTCTGCAGCTTCATTCCCCATGACTCCACAGTGTGCTGGAATCCATTGGAGATGAACAGTCTTATTAACTTTTTGGAGTTGTGTTAACATTTTGTAGCATTCTCTAATTTTTGTTGACTTCTTTGTAGTATTTGAACATATTCCCTGAATTGCAGCTTTAGAATCTGAAAGAATTACTGCCTTGTTAAATTTATTTAAGGGAAGATTTAATAATTGTCGGAGAACAATGTTTATAGCCTCTATTTCTCCATCATAATTTGTTGTGTCTCTGCCAACAGAATGATAAAAGGAAAAATGTGAACACGTAACTCCAGCTCCAGTAAGGTTTTCCTTGGAGGATCCATCAGTATATATGTGCAGCCATTCTTCTGTGGGATATCTAGTATTGATTGTTTCCAGAGCTAGAAGTTTTTGTATTTCTTTTGGTGTGTCTGATTTACTTATTTCCTCTATTAATTCCAAACTGAAGGTAGGTTGTAATAATTCCAATGGATTTTCTCTTATAAGTAGATTTTCTCTGGTGTTAGGAATGTTCAATTTGGATTTAATGTGTGTTACCTTTTCTAGGAAACTACTATGAGTTTCAAGGATTGAAGGGGGGAGGTTCTCTTCTGTCCATTTAGAGTTTGGCAGTCGTAACATTTTCTCGTGTTGGAGCAATGCTTGTTCTTCTATTTTTGTTGTTATTGATGGGGTCCGTGTTAAGGCACGCATGGCATCAATAGGTGTGGATTTAACTGCTCCAGTGATTAGGCGAAGAGCCTGATTTTGTATTTGTTCAAGTTTATTGATGTTAGCATTTGCTGCTGTTATTAAAGCTTCAGAACAGTACAAGAGGTTTGGTTTAACATACATTTTGTATGTTGTGTTAAGGACTCTCCTTGAGCAGCCCCATTTAGCACCAGCTAACCTTTTCAGGATTTGCAGTTTCTTTTCAACCTTTTCTGAGATGTTTGTTATATGTTTTTTCCAAGTTAGCTTTCTGTCGAAAGTGATTCCTAAGTATTTGGCATCATCAACTGCTTTAAGTGGTTTACTATTATAATTTATGTTAATATTAACTGGTTTGTATTTTAGTGTAAATAATTCATAATTTGTTTTTTCCACATTGATAGTCATGAGGTTTTTGGAGCTCCATTCATGTACTTTGTTTAGGGCTGTTTCTATTCTGTCTTTAATTAATTCAGGTTTTTTTGGAGAGCCTGAAGTCCAAATGACTACATCGTCAGCAAATAAAGCAATTTTGGTTTCTAAAGTTTTTATTATTGATGGAAGGTCATTTATATATATGTTAAAGAGTGTTGTGCTCAGAACAGCACTTTGTGGAAGTCCTCGGTGTGTTTGTTTATATTTGGAAATGTATGTATTATATTTTGTGGCACAAAATCTTTGTGAAATAAACTGAGTTATCCACTTAAGCATGTTACTTTTCATACCTATTGATTGCAACTTCTCAATTAATTTGTTTCTCCAGACTGAGTCATATGCTGATTAAAAATCAATGAATACTGCTAAGGTATCCTCCTTTCTATTGAAAGCTTCCTTGATGTCTTGGCTTAGTAGGAGTACATTTTCACTTGTACTATGATTCTGTCTGAAGCCGGTCTGTGAACTATTAATTAAGTTGTAATATTCTAGGAACCAGTTAAGTCTAGATGCCACCATTCTTTCCATCACTTTTGCAATAACACTGGTCAAAGATATTGGCCTGAAACTATTAATATTGTTTGAGGGTTTGTTTTTCTTTAAAATCAGGATGATAATGGCTTTTTTCCAGTCGGAAGGCACAGTCATTCTCCAACACGTGTTATACAGTTTAAGTAGGATTTGTTTTCCTTTCCTGCCAAGGTGTATAATAAACTCTGGGTGGATCTTGTCAGGTCCTGGAGATTTTTTGTTCTGTAATTGTTCTATTGCTAAATCTAGTTCTGTTTCGTTAAAATCCTGAATAAAAATATCATTTCGTATATCTTTTGGCTTATTAGTTTCTCTGATGGTTTTTTGGATAGTTTTATCTTGCTTTTTATACGCTTGGGGTATTCTTTGTGACTGAGCATAAAACTTGTTAAGGGATTCTGCTATTTCCCTATCTGTAGTTAAGCTTTTGTTATTATGTTTTAATGGTTCAGTTGTATTTTTTGATAATTTTGTTTTATTAAGGAATTTGTATATTTTATTTCCATCTTTCCTATAGTCCATATGTTCTAAAAAATTTGTGAAACTGGCCCATTTTGCTGTAATTAATTCTTTCTTAAAAATGGCTGCTTTTCTTCTCCAGTTTTGTACATCTTCTGGACACTTGGTTCTTTCGGCTTTGACTCTTGCTATATTTCTTTCGTGTTTTAACTTAGATAAAGATGGAGACCAAAAGTAGCTATATTTCTTTAACTTTCCTTTGGGGATATGTGTTTTGGCTGCTGTCAATAATATTTCACAAATTTTTTTATTCATTTCATCTGTTGACTTGAACTCTGACTCTAACAGTATATTACACTTCCCTTCTATCTCATTTTGGAAACTGGACCAATCTGCTTTTTTAAAATTCCAAGAAGTTTTAATTTTTGGTTTGTTACTTTTATTTATTAGACCTCTTATGGAGTTTATGGTGATTCTGTGGCCTGAACCTGGGTCTTCTATTATTTCTCTTTTTGTATTGTCAATTATGTCAGATGACACCATCAGAAGGTCAGGATTTGTACCCGAACCATTATAATGAAGGTAAGTGGGTGGATCATTTGGATTAAATATTAATTCCATTGTTGATGAGTTTAATAGGTCTTCTATGACTCTTCCTGCTGAATTTATATATCTGTAGCCCCACCTAGGGGAGTGTGCATTAAAATCACCTATTAAAATACTTTTGGGTTCTATGGGAATAGAATTTAGATCTAGTGTATTGTCTGGAGGATTGTAGATACTGTAAATTCTATAGTGGTAGTTACTTTTCCATACTTCAATTTTAGCTATTTCTGATTTATCTTGTTCTTCCATTGTTTTTTGGATTTGGATAGTGGCTTTCATATTTCTTTTAATTCCTGTAAGAATACCACTTGCTATTTGACGACCCTTTGGAAGTATATGTGTAGTGGTTCTGCATATTGTTGGGAACAGGATTTCAGCTGCTTTGCTTTATGTAGCTATAGGTGTGTGTGGGTTTCCTGTAGATACTGAATATTAGGTTTTCTTTCTTGATTTTAAGGTCAAGTAAAGGTAGTTGTCCATTACATTCTTTTTCTATTGTGAAATTTCTAATTTTTTGAAGGTTTAATATTTTCAAAGCACCTTTCAAGTATTTTTCTGGGACTATTGCAAAAATATCATCAACAAAGTGGTACCAAAGTTTGAATATCCAAGGGAATGCCTTTGTCACTCATTTCTCAAGTGCTCATAAAAAGGTTTGCCAATAGTGATGATAGTGGACTGCCCATAGCGAAATCCGAGTTCTGTTTATAATACTTTCCATTGAAAGTGAAATAGTTTTGTTCAATGTATTGTTTAGTTAATGTGATATATTCTTGGATTTTATCTGTAGTTTTCCCTATTGTTTGCAGCCAGTTTCTGATGTGTGCTGGCAGGTTTTTTGTCAGTATGCTTGGAAATAGAGCCATGACATCAAATGAGACTGATAACTGTTTTATCTGTTTCTACATTCTTTATTTTATGAGTTATGTCCAAAGAACTGTTTATGTCTAATGTTTCAAATTTTGGAAAGGAGGAAAGCCTGTTTGCGAGCCATTTTGCTAATTTGTAAGTGGGAACATTTATGTTATCTGTAATGAGCCTCATCGCTTTTCCTGGTTTATGTATTTTCAGAAGTCCATGGATTCTAATAGCGATATAAATACCTATTATTATTATTATTATTATTATTATTATTATTATTATTATTATTATTATTATTATTATTATTATTATTATTATTATTATTATTATTACCGCCATTAATAATAATAATTATAATAATAATAATAATTATAATAATAATAAAATAATAATTATCTCAAAATAAGCATCATTTGAAAGATACAGAAAAGCTATGCTACAATGTGGGCAGAGAGAGAGAGGATAAGTATAATTAAAAAACAAAAACTAGGATGAATACCAAATTTCAAATTTTGTCCTTGAATCTGACACTGTTTAAGCATGTTAGGATAATATTTACAAGAAAGTTCCCAAAAACCAGCATTTAAATATATAGTTTTCAGTAGTTTTCGTTCTCTCAAAAATGGCTATAATGGTTTTGGTTAAAGTATACTTGAGATACTATTGTTACAAATTAAATTATATTTTGAATTTTCTATGAATAGCCTGTGAAATTCTCTGTTAAGAGCTGGTTATATCATGATTAAACATTTTAATGCTGTTTACATGTGTTGTAACTAAGCACTAATTACTTTTAAACCATCCTGAATGGTGTAACATGGATTGAAGAAATACTTCTTTTATGAATAATATAGTAAACAGATTACAGCTTTATGAGTATTTCTCATGTACAGAGAAAGTTATGAGTATACCATATCAGATATCTGTCTCTCTCTCTCTCTCTCTCTCTCTCTCTCTCTCTCTCTCTCTCTCTCTCTCTCTCTCCTCCTGGTTTTAAACTTAACTAATTTACCAGAATTACTTTAACCATTCCTTTCAGGATAATGGAGAAAAACTTTCAGATTCACTACTTTGTTCCAGTAATTCATAGCTCACCAATTAAATCATTATCTGAAAGTACAAATGCTGTTTTTTTCTGATATTTGAATTGAGCTTAGTAAGCATTTCATTCCTTTAAAGTTTTTGAGACTAGAGGTTGAGAAACATTATCTTAGAATAACAAACAGACCTTTAAGTTAAAATTAAACTTTAATGTGAACAGTGCTCTTAGCCATAATTTTATTTTAAAATAAACAAGCACTGAAAGGAAACAAAAGGGAGAGAAAGCCATCTCAAGAGCAGAGTAAGGTTTCATATCAGTCCAATTTTATTCTCTTTGACCTTTCTAGCAAATTTGTTCAATGGCTGAAAGACATGTTAAAGTTTTCTCTTTTTTGTTCCTTCTAAATAAGTTCCATAATTAAGCAATTCACAGTAAGGTAGCAATTAATCAAGTCCTCCTTTTCACCATCATGAAAGATATAATCAAAGTTTGTTAGTTATATTTCCTTCAATTTTTGTTGGTATTTAAGATCAGCAAAATATATACCATATGAAAATCAAAGCATTGGACATAGGTTTTTAACATGGGAAATTAGATTTTCTGTAATACTCTCTACCTGTTAATTTCAAAAAGGTATCTTACAAGTCTATTATAAAATTAAAAAAAGAATCAGAACACAATCTTAAAAAATGTTATTACTTTCTCTGTGATCTACCTATAGTAGGTAATAGTGCCATGTAATGTTCGAACTTGAGAGAGGAAACCAAGGCGAGGCAACGTATGCCTTGCTGCATATGCAACCAGCAACACATATGATTACAGTGTGCAATCTATAACACTCAAGTTTGTTCAAAGCAGCATATTGGGAGCCATATTTGCAGACTGGGATGTGTGGCCGTGCTTGCTTTATTGTTGTTACAGCAGATGTGCCTTGTTCAGGAATAGGCATGAGAGGAGAGGTAGCAATTGAACTTACCTTACCCACCCCACATTCTCTTGCCGAGTGACAACTGTCGTTTGGATACAACACATGCCGTGATAGGTTCATTCTACCTGGGTGGTAGTAATAATTTCTATGCTGTTATTAACTATTTTGCATATATTAAACATATTTTGCATACAATAATTATTACAGCCACCTACTGTGGTGGCGGCGCCGTGGCCAAGCGGTTAGCGCGCTCGCCTACCACCTAGCCGACCCGGGTTCGATCCCAGGGACCCGCATGTGGTATTCGTGGTGGATGAAGCGGCGTCAGGGCGGGTTTTCTCCGGGTGCTCCGGTTTCCCCCGCCATCTCATTCCACCGGTGCTCCATCTTCATTCCATGTATCATCAGTGTCACCGCCTGCGGTGCCGTAGTAGTAAAAGCGGGCGTTAAACACTACAACAACAACAACAACAACCTACTGTGGTTAGGCAAGTTATATAATCTTGAAGTTTATAACATTCCTCTTATGCACATAATATCCTTATGCTGCCTTATGATTAACATATTAAATTGTTTCACAGTAAATAAAGCAGTAAAGTTCCATTGCTATTTAGCCTTAAAAATAGTTTTAAACTATTTGATCAACATAATAAATTCTTTGGTTTTAAACTTATATATTATGTTCAAACTTTGAAACACGAAATACATGTTTATATTAAATAAACTGATAAACTAAACCACTAAACAGTGGAATCATATTGTTCCTTTTATATGTTTACACATATAATTATTCAAAAAGTACCTTTTGAAATTATTGATAAATACCTGTAAGATCACCAAAGTTTAATTTATGCTTCTGACAAAGTTGTGTTTTGCATTGCAATGACTTATATTTGTAAATTGAAATCTGCATATCTACCATTCTTCATAAAACAGGCATATGTGCCACTGAATGAGGCGTGTTGGATCCTGAACAGCAGTGCAGGAAAGGGATGACTGGTGGAGTGAAACAAAATCATGTTTCAGGGAAGTGGCCCAGTTGAGCCAATTTTGCCCATGCCTGACCTAGTTCATTCAGAGCTGAGTAAACTCTTGTTTACAAGAGCAAAGGTCAGGAACTTGGAGGGATAAAAGAACAGTGGATTAGTTGAATTAACCATTAGTTTGGAACTGCAGCTCACTTTGCACTGATAGCATTACACACAATCTTTAAAACAGTGAATATAAACTGATTAGGAGAGAGAGGCTCAGTTTTGACATTTGGAAGAAGTACCTGCTTGTGGCCACCACAAGATGGTCAGCAGACAGGGTATGTTGCCTGTGAAATATGCAATACTCTTTTAACATATTGCATCATGTTTGCAAATTTAACTCTGGTGCAACTCTCGGCAAACATTGCCCAGCAACACAAAGCAAACCATAACTCGTGCATGTGTTTGCATACATGCCAAAGATTTATGACTATTTAATACTGTTGCTGGAGAAGGCTTCAAAGAATTAGGACAATAACTAATTAATGCTGGTGCTAACTTTGTTAAAGTAGACATTATTGATGTGTTACCACATCCTTCTACCATTAGTAAAAATGTCCAAGGAAAAACAGACACAATACAAAACAAAGTAGTGCCACAGATTATTTCTGCCATGCATGACAAGTTTTGCTCAGCCACTGTAGATATGTGTACTGACCAGTACCACAAGATCCATTATCTGATGCTGACTACTCAAGGTGTAAATAAAGGGTGGAAAACATAAAGAACCATCTGAAGGTTATTTAATCCTGGGATATAAAGTACTTACAATAGTAAGTCACCATTGGGGTAAGTTGTCTCTGATGTGAGACTGCCTTTGTGGTTTACCAGGAGAAATACAAACTGGTTTGAGAATTTAATGCCATTCTGGCAGTTTGTCACAATAGCTCAGTGGTAGAGCAGCCGCCCAACACACGGCTTGTGTGTTTAAAAACACCAACAGTAAGTTTGTTGGCATAAATAAGTAATAAAGAAAGTGTTTGAACATCATAGACGACTGCCACAATCTGCTCACTGCATAAATACTGCACTTGTATTTGACGAGAAGAGATGTCTTGTAAAAGATGCCCCAATAAGTACACACACAATAAATACCACAAAGGCTGTGGTGAGGGATATGAAAAATGCTATGCTGTAAACAACTGTAGGTAACTATGGTTGCCTAGCTGTAAACAGTAAGTAAGAAGTAATAACGAGGTGGAATAGCTTGTATACAATACTAGAGTCTATATCTAAGCAGTATGATGAAATTGCTGCAAAATCATAATGCCTTGCTGAAGTTAGATGCTGTCAATTATGAGGTTGCAGGACAGATAATAGCTTTCTTTAAACTGTTCAAAGAAGCAATAGATGGCCCAGAAAATGAAACATCAACAATTCTCTTAGTACTCCTGTGCTTCCACAAACTACTAGGGCACTGTTCAGTTAGTGAAGCAGATTGTGAGGTATTTATAAATATTTACTTCAACATTACTAAAGTAACATGCCTATATTACATTACATTCATATTATGAGAGCTTTGATTTTGTTTTCAGGAACAAAATATTAAGTAGTATGTTATGTACCTAGTAATATTTTGTCCATCTCTTACAACGTTCCAGTTGTACAACAGTGGCTCAAACTGCTGTAAACACACACACACACAGACCTGTTTCTAAAAATGCTTTTTTGGATTCAGGGAGTCCCGAAACATGTGTTTCCAGTGAAATCTTGGAATCGCCTTTTGGGGTGGAATGCAATGCTTCCCCTACTTACTATACTAGTAAAGAAAGTAAAGGGGTTTTCTTAACTGGTAGACTCAAAACCTGTATCTCCAGTGAAGCATGACATTGAATTTTAGAGTGGAATGCAATACTTCCTCCACATACTATAGGTAAACAGTAGATTAAGTAATATTTGTGGTAGCCCATGAAGCTTGATTGCGAATTTCTTCGACAGCCATCCAAACTGCCTGCCAAACTGTGATGCCAAATATTGTGCCAGCTGTTCAAACTTTGCCCTGTGACTGGATATAGTGGCAGAGGGACAAAGTCAAACAAATGCCATTTGACTCCCCTGTGGAAAGCAAACTTCAGTAGTTGCTGCACTCAACAAACATGCACTGAACACAGAGTGTGTTTTGCACGACATTAGTAGGTAAGAGGAAGTATTGTATTTCATTCAAATATGTTGTTGTTTTCTAGTGCCTTGCATCTGGCAATGAAGCCATTAGCATTCGTGCTTTCCAATACTTTTGAACTGTAGTTTCTTCTGATCTTAATGCTTCACAGGTCTTCAAGTGTTCTTCATTCATTTCTGCTGGATCGTTACACAGGACACATATTGGTGAGGCTGAGATACCTATTCTGTAGAGATGACTTGCTAAGCAGTCATGATTTGTCAATAGTCGGAAGGCTGCAACAGCTGTTTTCCTTGGTCTCTGGGGGATTATATCTGGATTGGAAAGTAGTGTAATCCATTTTTTATCTTTGGCATTTGTTTCTATTTCTTGTAGATATGAATGACAAAAATTTTTAATGATCAAGCGTTTTATTGAGGAATATGAGAAATTGAAATTAGTCTTTTGTTTTATTGTTGTGCCTTTCTTTGCAAATGAGTCTGCAGCTTCGTTCCCCATGACTCCACAGTGTGCTGGAATCCATTGGAGATGAACAGTCTTATTAACTTTTTGGAGTTGTGTTAACATTTTGTAGCATTCTCTAATTTTTGTTGACTTCTTTGTAGTATTTGAACATATTCCCTGAATTGCAGCTTTAGAATCTGAAAGAATTACTGCCTTGTTAAATTTATTTAAGGGAAGATTTAATAATTGTCGGAGAGCAATGTATATAGCCTCTATTTCTCCATCATAATTTGTTGTGTCTCTGCCAACAGAATGATAAAAGGAAAAATGTGAACACGTAACTCCAGCTCCAGTAAGGTTTTCCTTCGAAGATCCATTAGTACATATGTGCAGCCATTCTTCTGCGGGATACCTAGTATTGATTGTTTCCAGAGCTAGAAGTTTTTGTATTTCTTTTGGTGTGTCTGATTTACTTATTTCCTCTATTAATTCCAAATTGAAGGTAGGTTGCAATAATTCCAATGGATTTTCTCTTATAAGTAGATTTTCTCTGGTGTTAGGAATGTTCAATTTGGATTTAATGTGTGTTACCTTTTCTAGGAAACTACTATGAGTTTTAAGGATTGAAGGGGGGAGGTTCTCTTCTGTCCATTTGGAGTTTGGCAGTCGTAACATTTTCTCGCGTTGGAGCAATGCTTGTTCTTCTATTTTTGTTGTTATTGATGGGGTCCGTGTTAAGGCAAGCATGGCATCAGTAGGTGTGGATTTAACTGCTCCAGTGATTAGGCGAAGAGCCTGATTTTGTATTTGTTCAAGTTTATTGATGTTAGCATTTGCTGCTGTTATTAAAGCTTCAGAACAGTACAAGAGGTTCATTCAAATATTCAGTGTCAAGATTTCACAGGAAATAGACATTTTGATGTCGCTGAGTCAAAAAAAAGGCATTTTTACTTTCTCTACTTGTACTTACAGCAAGTAGAGGAAGTATTGTATTGTAACATTCACTTGGTGAATGCTTACTTAGTATCACAAACCCAATGTCATGTTACAAGGGACGCTCAGGAAGGAATAGCTCAGAAGTATCATTTCTTAAGGGGCTGGAAATGTGAAGGTTACAGTTCAGAGTCGACATGTAATTCTAGTATTAGAAAGTTTACTTTACAAAAGTAAAACCAATGACTTACATTACAATGCAGGAGTGCCCCAATATAGGTCAGAAAAGAACAGCTGCAGTTGTTACCTGGGTAGAGATTCCTGACGCTGCAAGTTCCATCTTCAAAGTAGTCTTCATGAATGCAAGTGATGCAGGTTCAGTTTAGCACGTCAAAGTTGATCCCCCACACCATCAGAATTTGGAGTTAAAATACCTGAAACTAGCTTACGAAGAGCTTGCCAAATAATTTATCAGCACAGCTGATCGGATGAAAGACTGATGCATGACCAGTTCGTGACCTATGTAACGTGTTCTTGCAGCACATGACTTCCATGTATGTGAACAGGGAATTGCATGTCCAGACTTTAATAAATTTTGTTCTGAATATCTAAATTCTATAAATTTATCCTTAATCAAAAGTTTACAAACTCATTATCGCAACCTCTGCTGCGCTAAGAACTACAGCCATCCTCAGCTGACAAAAGCATTAACAATAGTGATATGTAAATTATAGTATCTGGTATAGAGCAACAATATACAAGGCGTAATATAAAAATTATGTGTCATTGGTGGACAAGAAGGTGAACTGAGAATGGAAGGGGGGGGGGGGATAAGAAGATGCAGATTTACAGAGGTTGAGGAGGATTGTGATGGGGAGGAACCATTAAAACACAGAAGCACTCGCCAGGGTACAAAGTCTAAATAATCAACTCAGTCTTATGCTAGGTACACACCAAAGCACACTTGAACATCCCATGTAAATGGAGTTTTGCTAAACTTTTTTCTGCCTATCTGAAGGTCTGTTGCACATTAGTTCATTGCTAAACCACTGTATGCAACATATAATTCAAGTCATAACATACAGCTCAGTTTCTGCAGCAATTATTTACCCAAAAATTTAATACAAGATTTCACCAGAAATACATGTTTTGAAACTCCCTGAATCCAAAAAGGAGCCTTTTTAGAAAACTCTTGTGTGCAGGTGTGCGTACATATGTGCACATGTCTCTGTCTGTGAACAGCATATCTCAAAAAGTCAGTTAAATACCAAACTTGTATTTTAGTTCAGCATCTTCCGAGTATACGACACAGAGATTTTCAAGAATATCCCCCATCCCATACTAACCTTTACATGGAAACATTTTCAAAAATTTTGATTTTCTCGAAAATGACATAGTAATTTTTATCAAAATACCGTATGTTTTAAGATATTTTCATGACAAATGAAGTGCATATCTAGAATTTCTTGCGAATAGTTTCTGAAGTTCTCTTCATCTGAGTGATGATGTTATAACTGGTAAACTGTAAATGATACACAAAATCTTACCATACAAAAAAATGTAGACTTCATTAAAGCACATAATTTATGTCACATTGATTTTTTTATGGAGTTAACCATTTCCAAGATATTCCTTGTTATTGCTTTGCATTTTAAAATACTTGAAACTTTTCACAAGTCATTCACTTTTGTATATCCTGGCCATGCAAAGAGAATGTACTTTCAAAGCCATCATGTAGCGACCACCTCTTCAAAGATGTGACCATCACTTCAACATACTGTATTCCCTTATTCTTATTGTATCTACAAGGAAAATATGTAATAAAACCATTTCTACAAATGTTTATCTCAATTAATATGAAGTACATAGAAGAATAAGCATTTATAAGAATGGTTCGTTGAAGAATCGATAGACACTCATTGAGTGTAACATATCAGATTTTTAGATCCATGAGTGTGTGATAAATACCAAACTTGTTTAAGAGGTAGAACTGGAACTTAAAAATTCAATGCCACAACTGGGATTTGAACCACAGACCTTCCGCTTGCCGGGCGGACGCTCTAACCACTGAGCTATTGTGACAAACTGCCAGAATGGCATTAAATTCTCAAGCCAGTTCGTATTTCTCCTGGTAAACCACACACGGCTTGTGTGTTTAAAAACACCAACAGTAAGTTTGTTGGCATAAATAAATAATAATTACCAAACTTGTTATTTAAGTTCAGTATTTTCCAAGATATTAAAAGAAAATTCCCTCACCCCAAACTACCCTTTATATGGGAATATTTTCAATATATTTTTTTCTCAAAAATGGCTCTAACAATTTTCATTTAAAGGTACTGTATTTCATTGCATAATCATCACATTTTTATGCCTTTTTTAAGTAAAAAAACACGGTGCAACCATTATGAGAAGAATAAGTTATTTAAGACTGGCTGTGTTAACTTTCAGCGACTAGTGTACAATTACAGGAGTAAGAACAAGTTTGAGCATATTCAAGCATGGCCATGTTACGCTGTTCAAAGTTGAAAATAAAGGAGAGGGGGGTAACAAAAGCACCATGTAATGCTGAAACCACAATGCAAACACCTACTCTGATAGGAAATAAATAATGGTGACTTTGTATTTATTGAACTAAAACCCATCTTTTATTTACAAAGGCATTTATGATACTGTTCAAATGCGTGTACTTCTTAACTGGAGCCAACATTATCACATTGCTCACTATGAAACATAACATACACTATTGTGCAACTTTTCAATATACGCTAGCACCTGTGTATAAATTTCAAGGAAATTTCAGGGTTTAGCACTATGAAAAGAGCACCTTGACTAGCTTATAGATTCTGGTTGCACTTCCATTTTGTGCCAATCTCTTACACATTTTTCACTCACTGAAAACTGTTTCTGGAGCTTGATTAGCAATCTGTTCTGCAAAAGCAATCACTCTTAGTTAAAACCTGCCATATAATCAGTGGCATAGGTGACTATCAGACTCGGGTATGTAATCCAACAAATATTGTAAAATTCATTCAAATATGGCCCAAATTAAACAGAATTGCCCTTAGGAGTTTTCATATTTTATCATTTTCTGAAAGAAATATTTAACAATATTGAGAGCATGATTCAAAAGAGAATCTCTTTTCTGTAAAAACTTGCATATACAAATCAAATAAACCTCTCTTCATTATTTCCATCAACATTTATATAACGAACGGTACAGAGTTGTTCTTCACTATTAATGTCAGGAGTTTCATGTAGTATCAATGAAAAAAAGAAGGCATCAGAAATGTTTTTCTTAATTCCATGGGTCATGTCGGCTCTCACACTTGAAATTAAGTCATTCTGAATATTGCATGATTTTTTCAAGTGCACTTTCAGAGAGCCATCATATATTGCTAATTTAATTAAATATTCAATATAATTGCCTCTGTTTGAAGATCCTTCATTCACTTTGTGATCAGGCAAATGCCTGTTTTCCCAAAAACATACAGCCTGTATAAAATGAGAAAGTAAAGCTCTGTTCTTTTTCACTTCATTGTTATGCTGTTCAACTGAGAGCTTATACTAATTATTCATGGTTGCCTTATAAATGTTATTTAAATCTTCATAACTCCTGGAGTTTTCCAAACTCACTTTTCTTTTGAAAAAAAGATAAACAAAATATATGTTTAAAGTATTACAACACATCCAGGACTCACTTTCATAAACTTTGATATTGAAATGCCTAATACATTTTTTAATATTCATCGTAATACTGCGCGTGCACTTTGGAGAGTCCGCTTTAATAACATATTGCTTTTCAGAGAAATTTTATTGTTTGGAAGCTTCTTACGTTCAGTTTGTTGATCACACAACAGTTTATTTCGATTTTTGTTGCAACAACGGAACAGAAACGAAGTTTAGTTTACTGTTCTGGCTTTGATTCGTTTCGTGACTCTCGGATGCGAGCTGTCTGGTTACATAATCCATAATGCCATAATCCATACAGATCTTAACCTACATTTTGCTTTAATAATAAGTAACCAAGTGTCCAAATCATGCTCAAATGTTCACAATTGAAGAGCACACTACAAGAAGCAAAACAAATTGCGAAGTACTCTTTATTTACAACTATAAATACAATAATGTTATTGCAATTCTTAACGTGAGATATGGCCTGTGTTGGTACATACCTTGGGTCAGGTGCACAACACCAGCGTCCACTAGCTGACGATAGATGCCATTGATTTAAGCCTTGTTTCCTAACATAATGCTGCAGAGTGGCAGAAATTCAAATCATAATGTTTATGAAAGCGTAATTTTTAATGACATTAAAATGATTATGATCAGCAGAATTATAATAAACACCAATTTGGTAATCAGTTCGGGGAAAATTACAGGGTATGTAATACATCTGTCGCATCCATTGATGCTACGCCCTTGCATGTAATCTGTGTGTTTCCCCTCTGGTGTTTTACAAAATAAACACTTGTTAGAATAACTACAGAAACAACAGCTGTACACACCTGAAGAATAAGGTGGTTATTGACTTGGCGCATGCTAACAATGTGTAAAACAGTTTGTGCCCCTTGTTACTCAATTTCCTTACCGATCTACTAATTCCCACAATTTAATAATAATAATAATAATAATAATAATAATAATAATAATAATAATAATAATAATAATAATAATAATAATAATAATAATAATAATAATAATAATAATAGATTTTGTTATCATTGAGCTATTACAGCAATAGACATTGTCAGAAAACTACACAATACAATATACAACAGTGATAGGTAAAAGAAGCTAAAGCAATTAAAATTCTTACTATCACAAAAATATAACAAATTTGAGTATAAATATATGCGCAGTACATACTGACCAAATAAACTTAAAACCACTGGTAAAACATACAAAATAAAGAAAATGGAACACAATTAATGTCAGTGGTAAAATACAATAGTAATAATAATACTAAACTGATAAAATACAACACAAAAACTAGTGAAAATAAAGTAAAATACATACAAAATTCAAATTAATTAAGATTCAGTATTATTTTCAAAGTATTCTCGAATAGAATAATAAGGGTTAGTAAGCAATCTGTTAAAAAGTCTGCCTTTAAATCTGTTGTAAGGTAATTTATTTAAATCAGTTGGTAAGGTGTTATACAACTTTATACCCAATACTTCAAAGCTATTCTGCAATATAAATAATCTGTGATGTGGTATATCAATTAAATTGTTACTTCTAGTATTATAACTATGTACATCCTGTCTATATTGATGGGTAGATAAATTTTCCTTTATATAAGTGAGCACAGTATAAATATACAAGTTTACTACAGTCATTACTCTGAATTCAATGAAAAGTGGCTTGTAGTGTGCCAACTTGTCTGATTCTTGTTATGACACAGGATAATCTTTTTTTTTTTGCAATACAAGGATACTATTAATATGAGAGCTATTACCCCAAAGTAAAATTCCATATGTGATAATACTGTGGAAAAAAGCAAATTATGCAGATCTGATAAATCTGTCAAGTGTACAGTTTTTTAAATTTCTAATCAGGAAAATGACTGGAGTGCTTAGAACTAATAAAATTGATGTGAGGTGCACATGATAGTTTGTTGTCCACCATTATACCTAGAAACTTTACTTCTTTAGACATATTAGATACAGGTATATCTTTTAAACTAAATATGTGCTGCTGCGTTTTCTTTTCATTTAGCAGAAAATCATTGGCTCGAAACCATACTTCTGCTTGTAACAGGGTGTCTGTTAATCAAATCCATCATTGAGCTAGCCACCATCTCTACAGGCTGATGGCATCAATGTATTGTGTCAATGTATCTTCAGTGACGCATTGATGACTTTAGGAATAGAAATGCTGCCTCAGCACTGAGCATCGGAATATGCTGCATATCTACCCTTTCCTTAGAATCTAACAGAATTAACTACCTAAGGTTGCAGTGGCAGCAAGTTATTCTTCAATATTTCTTTATAGTAAACACCTGGAATATTAATACAACAATTATGTAGTGAAATGCTTGAGTTTCTAGTAGTTGCTTGTTTGTAAATTAAGCAGGGACCATTGTGCGCTGGTGACGATTATGCGATGAAATATGGTATCTGTTTAAGATATTTACATGAAGAGTAGGATGTGTAACTTGAATTTTCTATAGGAATTTTTGGAAGGAATTTTATATGGTTTTGTACAACAGGTAAACCATAAAAGATGCATAGACATGTACTATACAAAAAATCTGATGTGTTGCACTCACATAGCTTTCTCTGCTCTGGTACAGACTATTCCTACAAACCTTAGCTATTCTCATGGTGTCTAGCCTGCAGGAAAACAGGGAAAATCTGGGAAATCATCTGGAATATAAAATTACACCTTGAAAACTAGGAATTTACCTTGATTTTCACCGCTACCCTTGAATTTTGCCTAAAACACTTGTGTGTTACATTCTGAGATCGTTCTCGCTTACTTGAGATACATGCTGCTCACGAGAATGATGATAAGGCCATTTACACTCTCGCACATGACTTATGCACTTGATGTTACAGACAGAATGCATCCTGAGGCTCCAGTCACTGAAAATCATTGGAGAAAAGCGAAGATCATCTGCAGAGAAAGCCAAAGTCTGGAGTTAACACTAGCACTGACATTCACAATTCATAAGCTATTGCTCTGCTTCCTAATGCAACAATAGCATCACAAAGTAAACAATCGTTTACCTGTCTATTCAATTAAACTGGTACTGTTAAGTGCAATTATTAGCTTAAATTACACTATTTACTAAAATTAAAGCTTACACTATAGTTATTGCCTTTCCCTCTCTTGCAGCCACTTATTGACACAAGTAAATAATTGTATGCATATCTTCCTGTTAGTTTCAAATTATGGATGTATATTCAGTTTGTCTTAATAGGTTTGAGAAAAGTGGTTCATTGAAATCAATATTATTTACAGAAGTACAAATATATATACACACATTCCTCTCTAAAGTCATAATTTTGCTTGTGATTTGATGATTATTCACAACTTGTTGCTTCTCTCTCTCTCTCTCTCTCTCATAGCAAAGAAATGTTGATGTTCCAAGCTGCTGAGCTATCTGGTTTTGCAAGATGATTGCGATGGAAAGTTTTCTTCTTTTTGGTGAAAAAGAGTATTCTGTGCAGCACAATTTTTGTTTTTCGATGTCTTCAGTTTTGGGAATGAGTACTTGTTCATTTTGGTTGTGAACCTGCTAAAGTTGCCATAGTAATGCGCGATTCTTAAGCACTTCAAGTAATTTTTCCATGGGAATTCCCTACACATTAAAAAAATCACCATGATAACGTTATTGTTAAAATATCTTATGTATTCCACTCACATTACTTTCTCCACTCTGCATAAACTATTCTTACAAATGCTTATTCCTCTGTCTACTTCATGTTAGTCAAGATAAACTTTTGCAGAAATAACCTTATTGCTAATTTTCTTGTAGGTGATGGAGGAACATGGTAATACAATAGACTTAAATCAATAGTCAAGTCTTCTAAGAGCTGCTCGCTATATGATCAGTATCAGTTTATTCACCAATGTAATAAAATTTACAAGGTTCGTCAGATAAAAAAACATAAATTTTACAATTTGAAGAATTTTGTACATAAGACAAGTGAATACATTTACAATTTTAATTATAAGTTTTACGATTTTAAGACTTGTTTCATGAGGTATACAATACCAAATTACAATTTTAGTTTTGTACACACAACTATCAGATTTTAACTTCAGAGCTACTCTTACCAGAGAGGTAAACTAACAGCATACAGTTCTTCCTGCCTTATACTCTTCTACAGAAGGCGTGGTCCTCCAGACATTCTGGGGGTTGTGAGAGAGCGATGTGACCGCCAAAACATAAAAATATGGTGCTCTCTAAAAAGTGGTTACATTTACTGCTAAGTCTCTTCAATATATTGGAGAGCAAGAGGATTAATGACTTCATTGTCAGAAATCCAGCATTAGCTAACAACAACAACTCTTCTACAGAATAAAATATATTTTTGATGAGATAGGACTTTATTTCCATTCTCATTTTCACCTCATTCTTTATTTCTTTAATTTCACCAGGTAAATGATTATATAAATCCTTTGCATTACTCTCAATACATTTCTTACCAAGGACTACTTCTAAAATAGTTTTGCCTATTTCTAGTGTCATGATTGTGTACGTTCATGTTTTTATCGTCTTTATGTGCCTTTATTACATGCTTGAGACATTCATAAATGTACAAGCAAGGTAGTGTTAGTAAATTTAATTCTTTAAAAGCGTCTCTACATGAGATTTTAGTTTGTATTTTTTTTATTACCCTTATCGCTCTTTTCTGTAGTCTGAATATTTTCAGTAAATGTTTCATATTTGCCAATCCCCATAGTATCAGCCCGTATTTCAGATGCGAATGTACAAAAGCATAATATACCTGTATTACACTATCCTCTGCCATAATTTATGCTACCTGTTTTAATATGTTGTTGTTGTTGTTGTTAGCTAATGCTGGATCTCTGACAATGAAGTCATTAATCCTCTTGCTCTCCAATATTTTTCACTGATGACATTGAAGAGAGCAATAGCAGTAATAGTAACCACTTTTTAGAGAGCACCATATTTTTGTTTTGGCGGTCACATTGCTCTCTCACAACCCCCAGAATGTCTGGAGGACCACACCTGTCGTTGGTTTACGGGTCTCACCGACCTGACCGGGAGAGTTATCAAAATAAATTCACCGACCACATCCTCTGATCACGAATCACAGGACATATTACATGCCATGACAGGTCAGCATGTTAGGGATTACGATTTTATAGAGAAATGGAGAAATACCACTATTTATTTTCTTTGAAATCCTTTCTATATGTTTATTCCATTTTAAATTATTATCAATAGTTAATCCCAAAAACTTAATTTTATTTATCTGTTTGATTTGTTTATCTTGTATTGCCAAGGTAATATTTGATCGTGTTTTGTTGCTTATACTAATTTGCATCCATTGTGTTTTGTTTATATTGTCAATTCTGCAAAATGTCTATCTATGATTTTTAATGTTTTATTTGCTTTGATCTGCATATCAACTGTAGTGTTGGCAGTTACAACTATGGTAGTGTCATCAGCATATCCTATAGCTAGACCTGCTTTGTGTATTTTTATAAACAGACTATTTATATACAGGATGAATAGGTATGGTCCCAACTTTGAACCCTGTGGTACACCATGTGTTATGCGTTTAAATGGAGATCAAACTTTTATAAGATTTCCATTTGTGTTGTGTACTATCTCTACACATTGCTTTCTATTTGTCAAGTAAGATTTTATCTACTCTAGTGGTACACCTCTTACACCATAATTTTCTAATATTTCTATAAATTTTTCAATGTCTACACAGTCGAATGCCTTCGAAAGGTCAAGAAAGATTACAAGCACATATTCTTTTCTGTCTAATGCCTTAATAATTATGTCGTTTCCCTTGCTAATTGCATGTATGGTCGATTTCTTTTTCTGAAAGCCAAACTGATACTCAGATACAATGTTAAATTTGTTGAAGAATTTTTGCAGCTGTTCTAGAAATATGCCTTCCATAATTTTTGAAAATCCAGAGCACAAAGATATTGGCCGATAGTTTTCCATCATTAGTTTGGAACCCTTCTTTTTATAAATTGGTCTATTGTATACTTTAATATATTTAGAAATGTTCCACTGTAAAAAACTTTCATTTATTAGGTGTGTTAGAATCTCTACTATCTCATGTTTGCAATATTTGATCATCTCATTTGAGTACTGATCTAAGCTATAGGATTTTTTACACTTTAATGAGTTTATTTGTTTGATGACTTCTTCCTTTGTAGTTTCTCTTACTACTAAAGAATTGCAGATTGCTGTTTCATTTGTTGATTGCATTTTCATTTTCTTTATTCCCAAACTTGTTACAGTATTTATATAATATTCATTTAGTGATCTGCTTATATCTTTTGGATTTAATATTAGCTCATTATTTGTTTGAATTTTAAGATTTTCTACCCATTTTGAATCACTTTCTTTATGAATGACCTTCATCATATCCCATGTCTTTTTATTTGTTTTCAGCATTTTGAATGGTTCTTCTGTTATGTAATTTCTTTGCTTCATTTATTACTTTATTTAGTGTGTTTTTATAGTTTAAAATGCACCTGAGAGACTTCTCCCCTAGCGTATTACACTTTAGACTATTTAGAAACTGCTTTCTCGCTAAGGACCTATTTATGCCTTTAGTCAGCCAGTTGTCAGATTTATGTTTATTGCAGAACACCTTTCGTAATGGTACTGACTCCTCAAACATGATCTTAATGTATTCATAAAGTGCTCAAACTTATCATGTATTCCTGTTGTGTTATATATGGTTGTCCAGGTTGCCTGTTTAATATAGGCTCTTAGAGAATTTAATGTGGTATTATTTATGATTCGTTTGATTTCTACTAGCGATTTAGTTGTCCCTCCTTGTATATTAATATCATTACATTCTACTAATTGCCCATAATGATCGCTAAGCCCACCCATGCTTATTGTTACCTTTACTGATTCCCTTTTTAAGGTTTGTGTATACGTGATCTATGCATGTTGATGTTTTCGTAATTCTAGTTGCACACGTTTGTATTTGAATTAGATTATTTCTTTGCAAAAGTTCCAGCAACGATTGTTTCTTAATTCCCTCTGCCAGGATATCTATATTCACGTCACCTATAACTATAATTTTGTTGTTTTTTATTATGTTGGTAAGGCATGTATCTAGTTTTGTTAGAAAATTAGTTTTGTCTGATATTGGGGGGGCTGTAAACTCCCAAAACTACTAGTTTTCTTTTTTTAAAATTTATTTCAATACCGCACAGTTCACAACACATTTCCTCAGAATATTCTTTGCAGTCAATTTCCTTATATTTTGTACCCTTTATTACATAAATTGTTACTCCCCCACTTTTATGGTTTTCTCTACAATAGCTACTTGCCAACACATAGTTTTCATAGCAATTTACCTTAATTTCCTCATGTTTTAGCCCATGTTCAGAGAAGACCAGTATTTTCGGTTGAAGTTCCATAATTATTTGTTCCACCCTTGCTCGTTTATTTGCGATATACGGGATATTTTGGTGAAATATTTTTAAATATTTTGTGTTGTTTGAATTTTCTTTATCTACATTTATTTTTTAACTCTTTTTTGTATCTATAATGTTATTACATTTAGCTACCTGTAAGCAAGGATTTACATAGTCACTCACCTTACCTGTTTGTGTCTGTCCTTCATGTCTTTTGCAGCCTTTTATTTCCTGTTTAGCTGTAGCTGTATCTCCCCTGGTCACTAGTTTCCCAGCCCAGTACACAATTTTATTACACTATTTATTATATTTCCCAGTTTGTAGGCTCCTTTCCTATTTAGATGTAAGCCGTCTCTCCCTAAACAATCACTGCCTATCAGCTTATTTACATCTACAAACACACTTTTTAAAACACACAGGCCCAACGTATATTTTCATTTACAAGTTTGATATACCTGGGGCTTACATCGTTTCTGTTTAAAATTCCATTTACTACCACTCTAGATTTAGGCTATTTGTTTTTAACACATTTTATAACACTGTATACGTCGCCCATAACCTCTTCTGGACACTTCCTAATGTTTATATCATTTGTGCCTACGTGTAGATAAACAAGTTTTGGTTCACTTTTTGCTGTCACGCTGTTGTTTAGTATCACGCTTTGCATCTGACTTGCTTTTATGCCCCTATACACTTGCATTTTGGCTACTTCACTCAGATTCAGATAACTTTCATTCTCTTTTCATAACCAAGAGATAAGATAAATGTCTTCCCATTTGAAAACATTTATAAGTATTGGAAAAAACAGACAAAATATAACAAGGAATATGGTTGACTCTACAAAGGAAAGTGTTTGACATTAAACTGTGTGTATTTATGAGGTCTACTTTTTTGTCTTTGTTTTTGTCTTTTTTTATGTCTATTTGCATTAATGCATGCAAACTGCATAAAAATGTGAAACAGTAGACATATTGTTTGTGCTAGATATTACTGAAACCCATGCAACAATAGTATTTTATTGCATATTTGTATATTCTTGTGGCACATAGCGGATTACTTTTGCACCTTTATAATTACATAGTGTTATCTATAAACATTCTATTAATGTTCAGTCTGAAAAGCCATAATTAGACAGTTTTACCAAGTTTAATATGGTACAGTAGTTGGGTTTAAAGTAAAATAAAACAAATTGTACAATTAACAATAGTCAACTTTATTCATCAACAATGTTTAGCTATAAACATACTGAGTACATAATCCCCTGTGGGCTTCATAATTAGTTTCATAAATGACAGTAATCTCTCAAATTACAAAAATGCGTACATGTTCAGTTTCACAGTGTGATCACAATTTGCTCTACTTAAACAAGAAAATCAGAGACTGCGAGAGGAAACACCAAGTTTAAAACTTTGCCTGCAGTGCAGCCTCCATCCTATGCTATAATGGCAGCAAAGCCACCATAGGGTACCAGAAGGGAGACTGTGATTGAGAGGACACTGGCATCCCAAAGCGGAGTGGTGCTCTGCACTTCGAAAGTAGAGGATACAGCGGAGCAATTGCATTGGCGGATAACTGAAGCTGTCCATCCTGCAAAGAATCAAGTTCAAATAAGGGTCATCAAGACACCAGGAAGTGGAAAAGTTTTGATTCTTATGGAGGACGAAGAGGATGTGGAGAAACTCTTGACTCATCCCAAGCTTCAGGAGATGATCATTGTGGAAAGACCCCAAAAGTGGAGACCGCGGCTAATTGTGTACGACGTCCCTAGATGGATCACTCCAGAAAAACTTCAGGGTATGACGCTCAAGCAGAATTTCCCTGATTGTTATCAGGAGTGTTTCCGAAAAAATTTTGAGCCAAAATTCCTCACTGGACCTAGGGAGAAGCCGGCAGTCCACCATGTCGTGGAAGTTGACCCAGAAATGCAGAAAGCCATTTTGAAGAAGGGACAACTCTATCTGGACTTTAGGTCATACACGATCAAAGACTATCTGGTGGTACCATGCTGCCATCATTGTCAGGGTTTAGGGCATGTCCTTAAAAAATGCCCCACGGACAAACGAGTCTGTGGCCATTGTGGTGAAGAAGACCATCTATGGAAAGACATTATTTCCTGGTTTTTATGCAAAGCCCCAAGAGCTAGCTGCACTAACATCTTTCCTCTGCTAGACAATGCAGTATTGTGAGTATATGGTCAGTAACGCACAAAATTGCTTTCATTGTTAGCAGTAGCTTTAAGAAGAATGTGTATAAATAGGTACACAAGTAAATTCCTGGGATGTATCAGTTAAAAATCTGCTATGTGCTGCAGTATTGATATAGCAGAAGGATCAATTCAGATGTATTCCACATAGTGGTTTCCATTTTTTCTGTTTTTACAAAAAAACAAGGAATATTTCCATGTTGGGTTATAAGGAATGATTCTAGAGAGTTTTCTGCCTATTTTGTGCTACATAACTTAATTTCACCAAAAATGTCACATAGTGGTCTTTCAAAGTGCAACGACAATATATATAAAGTGACCAGCTTTAAAAGATCTGACTCACTTAAAGCCTACTGCATTCCCATATCCACCTTGCACCTCAATAAAATTAGCAATAATATAATTTCTGCAAATGTTTATCTCGATTAACATGAAGTAGGTAGAGGAGTAAGCATTTGTAAGAATAGTTTGTACAAGAGTAGAGAAAATCATGTGAGTGGAATATATCAGATAATTTAAGAATATTGTTATCGTGGTGATTTTTTTTTAATGTGTAGGGAATTCCCATGAAAAGAGAACTTGAAATGCTTAAAAATCATGCAGCAGCACTAAAGGCAACTTTAGCAGTAGATCGCAACCAAAATGAACAAGTACTCATTTCCAAAATAGAAGAGATATCAAAATACGAAAATTGTGTCGCACAGAATACTTTTTTCAACCAAAAAGAGAACATTCCATAGCATCCATATTGCAAAACCAGACAGGTCAGAAGCTCAGAGCATCAAAGTTTCTTTGCAGAGAGAGAGAGAGAGCAGCAACTATAGGAATTTTCACGTTATGAAGGCACAATGCGCTCTTATGCACCATGCTCTTCTTATGGAAGATTCAAGTGCACCGTTGCCAAATGTACGTGTTTTCAAATGCGACTAAGATAAAGTATGAACATGCATTTAGGTGTGAAATGTGTCGAAGAGTACTATAGTATGCACGATAAACTTTTTATATAATTGTATATTTTTTTAAATGATAAAATCTAAAATTTTGTTGAAAGCAGATATTTTAACGTCTATTTTGTTCCGAACATCTAAACATGGTTTTAACCCAAAATAATTGCAATGAAAAAAAATCGGATTACCACTTGCTTTTATGGGCCAAGTTGGTATTTAGATTATGTCAATATGCCCAAACATATTTTTTAAAAAAAATAAAGCTTAAAACAAAGTGTTAGGATTCTTCGTTTATACAGTGGAAAATGTCATCGCTGGCTAATTCTCGTTCTCTAAGTCCACATAAAAGCTTCAGGCTACAAAGTTGTCAAGGAAATAATGAAATTATTGTTTATATACATATAGAACATCTCCAGTACCAAGGCATCCATGAATCACCATTTAAAGGCAAATGTTTGCAGCGCGTAATGCATACTGCCAACCTGGTCCTCGTGTCTTGGAGATCATGAAAATCAGATGTGGTGTGACAGTTGAAGGGCTGATAAGGCATTGTACTTCAGTGGAGGTTTTCTATAGGTTTCAGGAATCTGAGGTGTGAGCGAGTTTTACAAGTTCTCTGGTAATCTTGTGCATTACAGTTAAGAGATCAGTGTGCAATGGATCGCAGAAAAAAAGGCAAAATTATTAAAAGTGGCAAGCGAGAAACAATTCATAGTGTTTGATAATAATAGTAATAATAATATAACTAATAACACTAATACTAATAATGATACTAATACTAACAACAATAATACTAAAACTAAGAATAACACTATTAGTAACAGTAATAAGAACAAATACAATAATAGCAATAATATTAATACTAATAACACTGATAATACCTGCTAATGCTCACAATAATAATTAATAATAAACCTGGTTGTGAGCAAAAGCACAGTAATCACGGTGGCGCAACATACGTGGCAACGCTGCACTGATTCTCCATAAGAGCCGTTGTGCCTTCATGATGTAAAAACTCCTATAGTTGATGATCATCAGATCACAAGCAAAATTATGACATTAGAGAGGAATGTCTATGTTTATATTTGTGCTTCTGTAAATAATATTGATTTCAGTGAACATTTTTTTTTTCAAACTTATTACAACTAAAACTGAATATGCATCTATAATTTGAAACTCAGAAGAAAATATGCACACAATTATTTACTTGTGTCAATAAATGGCAAGAGAGGAAAGTGCATTATAATATAAACTTTAATTTTTGTAAGTAGTATAATTTAAGCTAATAATTGCATTAACAGTACCTGAGAGTGACTAACTAAACAGACAGGTAGGCGTACAATTGTTTACTTTTTGGCATTATTGTTGTATGAGGAAACAGAGCAACAACTTATGAATTGTAAATAACAGTCCCAGGATTATCTCCAGGCTTTGGTTTTCTCTGCAGTTGTTCAGTGACTGGAGCCTCAGGACGCATTCTGTCTGTAACATCTAGTGACTTACGTCACTCTTTCACTTGCACTATTTTTGACCAAGGTCGAGGTGTAGTCGAAGCTACATAAAGATTTGACCCACCAATAGCAGCTTGCATCAGCATTGCTTCACATGTGTGCGGTAGTGCATGTGTGCATATTGTATGTACACCATGCATGTACTTTTGGCAAGCTTTCCAGGTGGTTCTCTTCCTTGCAGTAATGGCATTATGTGTGGAAGCAAGAACTTAAAGTGCTGATATTTGGATGCTTGGGAAGATTGTGTGTCCTACCCTGACCTTGCGCCATAGATTCAATGTACGACAGGGAATCCTAACTCTTTCTGGTGTGTTTGGTGTAAATCTGGTCCAATTAATTTAGAATCCATGCGTAGGACACCAGCTGATCCAAAGCCATGCTAGTAGAAAAAACTCCAGAGCTACACAGAAACCAATGCAGCAACTTGCAGCATTTCATTTTTTATGTCATCTGCCTCTGACATAATGGACAATGAAGGTAAGTTCTTAACTTTTGTATAATACCATCATTTAATAAAGATGCAGCAGCCAAATATACAAAAATTGAAGAAAATTGCAGTTGTTAGGTAACATCCACATGTCTCCGTTATAATCAAATGTAATCCCTACCTATCAAAAAATGTAAACTTGATATTTCCAATCTAGCTAAATTTTATCTTGATTTTATTTTCACACTTATTCTAGGTTTCAAATTTAGAAAATACTGTTAACATACAAACACGTTGCCCAACAAACCTTTTTTTCTCTTATTTCACCAGCATGTTTTTTTTTTTGTTAACATTGTTCATAAGCAATGATGATTAACTTTTCTGTGAGCTCATTGACAAACAATTGTTTCTTAACATTTTAATCATGTTAAATTTATTTTGAGAATTTGGATAGTAATGTAAAACATGTATAAATGTGATCTTGGACATCCCCCAAGCCGCATGTGGTATTCGTGGTGGACGAAGCGGCGTCAGGGCGGGTTTTCTCCGGGTACTCCGGTTTCCCCCGCCATCTCATTCCACCGGTGCTCCATCTTCATGTATCATCAGTGTCACCACCTGCGGTGCCGTAGTAGTAAAAGCGGGCGTTAAACACTACAACAACATCCCCCAAGGGCTTTAGAATCATTGGTTTACCACTCACATGGTGTTCCACTGGCAGCAAAGTTATGCTTCTTAGAACGACAATAGGTCTAAAACTACATTAATTACTATGCATAACAAGTACATAAACATGAAGTGGTACTTATAAACTGAGTGCATTTTATCAAAACCACATGCATATTTATTTTTAAACAAAAGTAGAGCTTCAAATTGCTGTCACAAAACATATCTACAAAGGACAGTGGGCTGTGTGAGCGTCAGGGTTGCCAACATTTAAGAGTAAAATTATTGTACCAGCCACTCAGAATTATAGATTTGGATTCAAAATTATCGTACATCATAAAGCAAACGCTACAACAATAAAAATATCAGTATAATACTTATGAAAATATAAGAGTAATGATGTTTATTATATCCACTTACAAAATTGATAACCTCAACAAATATTATATTGCAACTTTAGTACTTATGTTTCTCGCGCTATTCATCTGAAAGTTCAGCTTCCTCAACTGTTGTAGCATTATACAAATTTGTTGTTGAGATAAACCTTAACATCTTCTCGGTGACTTGCAAATTTTAAGATCCACCACGTTCTTTCATAAGTTATGATGACAAAATGAGTTCATTTACCGTATCTAGTGCCAATCTGTTTCTAACTTTGGTTTTTATTAAACCCAGTTTAGAAAAAAAACTTTCACAAGAAGTGCTTCTGTAGGGCAAGGAAACCACTGATAATGCAAAGTCCGCTAGTTCTTTGAAATAAGTATTTCCACCAATGTGACATATGTTTAACAGCACTCCAGAAACTGTCAGGTTCAGGCATGTTCTTTATTTCACACGGAATATCGCTTATTCCGAGTTTTCTACATTGATCGTCAATTTTCTGAACAGTGCCTTCTTCATTGAGATTATCAGACCTAGGCACACTTGCAATAAGCGGATAAAGGGTAGCAGGCTTAGTAGCTATGGGGTGGAGACAATGAGGACAAAAGTGGTGTTATTTGTAATTAGTTTCACTTTGCTGGAGTGACAAACCAGTGAAAATGATATTTCGCCGATATCGAACTATCATACATTCAAATTATGTAATGCTGACCTGTCATGGCATGTAATGCGTCCTCTGATTGGTAATCAGAGGATATGGTCGGTGAATTTATTTTGATAATTCTCCTGGTCAGGTCGGTGAGACCCGTAAACCAACGGCAGGTGTGGTCCTCCAGACATTCTGGGGGTTGTGAGAGAGCGATGTGACCGCCAAAACATAAAAATATGGTGCTCTCTTAAAAGCGGTTACTATTCTGCTATTGCTCTATGAGTGAAAAATGTTGTAGAGCAAGAGGATTAATGACTTCATTGTCAGAAATCCAGCATTAGCTAACAACAAACATTCAAATTATCGTACACCCCCATAATTATCGTACAGGTTGACAACCATCGTACAATCATTAAAATTATCGTATGCCCCCATAATTATCGTACGAGTTGGCAACCCTGGTGAGCGTAATGCCGCACAGGTGGGAAACCTAAATATGAGGTGCTGCTTGGAGTAGCCGCAGAACCTAACTCCGAGCAAGTGGGAAACTTTTTATTCCATAAATCCAAGCTTTTATCCCACAATCTTATTGGCGTAAATTGTATTTAAATTCATCAGAAACCATGTTGCTTAACTTTTTTGTATATTTATCAACAGAAAATCGTGTTCATTAGCTTTTTGGTTATTTAATTAAATGTCATTAACTTTTCTGATTGAAACCTTTATTAAGGTGTGTTCATTCAAATTTCATATTGCGCATGTGCAAATTTCATTATATTGCACTATTTAGGAAATGTCCTACATTCAAATGAAAAGTTTCTGTGCTATGGAATGATAAAAGTAGCAGTGTGAAATAAAAATACATCATTCACTCAGAGTAACAGTGCAAAGTTGTCATCTGAGGAAAATATGTATTTTCAAATATGTTTCATATTCCTGGTTGGTTGATGTCTGTAGCTTATATGTTTCTTCTGATTGATCAGCATAGAGTAGAACAGGTTTCACAGCTCTCAGTTGGCCAACAGTGAAGTGCGAGGCTTTAGTTTGATCTTGCAAATGTGGCTGATATTGGTTAGTTGACGTAATACAGTGCACATTAAGTGAAATGGCTCCATCAGTACCAGTATTATATTCCCCAAAAAGTATTTATTCATTATTCATACTTCAGTACAAAATCCCCCAATTTAACTCCAGTAATTTTTACCTCTCCAGGGAATTAAAAGAAAGTTTACAAAACAAATCCATACACTTTAGAGGAACTTAAAAATAACATTCATCAAGAAATTGCTGCCATTTATGAGACGAAACTGTAGCATATAATGGCAATTTCCTAAGCAGGTGTCAAAAGCTTGAACAATGAAGGGAAGAACTTCCTTGATACCTGTGAATACTTTTATTTTTAAGTATTTACTTTTTGTTTCTTTGTTAGAAATAGAATGCGACAAACCACGCTATATTTACTACTGACATGCTGTCATTTGCTCAGTGCACATAGCAAGTAGCACCACCAGCTGGCGGAGAGCTGCAAAACCTGTTCTGCTCTATGCTGATCACCCAGTATCTTAGGCACTTAAGATAAGGGGAAATTTTAAATTTAGTTTTATTTTTGGATGCTCTTTAACTACCCCGTTTCTCAGTGTCTCATTCTATTTTGGGCATGAAAGACCGCTTAATTTTGTTCAAAGGCCCCTTTATCAGGTTTGAGGTTCTTGTAAGTGCTGTAAACCTATGACAAGACTATCTGCTTTACTTCCAAAGAAAGCCATTCTAAGGATTTTTACACCCAAAAAAAATTCATTGCCCTCTGCCATGTGTGAACTGCAACCTCAGCAGCTAGAGGCTAGCATGTTACTCCTAAGCCACGGAGGACAACAAGATAGGTGAAGCATTCCTGTTAAAAATAGTTATTTAGTTTCTCATAGGTGGCCACAATAAAAAGGACTGTAAACGAGAGAACTGTTAGCTAGTTATTGAATGTAAATAGTTTGTTTTTGTTGTATTTATGTTAATAGTGAAAGTAAATAAAAAGATTATGTTTATGAGATATTTATTGTCAACTGTTATTGTATAAATGATGACACACAAAAGCTTCTTGGATCCATGAGACCTGATTAAATCTGCAATTGCATTCAAGTCAAAAATTCAATTTTGAGGTTTCACCTTTATTATGCTTTTGTGCCTAACGTCTGTTTTTCTCTTTCTTTTAAGGATCTGTTAAGTCACTTTAATCTGTTAAGTCACTTGGAATGTCCACTAGTAAAGGTGTATCAACTGTCCTGATGACGGCACAGACCCGGCACCTGTTGCATCCACAAGCATGTTGATTAGCAATTGCACTGCCACATCATCAGTGCTAGAAACCAAGCTCTTAGTTTAGATTACTTCAAGCTTACCAATGGTGTGACAAAGGGAGAAATAATGCTTGAAATGCTCTGTGTGAGGACTGGGATGTTTGCAAGTGCTGTCAGAGAGATTGTCTGCTGTTATATGAAATATGCTCAGGCAGTAATATTGCACAGCAGATCACACTACAGATGGATAAGGTGTGTTACCTCTTAACATATGGTCTTGCACCTTATATATAGAGGTAGCTCATCCTGAAACTTAAAGAAGTTGATCGCATAGTCATTGGATTTGATGAATCTCTGAACAAAGTTTCACTGAAAGAACAGATGGATATCTCCAGGGCAGGGATGATTTTGTCAGAGATATTTGAACTTTGGCACCAAAGTACATGTTTTCCACAGGAAGAAATACTTTTGGATCCCTGGAATTTAAATGTTCAGGTTTAATGTAGCAGTCAAGGATAGTTCCCAATTCAGAAACAACAGATGCGGTATACTGTTTATGTATACAGGTATGTTAAGGAAAATAGTGTTTAAAAATGGAAAATACATAAAAAGCAGGAGATTTTGAAGTGTGTTACATTTTTAGCAGTAGATCAGTAGATTTACAAAAAAGCAGATCTGCAAAATCAGTAGACCTGGCAACCCTGATCTGGATATTCTTTGAACAAGAATCCTGAAGTCACACTCTAGTGTGACTGACTACCAGAGACCAGCTCCGGGGGTAATGCCTCCAGACCATGGCACTACTTAAAGAACGGGGAAGAAATATGTATTTTAAGTTGTTTGTATACTCCAAATGCAGTCATACTTACTATTCTTCAAGGCGTAATGAAATGTCTTACCTAACAACAGAAAACCACAGAAGCTGAAGGAAGCAACTACAAGTTGTGAGTCTGAAACACTATTATATTCCTATTTTATGGATCTCTGCCACTTCATGTCTTAACTTGGATAGACAGCATTGTGGGCATTTACTCATGACACTGGCGGTACGTGGGGGCAAGGGGATGCCTCAAATCCGTGCCAGTAAGTACCTGTCATGGCTATCATTGGCAGCACATGCGAATCATAAGTACCAACATTATCATACACTTAAGACAAAGTATGCTCTGTTGAGAAGTGAGAAACAAAGGCATTATCACTCTTTGCAGTGTAAAAGTTAGAGGAAAATTGTGTTTTGCTGTATCACATTCGTCATTCATTTCCTATTGTTCATACTTAAATTAATCATAGTGTTCTAATCTGTTACGTGCATTGCCAGCAGTACAGCAGATAATTTAAAGAGAGGTCTATGTCTGCATATCTGCTATGTAAGCTAAAAACTGTTACATGCACAAGTACTGCAATGTCGTATTTTCTTTATTTAACTAACATGACTAAATTAAGTTTTTTACAAAGTAACCCATTTTCTACATTATCCTTAAAAGACATGGACAAATCTGCTCCTGATCTACACATAAATATAAACAAACAGGTAATGGGTTAACCACATAGGAATTAAATAGGACACTTACACAAAAAAATAAGAGGTTCTGTGGATGTTAATTAAAAAATGCTTTATTCTGCTTTCTATACATTTTTTTTTGGTGGCGATAACCACTGGTCAAAAGGTGTGGTGGATTTAGTTCAGGCGTGTGGAAAGATTAAGGTACCTACTCAAGTACCTTAAGTTCAAATGTTTATATGTTGCTCAGTAGCTCAATATTTGCTTGAAAAAAAGTTGGCTAAACTTCCAATACTGACAGATATGATTAGTTTCATGTTGTCACTGTAGGTGGCACTTAAAGTCAGTCAATGTGCAATGGAAAAAAATCACTACTACTGATGGTGGTGGTGTACATATTTCATCATATAACTCAGCATCATTTCAACCATTTCTTTCATGCACTGTTGGATATCCCCTACCCACTTGTTAAAGGGTGTGAACAAATCATTTTTAAAACAAAACAAAAAAAAAAGGTCTAAGAAGTAATACTGGTACTACCAGTGCATCCATGCTTCATGTCACTGCTGACTACAAATGACTCAAGAAAGTTACTGAAGTCTCACTGGTCTTGTCACCTGGCACTGCCAATATTGAGCATGGATTTTCTATAAATGGCAAAATTATTGCAGAAAATATGAAGGAAACATCACTTGTTACTCAGCATACCATTCAAGATTTTACTTGTAACATTGCTGAAGGAGATATAAGAAAAGTAGAAATAACAAAATCTTTGGCACTGCAAAAAATGCACATTGCAGTTATAAGGAAACACTGAAAAGGGTACATGAGTTACAATAAGCAGCCTATCAAATAAAAAGAGTTATAGGGGATTCTGAGGAGCAAGTTCAAAACCTTCTAAAAGAAAAAGGAAACATTTTGGAGAAAGGGACAACTGCATGCTAGTTAAATAAATTCACAAATTGGAATTGCAAGAATGAGCCAGTGCCTAATTTGATAACTTTGTAATCACACTACCAGATGTTTCTATGTTGAAAACACAAAGAGGCATTTCTGCATCATCCACAATTAGCTTAGGGGCTGAAGATGGACACAAACCAAAATTTGAGCTGCTAATACAGTGTGTCACAATTAACTGTCTGCCAAATTTCTAATTTTGGTTATCAACTTTGCATTTACTTTGTTATAATAATTCATACTATGATTGTATGTTGTACTATAATATTAGTTAAAATAACATTTCAGTATTTTCTATAAAAACATGGTACTCAATTAAAAGATTTAAAGCAAATGTTATAGAAATTCTAGAAATGTGTGCTTGGTTCTCAACTAGTATTTCTTTTATAATTATAAAATCTGAAAAAATTGCTTTATGATACATGATTTGTGACACCTTTATATTAAACGACCACAGGTTTGTAGCAAAGCAGTATCAGTTTTGTTATTTATGTATGGGCTATGGTACTGTAAAGCACCAAATGAGCATAATTTTTATATGAGTTGAAGTTAAGATGGTCCTAATGAAGTGTGCTGTAGATAAACACAGTAATAAATGGAGCAAAGAGTATTAGTTTGGCTCAAAAATACATTATCATTTGTTTTCAAGCGCCCCAGTTTTTATGAGAATTGAATGGCAGATTGAAGAACAGAGGTACTATTCATGTTTTTACACAAGTTTGAGAAAAGGAAAAGTAGTGTAGGTCACATTTTATATTTTAGAAAAATAAGTGTTCCTTAGAAAGAATATTATTGTTCATGTAAGAGTTGCTAAGTATGCACTCTTCAAATAAAACCTTTTTAACAATTGGTGTAATACTTAGATTTACAGTATTTTTCAGAGACACTGATTTCTCACTACCAAAAAGTGTGACTTCAAACTAGAGGTAGTGTACATCATAGTGCATTCTCATTCATCATTTAGCTACATATATAAATGAGGGGAAGTGGGGGCATAATAATGTCATTGAAGAAAACATATCCTGGAGTTTCTATCCCAATTTTAACACCATGTATCTTAGATTACTTTCAGTTACCATCATTGGCTCCTGCCCAGTATTGTTTATAAGTTTGCATGTCTCCTTGTAAAACTTGAATTTGGTTTTCAAATTTTGCTAGACATGCTGTATTCTTCTATCTGCTTCATGTTAATCAAGATAAATGTTTACAGAAGTTATCTTAATTGCTAATTTTCTTGCAGGTGCAAAGGGAATATGGGAATACAGCAGGTTTTAACTAAAAGTCAGATCTTTTAAAGCTCGTCATTATGTGATGCCTCTGAAATTCCGTTTTCTTTGCATTCCCAAAAGATAAAAAAATCTGTTGTGTTGCACTCACATGAGCTTCTCTACTCTTGTACAAACTGTTCTTACAAATGTTTATTTCTTTATTTCATGTTAATCGAGATAAACATTTGCAGAAATTATCTTATTAGTAGGTGAAAGGGGAATATGGCTTTAAGCAATAGTCAAATCTTTTAAGAGCACAGTTGGTAGCTATGTGTTGGCTTTGAAGTCCTGTTCTCTTTATGGCCAAGAAATAAACAAATCTGTGTTGCACTCATATGACTTTCTCTACTCTTCTTCAAACTAATCTTACAAACGCCTATTTCTCTACAAATTTCATGTTAACCAAGATAAACATTTGCAGAAATTATCTTATTGCTCATTTTCTTGTAGGTGCTAGGGGAATGCAAGTAGGCTTTAAGCGATATCAAATCTTTTGAAGTTGGTCGTTATGTGATGGCCTTGAAATTCTGTTCTCTTTGCATGACTAAGAGATAAAAAGATGAATAACTTCCCATTTGAGAAAAGTATAAGTATTGAAGAATTCAGACAATTAACAAGGAATATCTCCAAAATGGTTTACTGCATAAAAAAAAAAAAAAAAAAAAAATTTACATAAAGTGTGTGTTTAAACAAGATCTACGTTTTCTGTGTAGTGAGATTCTATCTATCTTATACAGTTTATAAATTATACAAAAATCATCCACAATGAAAAGGACTTGCCAGAAAAATGAAGATACACCTTTATTTGTCATGAAAGTATCTTAAACATATATTTTAATCAAAACCATTCGAGCCATTTTTGATAAAGTCAAAATTCTCAAAACAAAAAAAAATACTCCATGTAAAGGATAGTCTGGAGTGGGAGGATTTTCTTGAAAATCCCTGTGTTGCTTCCTAGGAAAATGTTGAACTTGAATACCAAGTTTAACATGTAACCGACTTCGTTTTTGAGTTATACTGTTCAGGTACAAATACATACACACTGACCTTTTTCTAAAACTGTTTTTGTTTATTAGATTCAGGGTGTTCCAAAACATGTATTTGTGGTGAAATCTCAATATCAAATTTTTGGGTGGAATGCAATGCTTCTACTTGCTATACATAGAGAAAATTAAAATGTAGGTCTCTTTTAAAGCACAATATTTTGGTGGCATCAGCCATTCCTGAGATATCTGTTGTTATGGAATTGAATTTTTCAGTTCTTCATTATGTTTTAAAAGTGAATGTTGTTACAGTGTACACTATGTCATTGGAAAGACTGGAATTTTAAGGCCATCATATAATACACTGCTTTTGAACTTCTTGACTGTTGACTCAGTATCTCCTGTCTCCTTGTATCTACAACAAAATGTGTAATGAAACTATTTCTGAAAAGCATTATCTCTGTTAACATGAATTACGTAGAAGAATAAGTTTTCATATGAATAGCGTGTAGAAGCTGTATAAAAATAAACAATAGTGGTTCAACAATGATTCATTAGAATGTTGGCAGCTTTAATTGCTTTCTATGGCAGATTTGTAATTAATATAAGGTCTCAAAATGTTTTTCATATCATGAATGTTCTTAAAAATATTTCTATAAAACTTAATGCTAAAATCAAAAGGGTAGAAAATATCTAAGAGAAACTGATTTCCCATGTTAAATCCATGTCCAGTGATTTGATTTCCACCCTCTATATTAAATGGTGTAATACAGTGTATTGGCCAGATATATTTGGGTTGCAAGGGTTATGAAATGTGCCTAACTGGCTCCAAGTTAGTTCAGATACGTAAAAACGTAAGTATGCTCCCATTAGCGGGGAAAGGGGGTGGGGACAATGAAGCTAACATAGTATAAACCAAGGATACATGCTCACTTTAGATGGTGTGCATCATCATGCTTCTCATTCTAAATGCATTTCATATTCATGAAATATTGCACTTGAAGATGGTTGAAGATATTAGTTATCAGAAATACTCAGGATAGTGTATGTTCTACAGCTAAAGGTGGAAGCTTCTTTCAGAGCCTTTATATTGCTGTTTTCTTTGATAATTTTCCTATAAATATTGCAAGTTGTACTTATGAGATTAGATTCAGGCTAACACAAAAACAATGAATTCTTCTTTTGTCCTCTAAAGCTATTGTTTGAAAAAACATTTATTGCTACCCATAATGGATTCCTCACAGCAACTTTGTTGCATTTGTTCATCTGTCTAAACATTTAGTTTTAACGTTCCACTTATTATTGTGGGTCATTAGGAATGTATTTGAGAGTAGTAGACAGGGATATGCTACTTATATCTGTGACCTATTACACCCTTATGTAAAATCAAAGGGTTTTAATGTATAAGAACCATATATGTAGTATAATTTATTTTATATATGCTGGTGCATATGTATATCTTTTTCAGAAACTGTAATAATATTTTTCTTTGTAATGTTACTTTAAAAATGATATATGAATTATTCAGTGTGAAACGTATGTGTCGTGCTTATATTTTACTATGATGCAGATACTTATTTAATGACATACGAGTATATGCACATACATTCACTAAAATGCTGTGTAAACAAGGAACTTCACATTTACCTATGTTACAAAAAGAAAATTATGCTTTAGTAATTTATTTTTAATTTAGTGTAGATTCAATTGCAGATTATATGAATTTTATTTCTACAACTTGCTTGCTACATTAAAAGGGGGTCTAAAGGGAATAATTATGCAATATGCATAAGTTAGATCTCAGCAGGCTTTTATATTGAGCATTGTTTGGAACCTCGGTTTACTACCAATTGTTAACTATCAGCCTAAAGAAAGATTCTGTGTATACAGTGTATATATGTATAATATTTGAGTATATTTTCTTTTTACAGTTAAAGCTCCCCATTAATTGCTTTATTCTGTTAATTTTCTGTATGAAATGTGACTGTTGACACTGAAGAGTATAAATACAAGGGAATAAATTGAAAATACAGGGAATAAGGCATGCATTTTTCGCAGTATGCTGTTTTAATTGCTCTGCACACAGTAGATAGCTTAAAGTTTTTTGAGAAATGAGCACATATATGTCTTTGTGAGAGGTAATAGTTTTCACTTGTATAATAATAGTGCAGAAATATTGTATATGTTGTCTATACCATTATACCCATAAAATAGAGACAAACATCAGAATCATATTATGATTTACATAATGATAATAAATCTAGTCTTATATATTTTTGTGAATTGCAATGGTATTTAAATGTAATTTTTTTTTCATGTGTTTTGTCCTAAATCAGTGGCATAGAGGAACTGTATAATTTACCTACCTAGTGTTTTCCGCTGAGTAAAGGTATGGAGTCTGTAGTTCCTCCAGTATAGTGTATATATACTGGATGTCCCAAAAGAACACCAACAATGCTTAGTATGTTTTGCAGGATGGCAAACTGATAGGTTTCAAATAGGAATCCCTGTGCATTGCATGATTTGGACACTGTGGCACATCTAAGTTTGCGAACAAACAGTTCTGACAATTTGTTAAGATTTGTCTTGGTATCTTATTACGGAAGGTATGCAACTGTTTAGCCATCTGTGTACTGGGATGAATGACCTGAGTATAACAACATTCCTGTGCATGTGCTAAGTTCCTCCATAGATCCCTTGGTGCGCACCCTATTGCGGTACTTATGTAGTTTCCAGTACAGTAACCTTTTTTTAAACAGAAGTGTGACACATGCCAGTACATAGCTGCTGAAATGGCTGACTTGAGCTCCAGCACACTTCGATGCAAATGTGCAGAACCACCTCAACATCGCATATTCAAATAGAGCAATTGTAGAGGTGAACCAGTTCCATGGCGAGCATGGTTGCCAGATCTGATACCTCTTAACTATTTTCTGTGGAGTTGTATGAAAAGTATCTTTTATTTAATTTATTCAGTTCAATACAGTGGAATACACAATTGAACCATGTCATGAGTCAATGCATAACAATATATAAAAGGGTACCCTATAAGGGTCCATGTTATAAGATACATAAATAGAAAAGCATTTAGTGATTACATAGTATATACAATATAAGTAGATAAGAAGTTAAAAGTACAATTAGTATAATCAAACAGATCATAGAAAAGATCTATAAGTTTAGGTATCCTTCAATACTGTAAAAAGCTTTGGTTATTAAATAATTTTTTATCCTATTTTTAAAGGTATTATAATTTTCATATGATTTTAGATGTTCAGGCAAAGCATTATAAAACTTCGCTCCCATATAACTAGGGACCCTCTCTGATAAATTTAATCTGGTTCTGGGGAGATTTAGTAATTGATTATTCCTGGTATTGTATGTGTGAACATCTGACATGTTTTTCATTGGGAATTTAAATTGAACTAAATATAAAATGGTTCTATAGATGAACAAGTTTGGTAATGTATGATGTATGGCACTCCTGTAACATCAGTGGAGGACCTTATGGCTCAAGTCCATGGAGCAATTGAAAATCTTCAAAGACAACTACACATATTGGGTCATGTACATGAGGCTCAGCACCACCAATATAGGCTCTACGGTGATGTAGCAGGTACACACTTCAAAGCCCATTTGTAATGTAGACAGCTTGATGTTGGGTTTGTTGATGAAATGTGAACATGCACCCATCTCACATTTTGATGCGCTACAGTGTCCAAACCATCCATTTCTGGACAGGGTTTCCTATTTGAAAACTGATCAGTTTGCCATCCCGCACAACATACTAAGCATTGTCTGTGTTTTTTGGGACGCCCTATGTACACACACACACACAGAGTGTCTCACCTAACTCTGTGACCTCAAATATCTCCGGAATGAAACAAAATATGAAAAATCCAATTGGCCAGGAATGTACCTATATCAGGGGCTCACACAATGAGACAGTATGCACAATCCATAAAAGTAAACGTTAAATAACACTTCCAACACAAAAGTTGCATTTTTTAAAATGAAATATGTATGTTTACTCTAGCAAAATGAAAACTAGAGCTACAATTATGGATAACACGCTTGGTTTCATCTTTCTAAACCTCATACATTCTGAAATATATGACTTTTAGAGGATGGCAACGGCATCACAGTTTCTGATATAATGCAGCACATCCAGTACTGTACTCAGAGGAGGGGTTGCTTGCACTGTTCTGTAGCCTGCTGTAAACAAACCAATATCAGCTCAGTGTGTTCTAGCTTCAGTGTACCAGTGTCTTCTGATCTGCTCTGCTACACCGCTGTCATACTGGATAGGATGGGGAGGTCCTGTGAGATGGCTAGCACAGTTTTGACGCAGTCCCAATGGGACTTCTTTCTCTGGGGTGCAGTGAAAGATAGTGTGTATCAAGAACTTCCAATGACAGTAAGGATATTGTCGTTGTGCCTTGTAGAACCGCTATTTGCAAGAACATTAACTTTTGAGGAGAAGCAGAAAACATTCTCAATCTTATCCAGACTGTCAATAATGCATGAAAACTGCATAAACACGTGAAACAGTAGATGTTATATTCTCTATGCTAGATATTATTGAAACCCCATGCAACAATACTATTTTATTGCATATTTGTATATTCTTGTGGCACATAGCAGATTATTTTTGTGCCTTTATAATCACATAGCGTATACGTGTTTTGTGTGATCTATAAACATTCTATTAATAGTCAGTTTTAAAAGACATAATTAGGCAGTTTTACTGAGTTAAACATGGTTCAGTAAGGTTTAAAGTAAAATAAAAAAAAATCTGCAATTAACCGTAGTCAACTTTATTCATCAAGAATGTTTAGCTATAAATATACTGAATACATAATTCCCTGAGAGCTTCAAAATTAGTTTTATAAGTGACAGTAATCTCAAATTACAAAAATGCATACTTGTTCTAGCAGAAAACATTCTCAATCTTATCCAGACTGTCAATAATGCATGAAAACTGCATAAACACGTGAAACAGTAGATGTTATATTCTCTATGCTAGATATTATTGAAACCCCGTGCAACAATACTATTTTATTGCATATTTGTATATTCTTGTGGCACATAGCAGATTATTTTTGTGCCTTTATAATCACATAGCGTATACGTGTTTTGTGTGATCTATAAACATTCTATTAATAGTCAGTTTTAAAAGACATAATTAGGCAGTTTTACTGAGTTAAACATGGTTCAGTAAGGTTTAAAGTAAAATAAAAAAAAATCTGCAATTAACCGTAGTCAACTTTATTCATCAAGAATGTTTAGCAATAAATATACTGAATACATAATTCCCTGAGAGCTTCAAAATTAGTTTTATAAGTGACAGTAATCTCAAATTACAAAAATGCATACTTGTTCTAGCAAAGGTTATTATGAACTTTGAATATTAACATCCCAGAACATTTTACAATAATCATGGTAGTAGTGTGTGCACAGTTTCACAGTTTGCTCTGCTTGAACACCTATTTTCAAATCAAGATTAGAAACTCGGAAACAATTCTAAAATTAAAACAACACATATGATTTTACCTCATAGACAATCATGAACTTTGATTTTGATGCTTCAGACCATTATAAAAATAATTATAATCTTTGTGAATGAATCTTTTCAGACCTTGCAAACTGTCATATTTGAACTTCTCAATCTTCATGAGCTCATTGTACATGGGCTGCACTTTGTTGTGGCATCCTTTTTGTCTTCTTTGAGGAAGAATCTGTCATTTGTTTGAATGATTAATCTTGTAGAACACCTCACCTTCTTTATCAGTAACTGCAGGATCCCCTTTCTTCTTGCAAAGACAAATTGAACTGTAGTTAGAAGATACATGTTCATAATCTTTGAAAACTGTATGATCCAAGTAATGTATTGTATATGGCTTATTTTATCTGGCTGCTACTACTTTGGATAAGTAATGTGCAGGCGAATAAATTGGTGAAGCGAAGAGACAGTCCAAAGTAGAATGGACGCTGTTGACCTCCATAATTGTATGCCCTTTCTCCAAAATAATCAGCTCTATTTTTGTGTTGAGTTTTGTTGAAACATCTGACAAGACTCTAACCAAAACCTTATTTTTATTCTGATATTGACAGCTGTCCGATATTAGAAAAAGCTTGCTTGCAATACCAGTTTCCTTTTCTAAAAAGTCAATTATGCTGCTTTTGACTTCATTTGCTGAGACTTTTCCTTCTCCTTCATGCCAGAAATATAAATGAAGATCCTTTGTGTTTTTTATGTAGATGCTCAAGTTGTGAATCTGAAGCTTCAGACTATAGAGCTGCTTTGAAACAAGCAGCTTGGGGCATAATAATACAGTTTGAACATCCATTGTCGACACAAGGTTTGTTTCTGTCATACAAGATTCAGCTCTTTCCATAGCTTTACGAGCATCTTTTTTCTTTTTAACATGAATATTAAACTCATCTTCTGTTAGATTACCTTCTTTAAATGCCATACAAGTATCACACTGATCTTTTCTAGGCTTGAACACAGAAATTTTCTCTGCTTCCAAGATTTCACAGGTTCTCTTCCTTTGTACATATTTTGCTCCATTCTCTTCACACTATAACCTATAGATTTCATGCATATTGTTAACAGATTTAAAATCAGGTTCCACATAAACTTGATTACTAGAGGATCAACAATAATGACTTGGCACTTCAGGAATTATCCCCAACCACTGCTTCATGGAATCTGATTTAAGTTTCTTTGAACTGCTTGTGTCCTCATGTTGCGCCAAATTTTTCCATTTTATTGTTCAATTTTTTGCCTTATTGCTATTGTTACACAAATGGAAAGATTTCACCCACTCATCAAAGACATCCTTTTTTAGATCTGTAGTTACAAGGAAAAAGTTCTTGCAAACTCTGACTTTCTTTCCGGCTTCTGTAGGCAAATAACAGTCATAGCCATACATTTTCTTTAGAAGCTCCTCAACAATTTTGCTTAGTCTCCTCCTAATAGTTGTACGAAAATTCACTAATCCATATACATTCGCCTTCTTTTCATCCCATGAGCTAAACTCCCACATTGTT
The DNA here is from genome assembly GCA_030765045.1 of Tenodera sinensis. Classification (NCBI taxonomy): domain Eukaryota; kingdom Metazoa; phylum Arthropoda; class Insecta; order Mantodea; family Mantidae; genus Tenodera; species Tenodera sinensis. The sequence goes on along the minus strand of CM060964.1, from coordinate 257,776,805 downwards.
TGATAAGCCTTTATCCTCTGATTTTCGTCAATGTCGCTATACATAAAACTCCTCTCTTATTAATTGGATTCCTTGCTTATGTGAGCATGTTATCGGAAGAAGTTTACGCTCGCCTCTTTCAACAACATTATAATACTGATTTCCTTTGTATTTTCTCCCTTAGTATTTTTCTCCATATTGTCTTAACTTCTGTTTACATTATCAGGATTCTACTTAGATTCTACTTGTTCATTTGTTTTAGTCCCTTCCTCTTTGTTTTCATTTGAGCTGCATGTCTTGTCAGCCTCAACTTCTGTCACAATGTTAACTTCATTTTCACTTGAAAGACCCAGAATGGGTAGATGGCCATCATCTATATCTTTATTTCCATAAGCAGAATGTACATTACTCAGTGGAGCAGTTTGTTTATCATATTGCATAGGAACTGAACCTGCATCCATGGGGCAAGAAGTCATCTGACAAATTAGTAATTAATTCATACCAAATAAAACATAAGCTACATAATGTGGTTAATCTTTTCCAATGGATTACTTACCTGGCAAAAGATCATCTTCCTGGTTTTTACTCAAAGCCACAAGAGTTACCTGCACTGACATCTTTCCTCTGCTAAACATCCTTAACTAATGCAGTATTGTAAGTGGCCAATAATGTATGTACCTGCCCTCATTGCTAGCAGTGGCTTTAAGAAAAGTGTGTGTAAGTGTAGGGGTAAATTCCTATGATTTATCAATTAAAAATCTGCTGTGTACCTGAGGTTACATTAGAAGTACTTTGAGAACACGTAAATCTGCTATGTGCTGCATTATTCACATTGTAGATTAAAGGATCAATTCTGATGCATTCCACTTAGCTTTTTCTATTTTTACAAAAAAAACTAAGGAATGTTTACATATTGGGTTATAAGGAACAATTCTAGAGAGTTCCCTGCTTATTTTATGCTACATGACTAAATTTCACCAAAAATGTGACACAGAGGTGTTTTTGAGTTGCAATGACGATATAGAACATTGTACTACTGCGGCAATATCTATAGAAACACTGCAATCTGTGCAACACTCTTTTGTTACCCATCTCCAAAAATGTATTGATGCAAATGGAGGGCACTTTGAACATTTGTTGAAGTGACAGTTTCTTCAGACAAAATGCTACTGGTGATTTATCGGTGCATTTTACATGTTGGATGTAGTGCACAACAATGAAGTCTCTGTGAGCTATAGACCACTAGTAAATGTGTTTACAAAATTGAAACCAAGCATTCTATCACCAATTGTAGCTCTAGTTTTCATTTTGTTAGAATAAACCTACATTTTCTGTTTAATAAAATGCAACTTTTTGTTGGAAGTGTTATTTGTTTACTTTTATGGATTGTGCACACATTTTCATTGTGTAAGCCCCTGATATAGGCACATTCCATGCCAGTTGGATTTTTCATATTTTGTTTAATTTCAGAGATATTTGAGGTTACAGAATTAGGTGGGAAATCCTGTATATGCACTTTTTTTCCCCTCCTCCTGCCATATATCAAAATCCCAAATGTAATTTTCAGTGAAAATGTAAGAAGTAAAGTATCAGTACTGTGCTGGTGCAGTCTATTATCAGTATTATCTGTGAGAAATTAACTTGTGATTGACACTTGCTGGGTGTGTTACCAGCTGACAGGCCCTTCAAGTAGCTGGCCAGTCAGGTAGTAAGAATGCATTGTCATCACAAGCCTGATACCAGCATTGCAACAGCTACAGGTTCAATGGAAATTTACATGCGTTTTCACATGCATGGACTTAGTAAAGCTACCAGGGATATTGACCATTGACCTTGGCTGTCAAGTTACTGTACTTGCTTGTTATATGTTTACTATTATAGAACAGGAAATATTGTCTTTCCATAACAGGGAAAAGTAAGAAAGAAAGAAAATAGAAAAGAAACCTAAATTATACACGACACTATTCTTATTTAATAAGTATAGGATGCGCATGGTAATATAACTGTAAACTTCTGAAGTGCAATGAGTTCTCGACACCTGGAATAATTTCTAAACAGGTGACTTAAACAAGTGGCAAAGGTGTAATGTCAAACATTTCAACCAGCAATGGCCTGTCACTGAAATATGCCTCACAGTCATTGTCGCTATCTATCCTATAGAAATCATCAACCTCTCAACTTTCTTTTCCCAGTAATCAGCAATTCTTTTAATCTTCTCATTTGCAAAACCCTAGGACATTATACATAATTTCTCGCCTTGTCGATGAATAAAATTGCATTCATTATGACCTGATGCAACTATTGCATCTGCATTAAGTATACTTCAACTGATACACTCTTCCTTGACATATCAAGGAAGTAAATGTTATTGCTGTTGTACATGTGATAGTGTCCAATACTCCTATTCGCTTTGTCAGGTAAGTAATAGTGCTGAGCTGAATCTTTGCAACCATTTCAGTTAGCAAAGTCTCCATTAGTGTTATACACAGTGATTGTGTAAGAATTTAATCATTCTAAGTATTAACTTGCATGATTTATTGTACATTCCTTTTCATATAAAGTGTGTTGCCAAATGATACAACCACCTGTGTGTTTTAGAGAGGACAGGCAAATGTATAACAGAAAACTTATACACATGACTCAGGTATTTATTAGATATATTTTAACATTATGTAATGCTTATGTGGGTCACAAACTGCACATTGTCCAGAATCCAGATATAAATCAATGCTTACCACCTTTCCAGTGTTGCAAAATGATACAACCACCGCATCTCAATAGCCAGTGTAGGAGCCTTGTTTGAGCACAACATTGAAAACATGATCACACATGCTGTCTATAATTTTCTGGAGTGTGGACACCTCTATATTTTCCTAAGCAGATATGAGGGCAACTTTCCACTCTGCGATGTTAGAATACTGTTTGCCATCAGCATACACTGAACAATATAATATGTCCCATAGGTTCTCAGTGGTGTTCAAATAGGATGAATTTGCAGGCCAGTCCATTACATGCACTCCATTCTGTAGAAACCATTTCCAGTTGGAGTTTGTAGTATGAATACCAACATTGTCCTGCTGGAGAATCCAACATGGACCTACAATTGCTTCCCCAAAAGGTAAAAGATGAACAAATCCAGTAGATCTTGGTAGTCAGTTGCTTTCATTCAACAAGCAAGGTTTGTTGTGCCATGATAACCAAACCATTAATGAACCACCTCCTTGATGCCATTTGGAAAATATCTGTTCTTATTTCCGCAAATCATATCAAGAGTAGGCTGCTCAATCTGGCCCATCTAAATTGAATTCTTTTCATCACTGAACACTACTTGCTTCCATTGGGTTCAGGTCACATGTTCCTTTGCCCAGGATACCCGTATTTGCATATGCACATCAGTTAGCGAGGCTGCCCTTTCTTTTTCTTGTACAACATGAACTTCTTCCTGGCTACCATTTGGGATAGGGTAGATTTGTGCACGTGAATGTTTGGATCTTGAGCCAATCTTTCCAAGAACATTCCACCTGCACATAATTGCTTTATTACACTTCTGTCCTGCCTGGGTGTAAGTTTCCATGACCTTCCAGAGGACTTCATGCTTTAATGCGTCCCAAGGTGCAAAAAGTTGTTCACAACGAAGGAGATCTGTGAATCCTTCTTGCTATTTCTCTAGATGACAAACCTTCCTTGCTGTAAGCGATTATTTGCCCTTTCTCCTTACCTGATAATGCTGGTTGACTTTCTTGAACACTTCCTTCACTACTATTCATGTTGAATACTGGTGTGCAGCTATTAGAAAATACAAATGGAGGGAGGAGGAGATAGAAGTCTTTTTGAAGGAGTTAGAATCAGAGAAATAGATATACACGCGAGAAAAGAACCTGTGCAGAAACCCTGTTTCTTTGCTGCGCATAGTGCTAGTGGTGGGGGTCAGTTCTGTTTCGGCAGTGCACAGTGCAGATCGGCTCCCTACAAGCATATGTTACACTTGCAGTTTGTAGTGCGTTCTGTGTAAAACTTTATAACAAGTTTTTGTAAGTATTTTTGTGGCTAGTAGCGAAAGTGCTTAACATGACTAGTAAAGCAAGCGTATCTGGTCGGTCGTTGAAAAGTGATGCTCGCAATATTGTTTATAATGTTGCTAATTACTTGAAAGATAAAAAGAATGAATTGAAATGGAGTTACAACGTTGCTGCATCGACAAGTGAAGCTACAGGAGTTATAGTTTAGTGAAACACATCATAAAGGAAGGGACTACGTCTTTGTCTACCACTGGTCAGGTCAAATTCTCAGCGCCGAAAGGGAAGGCTAGAGAAAGGAAAAAGAAAGTGGAAGTTGATACATTTACTGAGGGTATATTCAAAGGAAAATACACGAATATTATACAGTGAAGAAAGTAGTGCCAATGATACAGAAGCTCAAGCATGATTTGCAGAGTGATGGCAGTTTGGTATGCAGCAGGGAATACCAGAAAAAACTGGTTTTGCAATTAGGCTTTATATGGAAAAAATGTGCTTCTAAACGGCAGCTCCTAATCGAAAAGCCTGAAATTGTGTCCTGGCGTGCTAATTACCTGCGAACTATTCGTAGGCACCATGAACAGAGGAGGAATATTGTGTATTTAGACGAAACATATATAAGTGCTGGTCATACCGTCAGTTCTTGTTGGCAGTCTCCAAATGAGTTAGGGGTTACAAAGCCTATGGGTAAAGGACCCAGACTGATAATTGCCCATGCGGGAGGAGAAAACGGGTTTGTGCACAATGCTTTGCTAATGTTCAAATCTAAACAAAAAACGGGCGATTATCACGATGATATGAATGCTGTAAATTTTACAAAATGGTTAGAAACGCAAGTTATTCCTAATTTGCCCAGTAACTCTGTTGTCGTGATGGACAATCCTAGCTATCACAGTGTTCAGAAAAATAAAAGGCCAACAATGACGACACTGAAAAATGATGTAATGCAGTGGTTAAGGGACAACAATGTGTCGTTCAGCAGCAATATGCATAAACCAGAGTTATTGCAGTTAGTGAAGTCAGTGCTCAAAGAAAAGATGTACATAATCGATCAGATCCTCAATGCACGTCTTCCACCATATCACACTGATCTAAATCCAATAGAGTTGGATGGGGAGAAATAAAGGGAGAAGCTGCACAAGATTTGTCCAATGCAACTTTAAGTGCAAAGCAAAGGCTCTATGAGGAGCTTTTCTGTGAATATTCCAGAGATAAGTGGGGAAAGTGCTCTGATCATGTATGAAAAGTGGAAGCAACTAACTGGGAATCAGACGTACTAATGGATGTCATCGACAGTTTCATCATTAATGGCGGAGACCACTCAGGCTCAGAAGAATCTGTTACCAACACAGCTTCTGAATTAGATTCAGAATCGGAAATGGACGCGGACTAGTGTAACTCGGTGTAGCGGACTGCTGCTTACCCCTCCCAGTTCAGTCACATGAGTACCAACACCTTCCGAGGTTCTTTTCTAACTTGTAGACCTATAAGAGTGAGAAGAGAGGAAGAGGTAGAAAAAGCTTTAAGAGAAAGGAAAATGGAGGAAGCAGTTTTAAAGCTAGAAATGTTAGTTAAGTATGCAGGTGCAAGGATGAAAGTGAAAGATGGTATGGATAGGAATGAGAAGGGATGGTTTGATGAGGAATGTAAGAGGGAAAAACGAAGAGTCTTAGGGGAATTGAAAAGGTGTAGGCAGGAAGAAGGGCAGAAGGAAAAGGAGGAGTTTTTGATTCCAAGGTGGGGATACAGAAATTTACTGGAAGTAAAGAGGAGAGAATGGGCAGGGAAAATGAGTAAAAAGGTATATGAGGCAGCAATAGCAAAGGATAATAAGACAATATGGGCTATGGTAAAAAGAATGTATAAGGTTAAAGCAAGAGAAAATAATATAAGTGCAGAAGAATGGTTCAAGTATTTTAGAAACTTGATTGGAGGGGAACAACAGCTTAAACATTCATTATGGGTGATGGAAAATACTAATTATGTTGAGCAATTAGATAAGCAGATAGAAGTAGAGGAAGTAAAGGAACAGATCAAAAAAGGGAAAAGCCTGTGGTATTGATGGGATACCAGGGGAGTTCTGGAAAGCTTGGTGTTTAAATGAAAACCGATTGAAATTGCTGGTCAAGGCACTAAATGCAATTTTTGATGGGGGTAAGGTACCTAAGAGTTGGAGAACAGCAATAGTGGTGCCAATTTTTAAGAATAAAGGGGAGGTGAATAACCCAGCTAACTACCGGGGGAGTAGCTTATTGTCAGTGTTAGGTAATAGGTCTTGGCTGACAGAGTACAAAACTGGGCAGAGGAGGAGGGGAAAGTATCTCAGCTACAGAGGGGTTTCAGGAAAAATAAGAGAGTAATAGATAATATCTTTGTAATAATCTCAGTGGTAAATAAATACTTAGCAAACAAAAGGGGAAGATTGTACATGTTATTTGTGGACTTTGAAAAAGCTTTTGATACAATAAATACGGAGGCTTTATGGTCTAAATTGAGTATGAAAGGAATGAGTAAGAAGTGCTTAAGAACAATTCAAAGAATATATGAGAAAAACGACTTTTGTGTTAGGTTCGGCAATAATGTAATGACGAAGGAAATTAAAAATTGTATAGGTTTAAGGCAAGGATGTAAGTTAAGCCTGATATCATTTAATTTGTTTATTGATGATATTTTAGAGGAAATTAAGTTGGAAAATGGTCTCCCCCCAATAATTAGTAATGAGGAAATACCAGGGTTACTATTTGCAGACGATTTGGTTGCAGGGTCAATAACCACGGTCAGACTGAACAAAGTAATTGGGGCAATAGAAAGGTTCTGTATCAAGTGGTGTCTTAGGGTTAATACAAGCAAAACAAAAATAATGGTTTTTAAAAAGGACAATAAGCTGAGAAAAGAAGAAAAGTGGAGTTGGAAAGGAAAAGAAATCAAGGTAGTCAGACACTTTGATTATTTGGGAGTAAGGTTAAGCAGTAATGGTAGATGGGGGGAACAAAAGAAACGAGCGTTAGCCAAAGGAAAAGGGGCAATGAAAGCTATTAGAGCATGTTTGGACAAAACACCAGAGATGCAAGTGAAATGGTTAGAAAGAATATATGGAGCCGTAGTTGAGACAAGAATGCTATATGGTGCAGAGATTTGGGGCTTAGAGGATGGTTGCGAATATGTAAATAAGGTGCACAGAAGCTTCTGCAAGTTAATATTGGAGCTACCGAGAGCCTCACCAAATGGGGTTGCGCAAATGGAGTTAGCGAGATAGGGTAGTAAAGCAAAAATCATGGAAAGAGTAGTGAAATACTGGGTGAGGATTAAGGAGTTAGATAATAAGAATGTAGGGAAACAATATTTGGAGGCTCAGCAAAAGCTTTATAAAGAAGATACTTGGTATAAGCGCCTAGAAGTAGTTTTAAATGAAATAGGGTGTGGGGATATATGGAGAAATGGACTGGTACTTGAGAAAGGATGTTGGAAAAGAGTTAAAATGAGAATTGAGGACATGGAGAGACAGGAAATAATGGGTAGTTTTAATTTAAAAAGTTCATTGCGTACATACATAGAGATTAAAAGGTCATGGAAAAGAGAAATTTATGTTGACGTATGTAACAAATCTGCAAGAGCTAGGGCGGGGGTGGTGAGGCTGAAAGGTTATGGGGAAGGGGAAAATTAAGGGAAATGTTTATTGTGTAGTAAGAAAGTAAACAATTGTTGGCATTTAATTCTGGAATGTGAAAAAACAAAGAATTTGAGAGGGAAAGTACAAAAAAATAATTGGTTCAGACTACCAAACAAAATTATTGGCAAAAGGATACTAAGAGTGAAATCAAAAGAAAGTTTAATAGAAATAGGAAACTATTTAGGTATAGTGAGAAACAGGTGGTTAAAGAAAATTAGAAGTAAGGATTAGAAACAAAAGTGGGTTGAGGAAAAGAAGAAGTAAAGAGGACCCAGTAGCATGATAACCAGGGTGTTGATGCTATGGGTTCTTTGTAATGCAGCAACCCAAAGGAATGAGATAAGGATATGTAAGGGATATTGTAGAGTAGATTTAAGTGTTACTCAGAATTGAGGAATTATATGTGAACTAATTATGTATTCTATGAAGAAAATAAATATCTATCTATGGTGTGCAGCTATGTAAACAGTCAACTCAATGTACCTATGCCCTCTATGGCTACTATCATCAGTGAATAAAATGCGGAGAGGTGGGTACTGTATGCCCACAACAAGAAGGCTAGTAGGGAATGAAGGGCAGAGGAGCTTGAACTGTTCATCTGCTCCAGTAGTGGACCTGTTTACTAGGAAATGAGTGTATGAGAGTGCGTACTTCTAGCTATGGGTGAGTTATGTGACAACATTGTGTATTTTAAACAAACCTAGCATCCTTGTCATACTTGAAAACTAAGCATTAAAACTGTGCGGGAAGCACAAAATGATTATGCTACACATTCCTAAGACTTGCCTTCTTGTCCTGGGCATACAGTACAGGGTTGTATTATTTTGCAACAGTCGAATAGTCTCATGGTCAGGTTATTGTAAGGCAAAGGGGCCAAATGTTTCTGTGGTTTGTCATGAATACAGGCACATCAGCTATGTTGCATTAGATATATGTATCCATGCAAGCTCATTAGGTACCTATGCCATGCTATAGCTGAAAACTGGTGTGGTTGTAACATTTTGCAAGTCACCCTGCATGCTTATATATTTTTTGCTTATATCTAGGTACAAATCAAAACCTGACACCCTGGCCTTCCAGTTTCTCAACAGGATTACCTCCTCACTTTCCCCCTCCCCCTTTTTACTTTTCTATTCCCTTTTTTCTTTTGCTTTTCTTAGGAAATCTCCCACACTTTTATTTTTTTCCTTACTACTATTTTATTGATGTAATCCCATTTTCTTTCCCATATTTCTTTCCTCCAGCTGTCTAATTCTTTATATTCTGTCATATAATGTCCTATAATTCACATTTCTCTTTTTACTTTCTCTACTGGTAGGGGAAGTCTTGTATTCCACCCAAAAATTTGATGTCGTGATTTCACCGGAAATGTATGTTTTGAGATCCCCTGAATCCAAAAAAAAGCATTTTTAGAAAAAGTCCGTGTGTGTGGCGCGTGCGTGCGCGCGTGCGTGCGTGCGTGTGCGTATGCGTGTGCGTGTGCGTGTGCGTGTGTGTGTGTGTGTCAGTCTGTGGACAGCTTAACTCAAAAACGAAAAGTTGGTTAAGAACCAAATTTGGTACCTAAGTTTAATGTCTTTCAAGGATGCGACACAAAGATTTTGAGGAAAATAGCCCCACCCTAAACTAACCTTTACATGGAAAATTTTGATTTTCTTGAAAATGGCTCTAACGATTTTGATTAAAATGTCACATGTGTGAGATATTTTTATGACAAATGAAATGTATATTTTGAATTTTTGAATTTTCTGTTTGAGATATTTTTATGACAAATGAAATGTATATTTTGAATTTTCTGGCTATAGGTCCTGTAGTTGTATTTACTCTGGACGACTTTTGCATAACTGGTAAACTGTTTGAGATAGACCAAATCATACTATACAAACAATGTATATCTTGCTAAAATACACAATTTCTTGTAGGGTGAACCATTTCGGAGATATTCCTTGCTATTTGTAACAGTTTTGGAAAACTTAAAACGTTCATGAAATGGAACATCATTGTTCATTTTTTTATATGTTAAGCATACAAAGAGAAGGGGATCTCAAAGCTTTAAAAGATTTGACTATCGCTCAAGGCCTACTGTATTCTAATATCCCCCTTGCACCTACAAGAAAATAAGCAATAAGATAATTTGTACAAATGTTTATCTTAACACAAAGAAGATATAGGAACAAGAGTTTGTAAGAATGGTTAGTACAAGAATAGATTTTTTTCACTCATTTTAGACCCAAAAGATATATTGCACCTGTTCTCATCCAAGCCATTCCCTCCCTTTCTCCGTTATTGCACTGGTCTACATGATTTTCTCTACCCCACTCCCTTTTAATTTGTAAATTGCAAGTTATTATTATTTTTCTTTTTTTCTAAACTACCCCATATCTCTTGCTTACCTATGTGCTCCACTCTAGCTCTCACCCTCTTCCAAAAACCGTCTTCGTTTCCTTCCCCTTTCTCCAGATATGTCCCATTCCTATTTTTTCCACCTTTACTTCCACCCCTGCCCACCACCTATTTTCATTTTTCATATCCCTTTGTTGCATCATACATCTCTTTAATATCTCTGCATCCTCCATTTTTATACACCTATATCAGAATTTTAGTAATCTTTCCATTACTACCTATCCCATTTCTTCTTGTTCTTCCCAGTCCCATCAGTGCCACTTCTCTGAGTGCTTATTGGGGTAGTCCCAGCACTTCCTTGCAAAATGTCCTAAATCTCTGCTCTATTTTGTCGCTTGTGTTCTGAGCTTTCCCATATTTTAATTGCATATATCATTTTTGCATCTACCACCACCTCACATATCTGTTCTATCCATTTTGTTGACCTTCCTAAATTATATTTACATACTCTAAGCCTACCATAGCACTATTTCCTTTTGCCATTACCTTCCTAATATGACCCCTCCCCCCCCCCCCCCCCCCCCCATTCCCCATTATTGTTCCAGCTTACACCCAGGTAATCAAATTATTTACTTATGTACTTCCCCCACAAATATCATTTTTCTTCTCTTTTTAGTTTTGTTCCTCTTTTAAAAACCATTATTTTGATTTACTCATGTTTATTCTTATCCCCCAGCATTCACAACACTCTTGCACTGCATCTATTGCTCTCTATAACTGTTATGGCTCTCATCATTAAGTCGTCTGCATATAGCAAACCTGGTACCTGTATGTTTGCTATTACTGGACTGTATCTTATTTTTCTTTTTACCCCCTCCACTATATTGTCTGCAAATAAATGAAAGAGTACTGAACATAATTTACATCCTTGTCTCAGTCCTAGTCCTTGTTCTATATCTATGTTATTTTTGTATCTTATGGAACATTTCACACCCTTATATATTTTATTTTCTCTGTAAATTGTTTGCTCCTTTTCTCTTTAGTTTATACACTAATACCTCTCTGTTTATTGTGTCAAAAGCTTTTTCAAAATCTGCAAAAAAAAAACAAAAAACAAAAAAAAAAACAAAAAAAAAACCATGAAAACACTTTCTGTCTTTATACTTAAATATTTGTCTATTATTGTTTTTATTATAAACATGTCTATTGCTTGTTTTCTTGATCTAAATCATGTTGGAAACTGAGATTCCTCCTACCTTCTCAGCCCAGTCCCTTAACCTATTTGCTAGTGTTCCTGTATTATAAACTTTACCAACTACTGAGGATAAACTTATTCCTCTGTATTTTTCTGGTTTGTTTACTTCCCCTTTGCCCTTATATATGGGTACTATCATACTTATTTTCCAACTACCCAACCCGGTGTTTCATTTTTCTCTCTGACTTTATTTGTAAATTTAGTCATTATTTTTAAACCATTTTGTGTTTCTCCATATTTTTCTCAAATTCTCTGGGTGTCCCATCAAAACCTGCCACTTTACCTTTTGTAATCCATTTTAGCTGCTTATACACTTCTATTTTAATTTCCCCATCTCATTCTTTGTTTTCCACTTCTCCAAATCCTATCTCTTTTATCAAATTTCAAGTTCTCCTTATTTTCCCAAACAGTCCTCTAAAAGACCCTAACCATTCACTAGGTGTATTTTCATTTTGCTTCCCTCCCCTCTCACTCATCTTTCTTATTATCTTCAATATCTTTTTACTACCCTTATTTTCTGTTGCTTCTTTATCAACTTTTTTCTTTTTTGCTGCTCTTTTCTTTTTTCTCCCAATAAACATTTGTCGCCCCATTTGTAAACTAAATAGTTTTTTCTGTCTTCTTTTCCTAAACCCTTCCATTTTTTAAATTCTTTATATACATTCCTTCTCGCAGCCCTACAATTTTCATCATACCATCCCTGTTTTCTACTTTTTCTTTCCATCTCCTGCTCTACTCTTGTTACTAACATTTGTAGTAGCACTCTGATACTTTTTCTATATTCTCCATTATTTTTAATATACCCCTTTCTGTAAACTGACTTACACCTGTTCCTTTTTAAACTTTTCTTCCCTGTCTTCCCTCCACTTGTATGTTTTTATATTTTTGGTCTGCATTCTACTTAATTCCTTGCTCTGTTTCTCTTATTTCTAATATTATTCGGAAGTGACTGCTACTCACTATTTCCTTTTGCACTTTAAAGCCTATAATATATTATTCTACTTTTTCATTACATAATACAAGGTATATTACATTTTGTCCATTGTCATTTATAAATGTGAACACCCCTCTTCATCCCCTTTCATATACCCATTGCATAGTTAACTTATACTCTGAACATTACTGTCCTTTAAATCACATGGATATTGGTCTCGTTCTCATCCTATAACTACGAGTGACACCATTCACTTTAAAATGTCTTACAGGCACAAGAAATGCAAAGTGTATGTGTTAAAGAAAGGTGTAACTCTCAGAAGCCAAGCTAGGGAATTTGTACATGTCAATATACGAATATGAAAAAGAAAGGAATAGTGGTGGCCCTCTGATTCCTGTGCAGAAGTTCTTGAGAGAACTGTGCAGTGCTAAATCTGCATAAATATGCAATTGTGAATATGTGTAAGCTTGCTAAGAACAATGGTCATTGTGTAATTCCACTGCCTCCATACCATTGTCATTTTAACCCTATTAAGCTAATGTTGGTATAGGTAAAGGGTTGCATTAGCCGAAATAATAAGACTTTTCAGGATCTAACTTTGAAAGGAAGAGACAATGTGACACAGGATAAATGGGGAAAAATAGTGGAACATGTGATTATAAACTTAAGTAACACCAGTGTTTCCAGTGGAAGCAATTGTGAAAGTGATGAAATAGATATCTTTAGTGATGATGATCTGGCACAGCAAATAAATATGGCAATGACATACTGTAATGGTCACTGGCAGCATGAACATTAATCACAAGGTAATTTATCATTGATAATAGTTTCATAGCTATTAATGAGAGATATTATCTAATGTCTGTTCAAGGTATTCTACTATGATTTGTCAATATGATAGTGGATTATGGCACTAAAGATGAAAGACAAGCTATCAGGCCAGGTAATAACCACTAGTTCTTTATGCAGCATCTTCTGTTTTGCTGCTTGAGAATGTACCCCCATGTACAAAAAGAAAAAAAGAGCCATGTCTGGATGCCAAATTCATCAAAGCACTACATGTCACAGCGCCTTGATTGCTCATATGGGATAGTCATAGTAAGATTTGGAACTTATGACAACTTGTTGCTCCCACTACACAGCTGTATTGCAGATGGTGTAAACAAGGCACTGTGCTGTGTAGGACTTGGATGAATTTGGCATTCCAGACATGACTCAGTTGTTTGCTCCACGAGTGTACATTTATATTATGTAAAAACTATTATGATAGTCAAAATAATAACACCAAAGGAAGAGCCTCCATATTCACAAAATATGTTGCTCTTACTGCTTCCTTGGGCCTAGACCATTTCATTCCCAAATTTCCTTTCCTGATCATTTCATGTGCCATTAGTATGCATGGCCTATGGTGCCATATGAAGTAAGAATGGACATTAAATACTACTAAAATAAATTTATTGCATCTTCAGTTTGTTCTTCACAATTACATAATTGTTTAGATAATGTTGCATGTTGTGAAAACAGAATCTCTAGCATTGCAGTTCCTAAATGGTGGTGCTCTGTACAGAAAGCACTTGCATGCTTAAGAAATGACACAGGTCATAGGCAGTAACTATGAGATACTTAAGTCACTGTGTACTGTTGGATAAGCCAAGTAACCAACCAAAATGAGTATTCCACTGATAAGCCTGACTTGTACAGCCAGCTCCAAATGTTTTCGAATGAAGAGTAGGGGAAAGAGAGAAATTTTCTTATGAACCAGTCGTGCTTGGCCCAGGGGCGGCTTTTACCAAAGTTCTTTACTTTCACGTGTAATCATCTGATGTGTGCTGAGCAGAGAGGAAATAAGAAGCTATCTACTTTATTATATATTTAATAATATTTAAACAATATTGCTTCTTCTGATATCATTAATGGTGTTTAGGAAACATGTTTAAATAATTCTTTAAGAGGAAAAGGTACCTTAAAAATGGCGAAAATATCAATTCTTAGGGTTTTTTTTTTTTTTTTTTGAGAGGGGGCTTATTTTCATAGCTTGGCATGTTTTATATAAACATTAATTTGTTTTTTGCCCAAAACTTATTTAAAGGGTCTAAATATGGGCTTAAATCACATGCTGCAGAATAGGAACCCCCCCCCCTCTTTCACTTTCTGGCTACTCTTAGAAGCATCTCTGATGCTTTTATGTTTAGGGATATTTTCTTCTTCAGTTTATACTTTCAGCTTTTTGCAAACCTGCTTATTCTCTCACTTGTTGCTTGGCATCCTATGGATCCACATGTGTGTTTTTGTTATTGAATGAGGAAAATGCCTAGACCTGCTGCTAAAGTGTTCAGAAAAAATATATCGAGGGCCTGGTAGGAAGAAAAAGGTGAAAATAACCATGAACTTGAAAACTGTACAACACCTATCAGAGTATTAGGCTAGGGAATTCAACTCCATATGCTAGTGTGGTACCAAACAAAAGTGCCTCTAGTTGCGGTTCTTCAAGAAAAAAATTATTCTCCTGTCCTAATGCTATGATTGAAGAGGCAGAAGACTGGAAGCAGTGTGGTAATATATTAATTGATATTGATCTACGAGTACTTTCAGAAACCATAAATGTATTCATTAAATGAAAATATAATGTTGTTGTTGTTAGCTAATGCTGGACTTCTGACAATGAAGTCATTAATCCTCCCGCTCTCCAATATTTTTCACTGATGATATTGAAGAGAGCAATAGCAGTAATAGTAACCGCTTTTTAGAGTGCACCATATTTTTATGTTTTGGCGGTCACATCGCTCTCTCACAACCCCCAGAATGTCTGGAGGACCACACCTGTCGTTGGTTTACGGGTCTCACCGACCTGACCGGGAGAATTATCAAAATAAATTCACTGACCATATCCTCTGATCACCAATCAGAGGCCGTATTACATGCCATGACAGGTCAGCATGTTAGGGGTTAAGATTTTATAAAGAAATGGAGAGGTTGGAAAAATAAAGACTCCCTAGCCCTCGGGAACCCTAATAGCATCGGGGTCGGAAGAGAACAAGAGATGACCAAGGCAAGGTCAGATAGAAAAGTTACAGTGAGGAGCAAAACACCAGTAAGTTGAAGTAATGTTCTGCTCAGCTTGGGTACCTTGTGGTCGCTATTCACATATCCCCTAGACGGAGACCCCTGAGCAATGGTAATGAATATCAGATGGTGCTAAGTGATGTACCAAAGTTATTATTAGCTCTCATATAAAATACTAATCTTTAAATTACTATTTTGAAAGATAATTTTGGCATACACTAACAAATGTGGGGCATTATATATTGAACAACCCTCGTAGTATATTCTACTGAGAGGGGAAGTACCGTATTTATGCGAATCTAATATGCCAGCAAATCTAATGCGCATCCCATATTTGAAACTTAAAATTATGAAGAAAAAAATAAGGATTTATATCGAATGTAAAGTGCATCAGTGACAGAAAATAATTGATATTTTTTTTAATACAACAATGGATTTATCGTGTATATTGTTGTTGCTAATGCTGGATTTCTGACAATGAAGTCATTAATCCTCTTGCTCTCCAATATTTTTCACTGATGGATGGGAAGGGCGCTAGAAGTGGCTGGACATATTTGTAGGTGGTCTGGGTCTATTTCCTCTTGCAGATCACATAGAGGACGGAGGGGTGAAGAATATATCCCAATTCTGTTTAAATGTTTTGCCAGACAATCATGTCCCATAATCAACCTGAATGTTGTAAGTACCATTTTTCGAGGATACTCAGGAATTATCGTTTGAATATTTGGTAGTTCCCATCTTTTATTTTTTGATTTTTCATAGTAGTATTTTAAATAATTTTTTTGAATTTAGAGTTGACTAATCTTTTAGCTGCATAAAATGGTAGATTAACTATAGATTTGTGTACACTGCTGGTACCCTTTTTTGCAAGAAAATCAGCTTTCTCATTACCACTCAGTCCACAGTGAGCTGGTATCCATTGGAAGACTAGGTGTTTTTGAAGTGCTGTTAGATGGGTAAGGATTTTCCAACATTCTATAATTGTTTGGTTTTTTGGTGACAACTTGGAAGTAATTGCTATAATTGCTGCCCTGGAAACTGAGAGAATAACTGCTTGCTGAAAATGTGAGATTCCGTACAAAAGATTTTGAAGGGCCATTCGAATTGCTTCAATGTCGTATACATAAACCATCAGATTTTAGAATTGAAAGTGCCCTTTTCAGTGACATTGTTAAAAAAGAGAATTAGTGAATCTGAAATAAGGAAAGTACACATTGAAAATTAATTTTTTTTTAATATTGCCACTAGTCACAGGTTGCTCATTCTTTCGTCCTTCTCACACATATTCTGACACCTTTTTCTTTAACTTCAGGATGTCTTCCTTTGCGAGAATGCTAAATTTCTTTCTACTAGCTTTAGAAGAAATAATGCCAATTTCTGTTTTCACCACAAGCAAACGTTGCTCTCTGATAGATAGAACTCCCTTCTTGCCTTTCTATTACCATTTTTCAGCATTAAAGATTGCTTTATGCTTTAAACCAGCATCATAAGATGTTCTTCTCCGTTTGCCCTCCATATCATAACTAAAATCGCTCAATAATAGGCCAATGATAAATCAGCAACTAGCTCGTTGCAATTTTCTGGGTGCACGTTAACTCCAGCAATCCATTGTGATGTATAACACAAAAAAATTGAAGTTACATATAATGTAAGTGACAGTAATATGCTTTGAAAAGATGTGGATGAGTACCGTAAAACTTTAAACTCATTTTCCTGCAACTTTTGTTTTTTAATGCCTTATGTTCCTTTTCTTTGAAACTAATTATCCTAGAACAATAAAATCTTCACAGACTGTTGCTTTCACACATCTATAAACTCACATTTTTTCAACATTTGGATATTATTATCAAGGCCACTGATAATGGTTTTGTTTCTTTCCAAAATGTACTGAAAAAAGTATTATGGAAACAATAGTTGCAATTTTAATGTTATATACTCACAAAAATGTCATTTTATTGGCAAATAGTGTAAGTACACATGATAAAAAAAATGATTGCTCTACTGTTCATAGTTCTTCAGAAAAGGAACATTGAAAAAAAAAAAATATATATATATATATATGTACACACACACATACAAGAATATGTATATCGTTCACAAGCTTACCAGTAACTAATAACAATGATAAACATGTCTATTTTTCTTAAATGAGTATGAAGATGTTAGGAAATTATTTACAATTCTGTTGTTTAAAAAGTACCACTCCATCTATGGGCATGTCCTCTCTTAGGACAATGAACTGATGCTGGTACACCATGTAGACCTAAATGGTAGTTGTGAAGAGAGTATATAGTGAAAGAACAGTACTTGTTTGTTGTTAAGTAGAGGAAGCCATGGACAAAGATATCCATTGCATAGTTTTTCTGGAAGGAATCGAAAAATGTTGTTGTTGTTGTTTTCTAGTGCCTTGCATCTGGCAATGAAGCCATTAGCATCCGTGCTTTCCAATACTTTTGAACTGTAGTTTCTTCTGATCTTAATGCTTCACAGATCTTCAAGTGTTCTTCATTCATTTCTGCTGGATCGTTACACAGGACACATATTGGTGAGGCTGAGATACCTATTCTGTAGAGATGACTTGCCAAGCAGTCATGATTTGTCAATAGTCGGAAGGCTGCAACAGCTGTTTTCCTTGGTCTCTGGGGGATTATATCTGGATTGGAAAGTAGTGTAATCCATTTTTTATCTTTGGCATTTGTTTCTATTTCTTGTAGGTATGAATGACAAAAATTTTTAATGATCAAGCGTTTTATTGAGGAATATGAGAAATTGAATTTAGACTTTTGATTTATTGTTGTGCCTTTCTTTGCAAGTGAGTCTGCAGCTTCATTCCCCATGACTCCACAGTGTGCTGGAATCCATTGGAGATGAACAGTCTTATTAACTTTTTGGAGTTGTGTTAACATTTTGTAGCATTCTCTAATTTTTGTTGACTTCTTTGTAGTATTTGAACATATTCCCTGAATTGCAGCTTTAGAATCTGAAAGAATTACTGCCTTGTTAAATTTATTTAAGGGAAGATTTAATAATTGTCGGAGAGCAATGTATATAGCCTCTATTTCTCCATCATAATTTGTTGTGTCTCTGCCAACAGAATGATAAAAGGAAAAATGTGAACATGTAACTCCAGCTCCAGTAAGGTTTTCCTTCGAGGATCCATCGGTATATATGTGCAGCCATTCTTCTGTGGGATACCTAGTATTGATTGTTTCCAGAGCTAGAAGTTTTTGTATTTCTTTTGGTGTGTCTGATTTACTTATTTCCTCTATTAATTCCAAATTGAAGGTAGGTTGCAATAATTCCAATGGATTTTCTCTTATAAGTAGATTTTCTCTGGTGTTAGGAATGTTCAATTTGGATTTAAACAATTACAGAACAAAAAATCTCCTGGACCTGACAAGATCCACCCAGAGTTTATTAAACACCTTGGCAGGAAAGGAAAAGAAATCCTACTTAAACTGTATAACACGTGTTGGAGAATGACTGTACCTTCCGACTGGAAAAAAGCCATTATCATCCCGATTTTAAAGAAAAACAAACCCTCAAACAATATTAATAGTTAAAGGTTAGCTGGTGCTAAATGGGGCTGCTCAAGGAGAGTCCTTAACACAACATACAAAATGTATATTAAACCAAACCTCTTGTACTGTTCTGAAGCTTTAATAACAGCAGCAAATGCTAACATCAATAAACTTGAACAAATACAAAATCAGGCTCTTCGCCTAATCACTGGAGCAGTTAAATCCATACCTATTGATGCCATGCTTGCCTTAACACGGACCCCATCAATAACAAAAAAAATAGAAGAACAAGCATTGCTCCAGCACGAGAAAATGTTACGACTGCCAAACTCTAAATGGACAGAAGAGAACCTCCCCCCTTCAATCCTTAAAACTCATAGCAGTTTCCTAGAAAAGGAATCGAAAAATATGTGTGCACATTACACTCCACAGGACTTGACATAACCCAGGAGAGCAGAGTTGAAGTCTGATGTCGACTATTGGAAATGGAGAATGAAGATGCAGATTTGTTGGAGAAACTGGTGAGAATCACTGCCATACACTTGAGAAGAAAGTCTGTTTGATAACATGGGGTACGCGCTGCCAGGTAAAATTTCAGCAACAATAAAGAATTGCACGCAGTTGTTTACAAATTAGTGCATAGTACCCCCAAACAGTGGCCCCATGACGTAATAGTGAAGTTCCCAGGAAGATGCCAACAATGATTTGACATTGGCGGGGAGAAGGCGGGGGGGGGGGGGGTAGGTTTAAGGGCGCTCTACTTCATGGTCATCAGCACCCTTAAAAAAAGTTCATGGCAATAACCAAATATATATTTCAATCAAAATAAAATTACTAGTAACAAAGAAAATATATATGTAAACATAAAAAGCAGTGGCAAGAGCCAGATATAAAACAAGGTGATAAATATGTCAAAAAGCATAAAAAGAGATCTAACATTTTAAACCCTCAAACTGAAGCGGTATTACTGCTTCCTTACTCTCCACTATGCTAAGGGGAATGCTGCTTCTCAGGTGTCTTCTGTGCCGCGGCTGCTCTGCATGGCCCTTAATTTCTGGGTATGCGTGAGTATTTTCACATAAAAGCCAGAACTCTCGTTGAAGCACTTTTATTCTCAATCAAGGTAATGTTTGAGATTTGTTGATCGCTATTAGAATTGTTACGTCGTTACTGCGTCTGTACTAAGACCGAAGATTGTTTACTGTAAAATGTAATGTGTCCTCACACTCGAGGGCCCGGACTGCAAGTCTCTGTGACTGTCCTGATCACTCGGGGTCCGGAAGGCAATTCTGCGTGACTGACCTGATCCCTTGGAGATCTCGAAGGCAAGTGTTGCTTTGCGCGCTCTCGGTATTAAGTCACCTTCCAATTTCCCCTCAATTACCTCTTAAATTTCCGCGCCAAACTCAGAGTCATGACGCTATCAATGCCTTTCACCTCTTGCCTTTTACACTGGCAGCGGGGTTTCGTTGACGCATACGTGACCATCCCTTGTTTTCCTGGTTCAGCACACCTGCGCTAAGCGATTTCCAGGAAAAATCTCTTACAGGGTTTTAGCCTGATTACCTGGCGCTTGCCACTAATGACTTGTCTGTAACATTATGTGTTCTTTCTGACAATTATAACCGTGAACAATATTCCCATTCCGTACCTTTTATACTGTGATGATTTTAATATTTCCCGATTATTTAATTCTGCCACGTGAAGCGGTATTATTTCCGTAGCTATGGCGTTCACAATTTCGGCTTCAAAACTGATATTACACTCCGCTAAAAACTTAAAAACCCTATCAACCTCTGTTTTGTCATCCCCTAACACCTCTGCAAGTCTGACAGGCAACACATGAGATGGTAATACTGGGTTCTGTAGTTGACGTCTTTGCTACCAAATCCGCATTTTCATTCCCCGGCAAACCTACGTTACCAGGAATCCATGAACACACCACCTGAACACCAGAAGCGTGTAAAATATGGAGGGCATCCTGGGTACGTTGTACAATTGGGTATGGGTTGTACAGCTCACGAAGGCTGTGAAGTGCACTAAGGGAATTGCTCAAAATCATGCAGTCACCTAACTTACGACGGTGCACATACAAAATGGCTCGGTAAATTGCATACAGCTCAGCAGTAAAAATGGAAGTGCTATTCGGAGAACCGAATGTATGTGGTTTGGTTCCATAAACATAAGCACATCCAACACCGCTGGTGCTCTTTGACCCATCGGTGTAAATATATCGACGGTCAGTGTAGCTTGACAAAAATTCTAAAAAAAAAAAAAAAAAAAAAAAACACGTACGAATACTTGAAATAGGCATCGTGAACTTCCGTGGTACGGTCATCCCAAGATCTAAACGGGGCGTGCCAGATAGCCCGGGGGGGGGGGGGGTAAAGCTTCTCGCCCTTGGCGAACATCCTAGACAATTCAATTGCAAGCTTCGTTAGAAGTTCCCGGAAACGAAACCCCGCAGGCATAGGACTAAGGGTGTTTATCCTATACCGTACTCTTAGCGTGGTGGTGAGAAAAGAAGCAAACGTTGGGTGCTTAGGCATACATCTAAGCGCACAACAATAATTTGCCAAGAGAATCTCGTCAATATCTCAGAGAAGGCTCTGCGGACTCGGCATAAAGACTCACGACTGGGCTTGTTGGAAATACTCCTATTGCCATGCGGGTGCTCCTATTGTGAACCGCGTCTAACCTTCTCAGGACAGTTGGTCGTGCTAACGAATAAAGAATACACCCATAGTCTAGTTTAGATCCGACTAGTGCGCGATACATTCGCAACAAAATTGTCCGATTCGCTCCACACGATTTGCCATTTAGTACCCGCAAGATATTCAGGATACGATCACATTGTGCTCTTAGCTGTGCAATATGCGATGACCAACTAAGCTTCCTATCCAAGATCAACCCCAGGAAGCGCGTCTCATCTGCGAAGGGAAGTAAATCTGGACCGAAACGGAGCGAAAGTGGTAATCGTCTCCTACGGCGCCAGAAATTAACGCAGATTGATTTCTCAGTTGAGAAACGGAAGCCGTTTCTGAGCTCTATTCTCGAAGGTTGTCCAGAGATTGCTGCAGGCACTGTTGTAAGAACGCCGTGCGCTGAGAAGTGCAGTAGACAGCGAAGTCGTCTACAAATGGGCATGACGAGACTCGAGGTGGAACACTTTCCAGATGGAGTTAATTGCTATAACAAAGAGCGTGAAACTTAATACCGAACCCTGGGGTACTTCCTCCTGAACAAAAGAATTAGAAAAAACCTAGCCGACTCTTACTCGGAAAAAACGGGTCTTTCATAAACTCCTGAATGAACACCGGAATTTGTCCACGTATGTTCCAGGTATACAGGGAACGTAGAATCCCTGCTCGCCAGCACGTATCATTAGCCTTCTCGAGATAAAAAAATATGCCAACGCTTTGACAGTTCTTCATAAATCCATCCATTATCTGTGTGATATTGACACAAGGTGATCTACAATTGAACGGCGTCATCGAAAACCACACTGGATGTTAGTCAGCAGGTTACGACTTTCTAACCACCATAGCAATCGTCCATTGATCATGCGTTCCATCACCTTGCAAATGCGACTGGTGAGAGAAATAAGACAGTAGCTGGAGGGAAGATGACGGTCCTTTCCAGCCTTCAAGTTGGGAATAACGATGGCCTACCGCCAATTTTCTGTGAGTATACTGTCAACCCAAACACGATTATACACCTCGAGCAGGAATGCATTACCTTCAGGAGAGAGCTGCTGTCACATTTGTACATGAATATCGTCTGGTCCTGATGCTGATAACCGCGAAGATTTAAGAGAATGCTCTAACTCCGCCATAGTGAAAAGGCGATTGCAATATTCTACGTTTCTAGAACGAAACGTGAAGCCTTGAGATTCCACCTGAGTTTTAATTGGAAGGAACGAGACACTTGAGCGAAAGCAGTGCAAAACGTTGGCTTCTTTAAATTGATCAGCAACAGCTCCTGTGGCTTTTTTCAGTTCCGCAATTGGTATATGGGTCGATCGACCTGCAACATGCCTTAACCCATCCCACACAACCAAGGAAGGTGTATGTCGGTTAAATGAAGCCACAAATTTCCTCCATGATGTCTTTCTGCTATCCTTAATGACTTGTCTGGACTTGGCGCGTATTGGCTTGTATTGTATTAGTTTATCCAACGTAGGGTGACGTTGGAAAACCCTAAGAGCACGCCTTCGAGCACGAGTGGCATTCCAACATTCTTCTGTCCACCAGGCGACAGGAAATCGACGGGGGTGACAAGTCGACCGCGGATTAGAGTGTTCAGCAGCAGGGAGAATCGTCTCCGCGAGATGCTGCGCCAAATCATTTACTGAGTCGTGCTCGTTGTACGCAAACACAGCCAACTGTGTGTAAAGGTTCCAGTTGACATGGCCCAAACGTCATCTGGGCATACGTGTGGAACACGTATCTTGCGTTAAGAGAATAATAAGACATGGAAAGTGGTCGCTAGAGAGTAAATCAGAGATGACATTCCATTGTAAGGAGACTGCCAACTGAGGTGAACAAACTGCAAGATCAAGGTGTGAAAAGCTATTGAAAGAGTGAGAAAGAAATGTAGGCTCTCCAGTGTTGAAGAGAGCTAGGTTGTAACTGTCCAAGAAATCGGCAATGAGTGTGCCTCTCACACAAACGTGACTTGAACCCCAAGCATTGAAGTCCCCCACCAACGGAAACGGTGTTGGTAACTGGGAAACTAGATCTTCTACATCAATGTGCGAGAAGTCACGGGACGAAGGCAGATATAAGTTGCAAATGGTGAACTGGATGTTTGGCAGCTGATTATATATCAGAGAGTGAGGGTACAGATTCCATATATACAACATCTCTGACAAGTGTCATAGCGCCGCCATGTGCCGGGACACCCTCTTCTGTTGTAACACCACACCGTGCTGGGGTGTATCGTCAGAGATTGAAAGCGTCTTGTGGACGCAGCTTAGTCTCTTGCAAACATGTGACCAAAGGTTCGTTCTTATTGAGCAAAAGCTCAATTTCTGGTCGTTGTGTTCAAATACCACGTATGATCCATTGTAGGATAGCCATATTGATATCAGTATGGGACATATATTCCAGGGTAACTGCATTACTTTGGAGTAGGCGGTTGGGCTGTCATTTTTATCCGAGGCTTTTTTCGCGTCTCTTTTCCACTGGTGCTCTCCCAGTGTGAGCAAATTCCTCTAGTTCCATGCCCTCTGCCGAGGACGTCCGTGTTTGTTTCGAGAGCTTCGAACCGGCCACTCAAAATCCAACCTCTGTGGTTCTCATCCCGAGGGGTGGGCAACAGGAAGTTGGGGAGTGACTGATGGGATGAAGTACGGTGGGAAACTCCTGTGCCCTAGGACCGCTACGGTAACCGAGATGGCCCATGAGTAACCTCGGAAACTGGCAGAAGAGGCTCTGGTTTGCTGCTGCCTTGTAGCTTAGGAAGTTGGATCTCCAAAGGCTAGGGGAGTAAAACCTAAACAAATCAGATGTGCCTGGAGGTCTTAAGGATGCAGCCCCTCCACCATGCTATCTCAGCGTTGGGCTGATAATCCACCTGAGTGAATTATTTATATTCAGAGAAATTAGGAGAGAGACGGACGGATAATATGTAGACGACCTGGAAAGAAAAAGAAAAGGATTGGGACATTGAATATTGCTTCATTGGCTGGATGAGAAGTGGAGATAGTGGACGAAATTATTACATATAATTTAGAAATCCTACGTCTGAGTGAGACAAAAAAGAAAGGAAGAACTTTAGAAAGATGATTTACCCATAAATTCTCAGGAGTTGAGAGAGGAGTAAAAGTCAAGGAAGGAGTAGGAATTATATTATCGGCCGAAATGCAAACAAAAGTAAAGGGTTAGCAAGCTATAAACTCAAGAATCAGAATAGATGTAATTTTAGAAGAAAAAGTATCCATTTTCCAGATATATGCACCCACAGAGGATAAGGATGAGATAGAAAAAGAGACTTTCTATACAAAATTACAGGAAGAAATAGATATAGCGAGACAAGAGAATAATCATGACATGATTATTTACATTGTAATTGTAATGGGAGATTGGAATGCAGGAGTTGGCCAAGATCATAGAAAAGGCCATGGATGTATGGGAAAACATGGAGGAGAAACTATATTAAATGAAAATGGAAAAGGAATGCTTGAATTTTGTATAGACAATGATCTTGTGATTGCAAATACTCTTTTTCCACACAAAGAAATGCATAAAATAACATATGATGCTCCTAATCAAAATGCTAAGACTGTGATAGATTACTTCACATTCACTAAAAATACAAGCTATGCTGTGTCTAATGTGAGGGTTTTTTGAAGTGCAGAAATGTCAACAGAACATAGACTATTAATATGCGACACAAGATTCAGGAAACCAAGAAGAATAAAGGAAGCTAAATATGAAAGGATAAAAATAGAGATTTTAAACCATAAAGAAAAAGGAAGGAATGTGTAGAGACAATAAATAGAAAATTATACTTGCCAGAACCCCACTCAAGCCATCTCATTTCTACCGTTATGTGGACGACACATTCGTTATATGGCCACATGGACTAGACACTTTGCCGAGCATCCTCACACACCTCAACAGCCTCCGGCCCCAAATTCAGTTCACCATGGAAGTGGAGAAGGATGAAACTCTGCCATTTTTGGACACTGGTCTCTAGAAACAACAACGGTACTCTGGGGCATGCAGTGTACCGCAAACCAACACACACTGATCTCTATTTGAATGCTCGCAGTTTCCATCATAAATCACAACGGGTCGGAGTTCTTAACACTCTGGCCCACAGAGCTGTGTCTGTCTCCGATCCCAGCCACCTAACGCTAGAACTACAGCACATGAGGCCCACTTTCCGTCAAAACGGCTACTCCGTAGACGATGTTGAATCCTCAATTTCCAAAGCCTTGAGAGGAAAACCACAATCTCAGCAAAAATCAGACAAGTCGACCGCCACTGTCTGCATCCCATATACTGGCAATCTATCCGGCAGAATCAGTAGAATTCTCGCCAAACACAATATCAGAAGCATTCACAGACCGCCTTTGAAGATCAAACACCTAGTGAGACCGGGAGAGGACAAACTGGACCTTAATGTATCCCCTATGAATGCGGTATGCCGTACATAGGACAAGCCGGCGGGACCATTTCCACCAGAGTCAAGGAGCACGAACGGTCCATACGCTTAATACAGCCTGCCAAGTCAGGGCTGGTGGAGCACTGCTTTGAAAAAGACCACAGAAGGGCTAACTTCAAAGAAACGACCATTGTGGCAAAATGTAGCGGTTTCTGGGAACGGTGAGTTAAGGAGGCTCTGTCTATCTCCTCCGGGAAGAGCACACTGAACCGGGTCGCTGGATTGCAGTTTAGGGAGAGATGCACACTCCCGAAACGTCGATGGCTCTTCATCACTACACCTGGCAGATCAAATTCAAGATTGGGGGAAATGCGCATAAACGAGAAATGGACAAGGCTTAGGGAAACCTTGTGTAAATCAGCTGAGGAAATATGTGGTATCTCGAAGATTGGTGAGAGATCTAAGCGGACAAAATGGTGGAATGATACTACTAAACTAACAGTTAAAGAGAAGAAAATTGCATGGAAAGAATATAATAAAAATAGAATGAGTACAAATTGGGATAATTATGTTGAAAAAAGAAACATAGCTAACTCAATGATAAAATAAGCTAAACGAAAATATTGGGAAGCTTTTGGGAAAGAATTAGAAGATAAATTCCAAAATAACAGAGAATTTTGGCAAGTAGTCAATAGATTAAAGGCTGTAAGAGGGAAGAAGCATAGAAAAATTGCAGATAAGAACAACGAAGTGAAAACAGAGTTAAATGACATGAAGGTGTGGTCCGATTATTATAGATCAGTTTTCAGAGGAGTAAATCAGGAGAAAGAAGAGAGAGCGCAGGAGACTGAGAATATACAAGAGATTTTGACGGAAGAAATGCCTATAGATAGAGTTGATTTGGAGATTGCTATGGAAAAAATCTGATGTGTTGCACCCACATGACTTTCTCTTCTCTTGTACTAACCACTCTTACAAACTCTTATTTTTTTGTCTTAATCGTGTTAGTTAAGAGAAACATTTGCAGAAGTTATCGTATTTTTCGTTTTCTTGCACGTCCAATGGGAATATGGGAATACAGTAGGCTTTGAGCGATAGCCAAATATTTTAAAGCTTTCAAATTCCGTTCTCTTTGTGCGTTTGACATATAAAAAACGAATAGCGATGTTCCATTTGACAGAAGTGTAAGTTCTCCAAAACTTACACAAATAACGAGGAATATCTCCGAAATGGTTCACTCTACAAACACTTTATTCAGACATAAATTGTGCGTTTTAGAAAGATCTACATTTTTGTATGGTAAGATTTGGTCTATCTTACGGTTTACTAGTTATGCAAAAGTTATCCAGAGTAAATAGGACTTCATGGACTATAGCCATAAAATTCAAGATATACATTTCATTTGTCATAAAAGTATCAGAACTATATGGCATTTTAATCAAAGTAGTTAGAGCCATTTTCAAGAAAATAACATTTTCGAAAAATTTTCCATGTAAAGAATACTTTTGGCTAAAACAATTTTCTTCAAAATCTTCGGGTCGCTTTCTTGCAATGCATTAAACTTAAATACCATCTTTGGTTTTTAACCAACTTTTCGTTTTTGAGTTATGCTGTGCACAGACTGACAGACAGACACACAAGCGCGGGCGGACCTTTTTCTAAAAATGCTTTTTTAATTCAGGGGGTCTCAAAACATATTTTCGTGAAATCTCGGCATTGAATTTTTGGGCGTAACACTCGTACAATACTTCCTCTACTATACGTAGTAGAAAAGTGAAAATTGCTGTCTTATATAAGTGCTGAGGCTTTCACGACTTTCTATGAACAGATAGACGGCGTTACCATGGGCAGCACTTTAAGCCCGGTAGTTGCAAATTTTTTCATGGAGAAGTTTGAAGAAGAAGCGCTACATATAAATGAAAAACCTGGCTTAGGTACGTGGACGACACCTTCATTATCTGGAGCCACGGGGAGGAAAAACTAGAAGCCTTTTTTCATCATCTAAATAGCCAAAACCGTGCCATACAGTTCACCATGGAGAAGGAAACAGACAACAGCCTTCCCTTCCTGGATGTCCTAGTGACAAGAGAAGCTGATTCACGTCTGGGTCACACAGTTTACCGCAAACCTACTCATACTGATAGATACCTCCATAAAACCTCGAACCATCATCCAAGACAAAAATTGGGCATAATCAAAACCCTTTCCGAACGGACTAAGAAGATTTGTTAGCCACAAAAACTGAATAAAGAAATCCGACATCTAAACAAGGCCCTCATCAGCAACGGTTATACACACAAGGAAATTACAAGAGCTCGCCATCCGAGGTACCCGACAGTCCAGGAAGACCGGAGGAAGCAAACCCTGAGTACCATCTATTTACCATACATAAGGTAACAGACCGAATAGGAAGACTGCTGCAGCAGTACAACATTAGGACTATTTATAGGCCAACAAAGAAAGTCAAAGATTTAACTCCGTTAAGGGTAAAAGGCATCCAGGCTGCACAGCCGGTGTTTACAAAATACCATGTAGCTGTGGACAAGTATATATAGGCACCACCATGCGGAGTATCAGCACTCGACTAAAAGAACACGAAAGACATAGCCGGTTGGGGCAGACGGACAAGTCAGTGGTGGCAGAACACTCTCTATTGTTCGGCCATGACGTGAATTACAAAGACACGGAGGTACTCTCAAGGACAAGCCACTACCAGGCTCGCTTGACTCGGGAAGCGATAGAGATTTTTAAGCATAAAAAATCCTTCAATCGAAAAGAAGAGAGGCAACAGATAAGCAAAACATGGCTCCCGGCTCTAATAAGAGGGAGAAGAAAACCCGAGACTTTTTTTTTTATCTATACTAAAGTTATTCTGTGGTGATACAATTTATTTTTAACAAGGGGTGACATGAGGTCCGGTACCGCCGAAGCAAACAGGATGATTGTGGGCGCATATTATGATGGGTGGTACATGGAGGCAGGTCTAATGTCATGGCGGATGCCCTGACATTGACCTGCGACTTGGAGCGTTTGTCTGTGGCATTGGGGGACCAATGGGAAATCTGGGGAGTGTGATGATGTCGAAAATCTGGTTGACTCTAGTCTCTATTGCTGTGGTGTCTTTGATCTTCTGTGTGTTGCGGTAGATGGTCTCAGTGTGTTGGCGTAGTCGGGCGAGTTCTTCGCATGTTTTGGTGAGGATTTGTATGAGCTCCGTGAGGTGTGTCTGGATTGTTGCTAGGGTGTTAGTTGTGGCGTGGTCATGGCGCTGTAGGAGCTCATTGACGTTGGTGTTCTTTGCCGGCGTGCTGTAGTGTTCTGTGATAGCCTCCAGCCGAGAGCCAATGTTCAGAACCTCTGAATGGAAGCCCTGAACCGCGTCTCGAAGGATGTTATCGGCGACGACGGGTGCTGGGACTTCTACGGTCTGTGGCGATCTGACTGTGACTGCGGCGACTGGTGGTGTTCCTGTAGTGGTTGGGGTCGAACGTGTGTACGGCCGTGGAGCTGCGGTGTAAGGTGCTGTCGTTTGTGCAGGCCGTGAAGCTGCGTTGGGATGTGCTGGTGTGTGTGTCCGTGCCGGGGATACAGTGGGCACTGTGCTTGTCCCGTAAAGTGGCCAAAGCCACTACAGGAGGCACAGTACCGGCGTCATCTGCGAAGATTATGTGATGTGCAATCGCTGGTGAGGTTCTGGGCGCCACAGTAGTGGCACCGAGGAGCGGCGGTGCAGCAGGTGTATTCGTGTCCGTAGGCACAGCAGCGGCGGCAGGGTACTTGGCGTTCCGCTCGGCTCGCCTCAGCGCGCAAGCACCGCCCTAACAGGGGCAGACCCGTGCGTAAGGCAGCTTCGCGGTCGTGTGAATCGGCGAAGACTAGTCGCATGAGGCTGGATGGCCCTCTGCGAGTGATGATACGCGTGGCTCTCATTGCTGAGGTCCATTCGTGCTGTGCGGCGGCGAGAATGTAACGCGTTGGCAGGTCTCTGGGAACTCCGTAGATAACCACACTGAGGCCCGGCTGGACCACAGAGGGTGCTGACTGCGATGGTGAGGTAGTCGAAGCATTGCTACTGTAAGCAGGCGAGATTTTTTTTTCCAGTGGAGGAAAAATCCATTTATGAAGTTCCACTGTGCTGGAAGGCACAGTGGGGAGTGTAGGCTTCACCCGAGGGTACTACCCACTAAAAAACCTAAAACCTCCACCGGACAGAATTTGGGAGAGGAAGTCCGGCAGTGCCGCTAGAAGCACCTGCGGAGGCGAGTTTCAAGTTATTAATGAAACGCGACGAAGTACTTCAGACACATTTAAATAATTCTAAAGCATTCATCGGCTTGTTAAAAACAATTCAAAATGATTTAATTGAATCTGTTGCAGGCCTTGTAAGGAAAGAAATAGAGGATGAAATTCATAAAGCTGCCTTCTTTGCAGTGGAGGCTGATGAAACTTCGGACGTGTCTCTCACAGAGAGTGCTCAATAATTTTAAGATATGTAGATCCATGTGGCTACATTCAAGAATGATTTTTTGGCTTCCACAGTATTAATGGAGATCGAACACCCAATGCCCTATACAAATTACTGGATCAGCAGTTAGAGCCGTTGAATTATGACAGAAAACTTGTTCACAATCTTATGATGGCGCTGCTGTTATGGCCGGAGAATTAAACGGCTTGAAGACGAAGATCAAGCAGAAAGCCAAGCAGGCATTATTTGTACACTGTCATGCACACAGGCTTAATCTTGTGCTATCGCATAGCTGTAGTAGCATTGCTTAGTGCAGGGTCTTCTTTGCTAGTATCAGTGGTTTGCCCGCATTTTTTCATCAATCCTCAAAACGAAAGGAGGCTCTTACCAATATGACCAAACTTCGACTGCCTAAAGATGCTCAAACCAGGTGGAACTTCAAATCTCGTTTAGTAGAACCTGTAAAATTGCTCAGGGAAGGTCTTCTGGAAATGTTTTCCGAAATTCTGGAAGAAACAAAAAACTGGGATGATGCTAAAATTAGAGAAGCAAATGGCTACATTTCTATTGGAAGACTTTGAATTCAACTTCTTGCTTTCGGTTTTCAGTGGAGTATTTTCGAAAACTGCCATTCTTTTCGATATACTCCAGCTTAAAACCAATGATATTGATTTCTGCTGTAGGAGAGTTCTTGAAATGGTTTATTTCCTGCATAAATCTAGAAACGACGCAGCCTATAATGAACACTTCAAATCGGCTGCTAATGAAACTGGTGACGAGTTTCCTAAAATTAAGAAAAGACGCCTTGCAGCTGTTGATCTCAAAACTCATTTCCGCCAGTTGTTTCAACATAATCGATACGCTAGCAACGCAGATGGAAGTCAGGTTCGAAGATCTAAAGAAATTATTATTTATTAATTTGCTCGACGCTTCGAAATTTGAACATTTTTACCGGAACAATTTGATAGTTGCTTAAAAACGAACTTGTGGTGTTTTACAACCGTGATTTTCAGCAGAACTGTATCAAAATCCAGGAGTTAACAGTTCTCTGCGTTAAGGAAGGCATTCATAAATGTCTTCCCAACGTCTGCAAATTGGCCTGCTTAATTGCTGCGATACCTGTGTCAACAGCAAGTGTTGAAAGAAGCTTTTCTACACTGAAAAGAATAACAACTTCCTGTAGAAACACTATGGGACCAGACAGACTATGTTCTCTTGCTCTCATATCTATCGAAAAGGACTTGTTGCAGCTGGAAAAAGATTCAAAATGGCATGATAGAGTAATGGAAGATTTTGCGACAGCGAAACAGCGAAGGGCAGAGTTCTTCTATCAATAAAAGGTATTGCATTTCACCCCTACAAATGCATGCCATTTTTTCATGAATTGTTATTTAAGGTTTCATAATTTTATGCAGATAAATTCTTTCCCCCTCTAAGCAACTGTGCACGAGCCACCACTGAATGTAGCCTGCATCATCTACAGTATTAATGTAATGTACATCCTGTACTTGAATCTCTTCTTTTATATATGCATATTCCTTGGGATTTTTTTTTTAAATTCAATTCTTAACATTTCTCTGAAACCATCTATACTCAATTTATGTTGAAGAGAGGCTAAAGTTTCACTAAATATTAGTATGTCCCCATAGCTGTACCATTGGTCTGACCTTATGCAATCTATTTTGTTCTGCAGTGAATTAACATTTTAGTAGATGATTTTTATTCCTCTTCGCTCCCTTAAAGTATTAAGACAATTTCAGACGCTTTTCTTGTCTTAATCTAAGCATTTCTGCCATTAAAGGATCACTGCCTCTAGGGACCTGGGATATTTAACTTTACCTATAAGATATAACCCAGACAAAATGGTGTCGGTCCCAAGGTCGCGGGTTCAAACGCGGCCCAGGCCGATGGTTTTCAAGTGTGCTTAAAAACGACAGTTCCATGTCAGTAGATTTACTGGCATGTAAAAGAACTCCTGCGGGACGAAATTCCGGCACACCGGCGACGCTGATGTGATCCTGGCAATTGACAGCGTCGTTAAATAACAAAAATAATTTTTAAGATTAATCAGACAAAGTGGTCATTGCTCAAAGCAACACAAAGCATTGAGCTACTAATTCTTTTGCATTTTGTAAAGTCGATGCATATTTCTTTTGTATGTTTGTCCTTGACCTTTATGGATTATCAGTGCTTCGGCGCACACAACAGGAAACTGTACTCGAATAACTTGTTGCTCCAGCTTGTTTGATAGATTTAATATTTGCATTTTAAATCTAATGGAGTAAAATTTTGATTCATATTTTTGTTTTTCATATAACTGAATCGTACCATTCTTGCTTTTCGACCAACATTTTCGTCACCAAAGCCCAGGAATATTATATTAGGTTCACCGGAATTGGGTTTCAAATCAATTTCTTGGAACATGCCGCATTCTCCGTTGACTAAACCGTCCTGTACATCTATGTTGCTCGTTATCATATACTTAATACAGATTTTAACCTCAATTCATCAGGCAATCCATTGACTTCTGTTATCCTTTTTTTTTTTTTTCGCTGCGCTTAAGATGCCATTTTTAGCGCCTTCAGATACTTTTCCTATAATGAAATCCTTTGCTACCGACACGAACACTTCAGTAGCATGGTTTGCTATTCTCTTGACATTATATTCCTGTAGATCTACGTTTCTTGTAAATAATCTTATTGCGCTCTCAGTTACTTCATTTGTTTCCACAGCTCTAGAATTTATTAATTTAGTGTCGCTTGTGGTTATTTTCCCAATAAATAAATTATTTAAGACTTTTACAAACCCTAGTTCATCTCTTTGCCTCATTATTTCTGTTAATTCATAAAATTCAAACTCACCCCACAGTGGATTTCTATCGATTAATGAAGCGAATTCATTGAAGCAAATTTATAAATTGGAGTGTCCATTACAGGTGGTAAATGATGAAGGTCACCGACTGCTATTACCGCAACTCCTCCAAAAGAGAGATCAATACCCATTATCTGTCGCGGTCTGCTATCGACTCTGCTGAAGATTTCACTTCCAACCATCGATAATTAGCAGCTTCAAATTAAACAATTTGATAATGGCCCTAGGCATCATAGGTAAAGGAAAATGAAACCTGCATGACATTTTATTCTTCCTACCTTTATAGCAAATATATGTGTGCTTGTGGTTCTGAAGAGCCATGCATAGATCATTTTCTTTGTTCTCGCAAGTGATGTATTTATCAATAAAATGTATAACTTATTTGATTGATTCATGGTTTGATGGATTATAACTCGGAGAATCTTTCAACCAGAGAAATATGTGTTCGTGTGGGGGACCTCGCATTTGAAATTCTACCCTCCGATAATTTTCGACGGCATGCTGATCAAATATAATGTGCTCTACTGTAAGTAGTTTTAAGAAAGATATAGTCGAAATATCGAGCACACGTAACAGGATCATCCCTAATTAACAGCGTCTTTCCAGTGTTGCTCATTTCAAGTGCTTCTTTCATAGTTAGCTTATTATGTTTCATATGGTGTAACGATGAAAGAAGTTCGGGTCACCAACTTCCTGCTACAGATAGGGTAAGAAACAGAGTCGGTTTTCGTAATTGTCTGATCATTGCTATTAAATCCTTCTTCTTTTCCTCCCAGAATGCTGGACTAGATCGGATGTCTCTAGTGAACTGATTGCCACTGTCAGCTTTAATTAATTATTGAAAAATTCCTGATTTAGTAAATTCCCTGCATTAATTTTACTGGAGGATCTCTTCGTTTTCCTCAAGCACATATCCATACTAGCCACGCATTGTCTTTCTATCTTCTGTTTGGCCATGAACAATGGTCTGCTTGGTATGGACGATCTGCGATCAACTCGTCTATATTCAGATTTAGCGCGATCGTTATGTGTAAGGTATTTTGGCATATTAAAAGGCTGGCCCGCGAATATTTTAGGAAAGCAAAGTTCATCAAAATTTTCTTTTAAATGCCAAGTGACTAGTCTTTTGTCCCGCCCTGGTGCTATTATTTCTATCCTGTTTGTCCCTATTTATTTTTGGACATTAAAAGTACTTCTTCCCCTTCATCGTCGTCACTTTCATGCTCTATTGCAGTTTAATCTTCGGCTCTAATTTCCAGAGAATTTATCTCTAGCTTTATTGTCGACGATGAACTCCAGATTTTCTCTGTATTGTTTTTCATATCTCTTTAAATACAATTCGTCTATTTTGAACGCCATAATTATGGAAATAATAGTGCTTCACATGGCAGAATTAAATAATCGGGAAATATTAAAATCGTCGCATATATAAATGGTAAAGACCTGGGAACATCGTTCGCGATTAAAACTGCCAGAAGGGACATATAATGGTACAGATAAGTCATTAGTGGCAAGTTCCAGGTAGTCAGCCTGAAACACTGTAAGACCGGTTTTCCTGGAAATCGCTTGGTGCAGGTGTGTTGAACAACAAAACAATCGGCGAAACCCTGTTGCCACAGGAGAGGTAATTAGGAAGTGAAAGGCAGTCAGTTGTCGCCCAGATCCCCGAGTGAGCAGGTCAGTCGGGACACTTGCCTTCCGGACCACGAGCGAGCAGGTCAGTTACGGGACCTGCCTTCCGGATCCTCGAGTGTGAGGACACATTACACTTTACAGTAACAATCTTCGGTCTTAGTAAAGACACAGTAACGACTTAACGTTTCTAATAGCGATCGGCAACTCTCAAGCATTACTTTGATTGAGAATAAAAGTGTTTCAACGAGAGTTCTGACTTTTATTGAAAACACTCACGCATACCCAGATACTAAGGTCCATGCCGAGCAGCCGGAGCAGAAACCACCTGAGAGCAGCATTCCGCTTAGGATAGCGGAACGGAGGAGGTGAGAAAGCAAGTGCAACAGCTACCCCTTCTGTATCGTACAAACCTCTTGAATTGCAACCGTGTGGATCAAACAACCAGTACGTCCGCTCTTTCTTAATAAGAGCTATAGACCGTGCAGCTATTGTAGAATAACCTCCAGCTTCGCCATATACTAGGTGCATGTCAGCAAATTCGGTAAAAGTGTAATTTTGCACCATGTTCCCACAGTACCTATTTCACTGTTTCAACGAAATGTTGTGTGCTGAAGGAAATAGGAAATGAGACGTGGGGGACTCGCGTAGGAAACAGTATTTGGTTTCAAAGCTTTGTGAATTGTTTACAGCAGGCCAACCATTAGATTGAAAATTGCTCTTATTGACAAGGCCAGCTATTGCCAACAGACAGCTTCAGACCAATGGCAATACATATCCCTCGAGCCTAAGTCATCAGATGTGAGGATTGGATTGGATTCATGGAGTTTAGGGGCCCGTCGACAACTAGGTCATTTGGGCCCTTCAGATGTGAGGAGAAGCAAAAGTAAACAATATTCTGTGCATTGCATATGATGGTCGTATTTGCCATTTTAAAGCAAACGCACAACATTGCTCTCAAAATGGAAAAGAAAGGGGAAAGAAAAAGGAGGGAAAAAAGTTTATCCCCTCTGAGGGTTTGAACTCGGTTTCTCACAATCAGTTGCCATAACCGCGCGGCCAAAGCACGCGTTTGACAGATGCACTTTAATTCTGTAGCCGCTTGCCACAGCCTATTCTCCATTGCAGTGGCGTGCAGTCACATGTTAAGTCTCCAATTTAAACGCATTTGTAAACGCTACAATTTATAAATGCTTCTTCCGAGAGTCAGCAGACAGGCTTTACTGAGTTCCTAATAAGCACTTTTTTCAGTGGATAATGTTGACGTATTTCTTTTTGGTTATGGTTTATTGGATACAATTTCTAATTACTTTGAATACGTATAACTTATTTACGTCGTGGACCACTGGTTTCCTATCTCAAACTGATTGTCAATGAACCCTCTATTTCCAGTAAAATTCGTGCGGTGTTATTCATTTACACTCTGTATATATATTCAATTTTGTTGCAAGATTAGATTTAGACGATGTGCGAAACAGTGAACAAATGCTGAAAACACCTGCGAAAACTATTTTTTGCAAAAAAAAATTTCTGGAGTTCATTTAAATGGACAGACGCTTGCATCATCATAACACTGCTCCACTAATTTATGCTTGTAGCCAAATGGTTCCAAGCTATTGTCCAATGAAATGAACAATATTTAATATGTTCTCGGGCTTCGAGCCAGGTGTAGTGATGAAGAGCCATCGACGTTTCGGGAGTGTGCTTCTCTCCCTTCGTCAGGATGATGAATGGTTTACCATGGAAGTGGAGACGGGTGGAACTTGCCATTTCTGGACATTCTGGTCTCCAGAAGCAACAACGGTACTCTGGGGCATGCAGTGTACCGCAAACCAACACACACTGATCTCTATTTGAATGCTCGCAGTTTTCATCATAAATCACAATGGGTCGGAGTTCTTAACACTCTGGCCCACAGAGCTGTGTCTGTCTCCGATCCCAGCCACCTAACGCTAGAACTACAGCACATGAGGCACACTTTCCGTCAAAACGGCTACTCCGTAGACGATGTTGAATCCTCAATTTCCAAAGCCTGGAGAGGAAAACCACAATCTCAGCAAAAATCAGACAAGTCGACCGCCACTGCCTGCATCCCATATACTGGCAACCTATCCGGCAGAATCAGTAGAATTCTCGCCAAACACAATATCAGAAGCATCCACAGACCGCCTTTGAAGATAAAAAACCTAGATAGACCGGTAAAGGACAAGCTGGACCTTAATGTACCAGGGGTATACCGTATCCCCTGTGAATGCGGGACGCCGTACATAGGGCAAACCAGCAGGATCATTTCCACCAGAGTCAAGGAGCATGAACGGCCCATACGCTTAATGCAGCCTGACAAGTCAAGGCTGGCGGAGCACTGCTTTGAAAAAGACCACAGAAGAGCTCACTTCTAAGAAACGACCATTGTGGCAAAATGTAGCGGTTTCTGGGAACGGAGGGTTAAGGAGGGTCTATCCATCTCCTCCGAGAAGAGCACACTGAACCGGGACGCCGGATTGCAGTTTATATCCTCCTGGAAACCAGCCTTAATGTTGGAGATCGACCGGCTCAGAAAACACAGATTCCAAAGGAGCGTTGAACCACCTACACATTAGACTGGGTGTTTTCTACTCGGTACGTACTAGCGGACAGTACATATACTGGTCCTTTCACTCTTACTAGCCCCCTTAAACTTACTTTACTTAAACTTTTCAACACACTGCGACTGACTCATCTCTCTGAGATGGGTAAGACCAAGACTAGACGGTCCCCGACTTCCCTACGGACGACGCGACGTAACGTGACGCGTACTAACCTTAACTTTTCCGGCTCCCAACCTAGTACTCCCACCCATCCCTCCAACCCTAATCCCACTGCCCCTGTCGCCCCCTCTACTACTCCCACCGCCGAGCCTCAGAACACTCCTCTGCCGCCATTCCGCTCCTCTTCCAGAGCGTCCACTTCATCGCGCTGCTCCATCTCCAACATCCAAAATCCACCAGTAGCCATTTCTCCTCCCAATACCCCTCCTAGGCTTCCTACGCCCAAGTCCCATACCACTGCTAACTCCAAAACCTTCCCAGGTCCAAATGCCCCATCCAGCGCTCCGCAGCTTGGCTCCCCATCCCTGCCTGCTCCTGCTCCTGCCGCCCCTTCCCATCCCACCACCCAGCCTGGTCCTTCAACCCGGCCCGATCCTCAACCTCTCCTTGATTCCCAGCCCAGTCCACCAACTGGCCCCTCAACCCGACCCGATCCCCAACCCCTCCCTCTAACCTGCCCCAACCTGGCGCTTCAACCCTACAAAACCCGACCTACGCTCACGTTACAAATCACCAGCCCCCCATTTACATTAATCAAAGACACTCGACGGACATAAGCAAACTCCTCACTGACTTCACGAGACGGGCTGGTATAAGAGACTTTGAGGTACACCGGGCCTCTCTGACTCATGACTACCAAGTAAGGACCAAAACCCCAGACGATTACCACCGGCTGTGTGATCACCTCGACCAGGCCAACGTCTCAGACCACGTTGTGACGCCCAGGCAAACCCAAACCTGTAGAGCGGTTATTGAACGCATCTACATGAATGGCGCAGAGCACGAGATCAAGGAGGAACTGGCGGCCTCCAACATCTCGGTGGTAAAGGTGACACAGCTGCGCCGCTTCAACAGGGAAAAGGACCCCTTTGCCCCACTACCTCGTTGAGCTGACATCCCTGGAAGATCTTTCAAGACTATCCCGAAAGACGTTCATCCTTTACTCTAGGGTGGTGGTTGAGAATTACTGTCCTCCTCGCTTCCCCAAGCAGTGCTGCAGGTGCCAGCGATTGGGCCATTTGGCCCCCAATTGCAGGGCCGAAGCAGCCTGTTTGAGGTGTGCGGGGAGGCATCAGTCGCAGTCATGCAACGTCCCTCTAGAGCGGCGCAGGTGTATACTATGTGGCTCGCAGGGACACGGGGCACGCTTTCGTGGCTGCCTGGTGTACCAGCGACACCTGGCCGCGCTACGGACGTCAAACCCGGGAGTACAGGCACCAGCACAGACACAAACACAGACACCGGCTCAGACACAGACGCTGACACAAACCCAAACTAATGGGAGGAAGCCGGGACCTCCCGCCAACCGGGGAGCTCCCACTGCAAACCCTGGCACGAGCACAGGGACCAGTGCGCTTCCTCCCAAGACGGCGGCAAGAGCTCCCAACAGCTCGAACCGCGACGCTGTCAGGCCACCCTCCAAAACCAGACAAGCCCAGGACCACTCCGCGACAGTCATTACCCCACACGTCTCTACGTTAATAGCCCAGAATGGTTCCACAACTTAGAGATGTGTTACATAGCTCTGGACAGACTACAAATCAAGCCTGACGAGACTATGGACACACTCCAGGTCTACTACAACTTCTTCCAATGACTTCTTGACGTGACACATAATGGACGTTAATCCCACGACTAATTTAATGACCTGGAATACACATGGACTGAGACAAAGAAAACATGAACTTCTTGAGTTTCTAGACAAACATGACATACCAATAGTCCTTCTTACAGAAACTCACCTAAGCCCTCGTGATAGACTTAGCTGTCCGCAGAGACACAGCCCATCATCAAACACCAGTTCCACCCTTGCACAGACTTGAGGCAACAGCTATAGCTACCACAATTAACAACAACCACATAATCATCGTCTCAGCGTACAACCCACCAGGCGATATAGTCACAGCAGACATTAACTCGCTCCTGCAGTTAAACCCAAGTGTTATAATAGCAGGCGATTTAAATGCCAAACATCCACTATGGAATTCAACCAACATGAACGCGGCGGGCCAAATCCGATTACATAATACACGCACCCACAGAACCGACATACGTCCCGTTTCAGGCAAACCAAACGCCTGATATTCTAGACATAGTACTAGAAAGGCAAGCCGGCGCCCGCGTCTCGCTCAAAGTTTATAACGAGCTATCGTCAGACCATCTACCGGTCCTTATCAAACTTGAAGGCCCTCTCCGGAGTGTGCCACC
This sequence comes from Tenodera sinensis, assembly GCA_030765045.1. Taxonomy (NCBI): domain Eukaryota; kingdom Metazoa; phylum Arthropoda; class Insecta; order Mantodea; family Mantidae; genus Tenodera; species Tenodera sinensis. The sequence continues at coordinate 257,736,928 of CM060964.1, read as the reverse complement.
CAGACCAAGGTGAAATTATAACAAAGCTAACTGGGACACCTTCTCAGAAACCGTAGATGCCCAAATGTCGGACATTAAAGTGGACTCAATTGAGGATATAGATGCTGCTACCGAAAAGGTGGAAAAAGCATACAGTATGCCACAATGGTGGCAGTTCCACTACAGCAGCAAAAGAAAATAAACGTACGCCTGCCAACAGACATACAACGTCTTACTAAACAAAGAAATAGAACCAGAACCTACTCAAAACACTGAACCAACAACTTCGCGAGCGGACATCCACTGTTATATCCACCCAGTGAAACGATATATTACAGTCACTAAATCCAACACAGTATGGAGAATAGCAAAATGTCTCACCCGGGACAAGATCTCCATTCCCCCTCTTCACGTGGGTCAACATATCGCAACCACGGATGAAGAGAAAGCAGAAGCACTTACAGATGCACTAGAAAATACGCTCAAACCAAACATAACGCCATCGCTGCCAGTATTTGTAAACGAAACTGAGACCGTAGTTCAAAACATACATGAAAGGCAAACGCACGACAGAATTAGAAAAACACATGCCTGCGAAATCAAATGGATCATCAGACATCTACCGAAAAGAAAAACACCAGAGCCAGACAAAATCCCGAACATTGCGCTGCAACACTTACCGGCCAGCGCACTCGAAATACTAACGAAACTATTCAACCTCTGCCTTTTGCACGGCTGCTTCCCAAACAGGTGGAAAACAGCAAATGTGCTACACTTCCCGAAGAAAGGCAAAAATAACGCGGACCCACAAAACTACAGGCCTATTAGCCTGCTTAACACGATGAGCAAACTTCTTGAAAAAGTAATACTAAAACGCCTTAATGCATATATTATAAAACATAACATTTTAATTCCAGAACAATTTGGCTTCCGGGCCAACCACTCAACCACACTGCAACTCCTGCGTGCCACCGAATACATTACGAAAGACTTCAATTTCAATAAGTCAACGGGAGCCGTTCTACTTGATATAGAACGTTCTTTCGACCGCGTGTGGCATGCAGGACTGATACGAAAAATGATAAACGCTAAATTCCCGGACACAATGATTAAACTAACAGCGAACTATTTGCGCGGGCGATCTTTCTCCTCGCTAGCGAACGATGCAAAGTCCACACCCCGCCCAATACTGGCGGGTGTCCCTCAGGGTAGTATACTCGGGCCGCTTTTATTTAATATCTATATAAACGACATACCAAAAAGCGCGAACACAACATATCTCCTGTATGCCGACGATACGACGATTATGGCTCAATCAGGCAAAGCTGTATTCGTACGCAGAAACCTCCAGACATCACTGGATCAACTGGAGCCCTGGCTCGCCCAATGGCGAATAAAAGTCAATGCCACCAAGAGTAAAGCTATGATGTTCACAAAACGTAGAAAACACTACCACCCGAGGCATGGACTGCAACCGCTAAAACCTTTTTAACAATGACATCACCTGGACCAATAAAGTAACGTACTTAGGTCTAGTGATGGATCCGGGTCTCTCCTGGCGCCCTCATATAGAGGAAGTGCGCAGAAAAGCCTATGCTCAATTGAGCAAGCCGTATCCCTTAATCAACTACAGTAACGCACTACAGCTCGACATGGGCCTAACACTTTATAAAACGCTTATACGGCCCATACTGACGTACGCGGCGCCGGTCTGTGGCTACGCGGCAAAAACACATATCAAAAGAATTCAACTACTACAAAATAAGATACTACGTATAGTAGCAAAAGTCCCATACTTAGCACCATCCAAAAGAACCTCACGAAGACCTACACATGCACACGATAGAACAATTTATTAAGAAACTAGCTTTCGACTTATACAATAAAATCGCATCACACTACAATACACTCATCACTGCACTTGGACAATACGAAACAACCATCGACAAACACAAGAGACCACTATCCCTTTTTGACAGAAATTTAACCAACCCAGACATAGACGACGCCCTAAACGATTACCTTGACAACTTCATACATTAACCTAATCCACTGACTTTGCCTCTATGTTACAGACATACCACGTGACGTCCATCTCCCACAGTGCCCTCCAAGACTTTGTGCTACCTAGCCAAGGCGGTCCCAGGGGGAGGGCCCCCTCGGGAGTGGCACTGGCTCGCACCTGCACTTCAGGCAGACTGCCCGCCAAGTGTGTCCAGACGACCAGGCGACACCAGGAAACGCAAAAAAAAAAAAAAAAACCAGACGCGGCACCCATCGAGGATGCCAAACACTGACACGGCTCCCAATGTGGACGCCAAGCACAGACGAGGCTCCCACTAGGGACGCCTAACATAGAATAAGTAAAACCACTACCCCACCACAAAAAAAAAAAAAAAAAAAAAAAACACTCTTAATAGTCATTCATCATCCTGATGATGGGAGAGATGCACACTCCCGAAACGTCGATGGCTCTTCATCACTACACCTGGCTCGAAGCCCGAGAATATCTTGAATATGTTCGTCACCAGGAAAGCTTCAAATCATATTAAAATAAACAATGTTTCTGATGTGGTGTCGACACTTACATCGTAGAAACCTAAGAAATGCTCCACAACAGATCTTTCAGCATTAACGTACCTCACTATTACAGAACACCGAGACATCTGTGTAATATCTGTCGAATTACTTACCTGGACAGAAAAAAATCGACTGTTTCGGTGTTTCCAATTCAGTTTTTTACAAATGCACTGATAGTCCGAAGTGCAACCCAATAGTTCGTTTTGTATACTTTTTTAGGCACTAAACACACTTTTTCATCTTGGAACATTGGTTCTGTATTTTCCTAGATACCAGCAACGTCAATGGTTTCTTAAATTGTCTACGATTAATTGAGCCTGTTGTTTCATCGTGACCGCGGAATGCTAATTCTTGCTTGCTTGACTGCATCAATCACTAACTGCAGGAAAAAACCTGTTCAGGCGTACATTTTCTTTGAACTATACAGTCTAGCATTTTCCTTTAGTGCATCTGAAATTGTATTTCGACTTCTTTCAAAAGTTTTCAAAGTAACCTGGCATTTTAAATGCTCTGCCGAATCCAAGTGTTTGTATAATGAACGTGTTATACTCAACAATGCAGCAAATTCTTCTCTATTCCTAACGTTGCTTTTATTGCTAAAAAGCGAGCAAGGCCAACAGAACAATTTCTGCAAAGTTGGGGAGGAGCACAACCATGCCAATTCCACAAACCATCATTGTTTGAAACTAAGATTGTACCATTTTCCTGAATGTTTCACTTTCATTCGTACCACATATTTGTCGAGATTCAGTAGGGCGCCCACAATTTAAAACTTCCTTCTTAACTCCGTCTTTCCACCATGAAAATGCTGTTTCTAATAAAGCACACCAGTGGCGTGCATTCAACCCCAGTACTGCCGGGTAACTGATTTATTTACATGTTCGAAATTACAATAATAATTTTGTCTTATCTCAATCAAATAGGCGCATCACACATGAACGTTACAGTACTTAAGAATCAAACTCCCGCTCCACCACTAGGCAGCTGTTGCTCTTGGCAACTGGGCTTGTTCCAAACGAATACTTCTCTCAATACCAACTCGCCTACGAGTGCTGAATCGACGCATGCGTGTTCTGTATAATTCTTTAGCTAGCGTAGCCTTGGCTTCCAGCCGACAGCACAGAGGCGAGTGTGTACATTTGATTGGTTAATTCAATTCCATTTCAGCTAGCTAGCTAGCGAGGCTGACGTGAATCTCAGGCTATGGCCCGGGCCGATCAGCTGATAGCTGAGAACCTGGCATACTAACAAACATGGCTACCAGTGTGGAATGTTATGGAGCAACACGTGTTAGTTTTGTTTAATTGAAAGTGAATTAGTGGCGGTATATGCTGTTTCAGTGATTGTGTTTATTTGTAAATATTGTAAATTAATTTTTCAGTAGTTTTCTTGTTGTAGTACGAGAATTATAACAGATGTTTTTCGCTGCACTTTTAACGGTTTCTTTTGAGCAATTGAATAGTTTTTCGCCTGGTTTTCGTACGTTCTACTTGTTATAGTTGAACTATGAAACTAAAATGATTATTTTCATTTATAGTGTGTAATTTTAACTGATTTAAGAAATGGTTAATTCTTCAGTGAAGTTATTCAAGAATCCATAACCTATATTGTAACATGGTGATACCGGTACTGAAAGGTATGTAATTCTACTTTTGTTTTAGGTGTAGAATTGAACAATATGGGTCGACGTTGTAGTGTGTATCGATGTAAAACTAGTTAGGACAGTTTATATATAATGAAGCACATTGAAAGGACAAATCTATACCCAAAAACTGTTGAACTAAAGATGGTATGGGTTGGTTTTTGTTAAACCATTCTGGCAACAGTTAAATGCAATGAATGTTAACAAAACATTCACCAAGTTAATAAAGAAATTTAGAAAACAGGCAGTAGCTAGGTCATTTACATTTTTCCCACCTTCATCAAAAAGGGAAAACTATTATACTTGTGTCAAATTTTGTCCCCTGTCTTTACTCATACATGATGGAATTATGTAGGCAACGACACCTATGTTAATATGTACCTATATGAACAGGATGACAGAGTCCTGTGTTATCAAAATTTAGCCTGTGTTATCAGAGGCAGCATCCACACCTGCCATCAATAATAATATGCAACCCTAACCTAACTTTATAACATAATATCTCAACTCTTTCTCCACTTTTACAAATTAACACAGGTATCACAGCTTAGCCTATTGTTGATAATTGCTATTTTATGTGCAAATTTACCAAACCAGCATTGTAAATGTTGATAGACTGAGTTTAATCAGTAGTTTGCTTCAATTTCTGGGATGCCTATCTAAAGGACAAATCCACACCCAAAAACTTCTTGGTATGGTCACGGTATGGGTTTTGTTAAACCCAAAAACTGTAAACTTTGTAAATATTTATAATTGTAAGTTAATGTTAATTGTAGCCTGTAAGCCGGGTCCTTTGTATCGGCAGCAGGCCTAACTTTCTCTCAATAAACAAAACTGAAACTGAGAAAACTATATATGCCCCGCTGATAATAAGTTAACATTTATAGATTCCATCATTAATAAATAGTAAGGTAAGTGGATACATTGGTAAGTACTTTATACAAGTGATATTGAAAAATAAGTCTTCCAGCCTCTCCGGGGTAGGCAACATATCAATATTACCATTATTTTAATATGATTGACTAGTTATAATAATATATCGGTTAGTCACAATGGGCCATTAAAAATCAAAATATTGAGCAAGGAATATTTCCATTTACATGTATATATTCAGTTTCAGTGGAATTAATTTTGGCAATAACCATGTGCCTCGTGTTTACAATTTGATGATAATAAAAGCAGCTATTGAGATAGATAGTTAATCTTTATTATATTGATATGTGATTTATTATTTATGTAACGTATTATAATATTGTGCAGGTATTTTTGTTACGTGTTTTTATTTTCAATAATGAGTGACAATTCAATGGATATCACTTCCTTACGCTGTTCCTCCAAACGGGGAAGTCATATTCACGTTCGGCTTCGGTTCCCTTCAATCAGCTGTTCCAAAGATGACGCAATCGGGCCGTAGCCTGTATTTCGCGCGAGCCTTGGTACAGCATTTGGTGACGTATTCGTGTCGTCCCGCGTGAGTTCGCCTGCTTGCCGCTTGCCATGTAGGACTGCACTGGCCTTGGTCGGGTTATACCGTTACATATACAGCTGGGGTAACTGTTGTCACCACCGCACGCCACTGAAACGCACTATATCATAAGCAGGATTCATATTTAAAACATTACTCCACTAAGAGCAAACAACAATAGGCTACTCCACGTGTTTCACAGTCAATAAGTAGTGACGAGGAGCTCCGCCTACTTCACTTAATGCCCCCTCCACAAAGAAACTTCATCAGGTGACGTCACGGTTGCTAGAGCAACCATGCAGTCAACTTAGCCTCTCTGAGGTTGAGCGAGGAGAAAGCTTATTCACTTCACTTATCATGAATCCGCGGTAAGAATGCGCGCTTGCTTCTACAGCAAAGAACTGCGCCGTACAAAAAACAGGAAATAGGAAAAATCCACATACCTGTGAAGATAAATGTATTTTAAAAATCAGAAGCAAATATTGGTGAAGTGCTACTTCACCTATTACCCCTGAATAGCTGGCCCTGTTAACTGCATGACTTTAATCAAAAAATTAAAAGAGAAAATTTTAAAAATACAGAAGTAGGGCATAACATCCCCCCCCCTCCCCCAGCGCTAATGTGAAGGTTAAGCAACAAATCCTGTACGTGCGCTCCCCACAGGTCTAGAAACTTTCTTCTGCGAGAAGCCGCCTCCTTTGAGAACATTGTCTTTGTTGCGGGGACTTTACAGGCTGTTTAGAAACTACGCGAACGAATATAGCAGTCTTATACAGCAGTCTCGTACCTTATACTTAATCTAGTGTGACGTTTGATGTCGCAGCCTCGAAACCCTTATAAGTATATTTTAATGCAACATCGAGAATTACATCGTTTTGAGATAGGCCAGCGCATGTAGCATTATAGTCGCCGTCACGAACGAAGGCGGTTGCGCAGAAGACAAATATTCAATGACGTCACAATCAAGTGTTTTTTTAGCTAATCCGGCGTAGTCTGTTTCAGAGCGCGTGTTAGAGTACTGCCTACAGTTTAACAATGAAATTAAATAATTTCGAGCAATAAGTCCACTCCACTGTGTGATAGTAAGTTCGTTTAAGAGCTCTGACGATGGCAGAAGCATTATTCACAGTGAAGCTAGAGAAACGGTGTATAATGTGTACATATACTTCCGGAGAAAGATGGGAAACAATTTGGTTGCTACTTGCTACACAGCACTTCCCTATTACCCTGCCTGCGCGTTATATGTAATTTACACTTAACCATACCTATAACATACATCCCTGCCGATGGAGAAAGCCGAAGCGATGCAGTCACGTGACTAGAATGGCTGTCGGCTTATTATGCCACGTGACTGATTAGCTGGAAAACCTAGGTAACTAGAGAAAGAAGGTAGGCATTCCGGCACAATTGCTGCCATTGGCTGCAAGCAATATGCGTCACATGGAGGTCGGAGAGCGCGCGCACTTCAGACAGCAATTAAAAGTCAGCGCTTTAAACCCGTTTCGACATATACCATTTAAAGCATTGACTGACAGTTCCATTGCGTAAACACTTAAGCAATAATTAATAAAGTGTAGCAAAATACAGTTATATGTGATAGAAAAGATACCTTAACTGAAAACACATTAGAAACGTGAGTGATTAGGGTTTAAGGACCCGTCGACAGCTAGGTCATTAGAGCCCCCCATTAGAAACGTTCGTCAACACATTCTACTAATTACAAACCAATTTTACCACCACCACCGAAACTACAATCAAAATAAGAAGTAACAAATTATTGTTTGATCTTAAACGTATACTTACATTTGGTCATGTTGTTGCAGAAGAAGTAGCTGACGTCCACTGCTGATACTTCCTCGCGTTCCTTTTTGTCATAGTTACAGCTTTTACTTTGTTATTTAAATGCCGTATCCTAATGAAAGTGCGGGTCCTGACGTATACGGAAACAATTCTTTCATCCAATTCAGGAAATTTAGAGAAAATCATGCCAGTAAGTGCTTTCATCACTCCAACACATTTTGAAACATTAAAACCATGGAATCCCGCAAATATAACTACAAATTCCCTCACTCAAAATTCTTAACCTTTTAAAATATCCGTTTTCTCACTGGGATATTTACCTTATTATATCTACATGTTTGTACAAGAAATTACACAGAAATACTTGGATTAATTTTATTAAAATGCTTAACCTTTTTATGAAAAGTGAAAAATGTTTCACAATGTATATTTACACACATAAAAAACTGTCATAACTTAATTCCATAATATAGACACAAAATCTCTCCATTTACCCTTTCATTTTTTTCCTGCTTTAAGCTATAGCACCCGATACCTCTAACTAAAATTCTGTGCACACCGGTAGAAATTGAAGTTAGAAATGTGTCTTAAGGGCACACTGATCGACACATGAAAAACATGGGAGTATTGTAATGTGAACATCACTTAAACCATTACAGCTTTAATCACTACACATTGTACAGTACTTGGGGTATAATTTAAGTGAAAATAGAGTTCGTAGATCCAAAGCAAGGCATGTGACATTCAATTAAAATTAATACACAGAAAAATTAATTTGATATGCTGATGTTCACTTAAGAGCACTTATTTGAAGATCCCTCTATTTTAACAAGTTTAAGCATATGATGAACCCAGAAAATAGCATTTATGACAAAATGAGTACATTAGCTTTTCAAAGTTCTAATTTTATAGTGAAAACTACTGTTTATATGTAGTTTTTAAAAATTCATTCAGTTTTTGTAATGCACAACATAGTTTTTAAATTGTATGTAAAATATAATAAAACTGCTCCATTCGTTTTAAAGATCATATGCTGTTCTAACACTTTAGAAGATTTTCGCTTTCTAGGTGTAATAGTTTTGGTGAGAATTTTACCTGTATGTACACGGTAAAAGGTTACGCGAAAATGGGGAAAAAAAGAAAAGAAGGAAAAAAAAATCACAAAAACCAGAAAAGGGCGTGGCAGATGCAGCATGTTATTTAAATGGGATTTTGGCGACTATCAAATGTTACAACCCGTATATCATATATCAATGGATGCGGAAAAGAATGGAGTTTTCAACAGTGAAAACAATAATTGTTTTTTTTTAAAACCTCAGGAGCTGCAATTTGCCCTTAATGAGATACATTCATATATTACTTTCAGTAAACATGCCCAAATAAACAACATACTTTTTCATTAGTTTGGCTGGTGCTTGTGCTGTTTTCTGAGCTCGAACCCGGGAGCGTGACACCATGCCAATTGGGAATCAGCAAACACGGCACGCATCGGCACGTAAAATTTTTCTTATAGGCAATCCGAGTAATTCATTCCTTAGGTCCCTTTGATAGTCCTCAGGACGAAAATGCACGGAGCAGACTCGAGCATTCTCGGCGTTGAACTAATCGCTCCGCTTACATTGAGATATCCATGTACGCCTTACTTTGTATTTTTTGGAAATTGGCGATACATTATTCTCGAAGTTTTTGTTCCAATATTGCTACACTGAGCAACATCATAGTTAAGTTTGCTTTTAGAAACATTCATTTTTATCACGAATGCACACACTTGTATTTCCAAATAGCATCAACAAAGATTAACTACATACTAGGTAATCGAAAATAACATTGTTTGCAACTGTCCTGGAGCGCGAAATTGGGGCGCCTGATTGATCTGTATATTGAATCACATAAAGATATTATTTAAAATATTGTTCTGTAATTCGTCGAAATAATTGCATAGGGGTGATTTCAAGATGTGTTTTCCAGAAAATACGAAATTTTCTGTCTTTGAAATTAGTGTGTTAACACGTACCACAAAATGCATCTCATAGGGCAATTCGGCACGTTTTTGTGATATAGTTCGTGCCATTTTAAATGCGCCTTGGCTGAGACAGAACGACTCCAACACTTTTAAGATAAACAGAAAGATAAAAGGAAGCGAAATAAAATGAACTTTGTTTTGTCAAAGAGTGTGCACCGCCTTAACCCAAACCGTACTGAAATTCAGGTATAACATGAACGAAAGGCTGTATAGCTATGCAGTGCTTCTTTCACATTCGGGAAGCACGGACAATATTTCTTTCCCATTTTAAAGAAAAGGATTAATCGACCCGTGCTGGAATAACATTGCAATTATACAATACGTTGATGATATTTCACAAATAAACGTAATTTGCAATTAATCACATTATTTTACAGTCTCAAATCAGATTTGTTCTAGTTTTGATCACTGTGGTCATCTATGAAAACGCGCAGCATATATAACTAAAATTATTTATAGTTGTTTAATGTATTAAAATATGCACAGCATATATTTTAATGATAAAAATCTGATGTGCTATATACAAATGATTTTCTTTGCTCACTCTTGCGCAAAGTATTCTTACCAAGCCTTATCCTTCTATATATTCATGTTAACAGAGATAAACTTTCATTACACACTATAAAGGATTCATAGGCGAAAGCGATAGGCAAACCTTTTCCTCCCCCTCCCCCTCCCCCCACTCTCTCTCTCTCTCTCTCTCTCTCTCTCTCTCTCTCTCTCTCCCTTCGTTTCAAATATATTGGTATTTTCAAAAATGATAGCTGTCGTAATTGTGTTATTTATTTCATTTTCCTCTGCGTTGCATTTTCATATTGCTGAAAAAGAGTGGCCACCCAGCTATTCTTAGAACAGCTCAGTCAATAAAATATTGTCTTAATAGGGAAAGAATGTCGGTCTCACATTCTGTTTTCGCTTATTACATCAAACGCCTTTTAGTAAGGGCTGCGTTGCAATTATAACCTAAATTCTGAAGAAAGTGAAAAAGGCGTGTTAAAAGCTCTTAACAAAGTAATAATTGCACGATTATGTGGCACACTGTTGTTCCTTCCTCCTACAGATAATTTTCATTTCTGTTTTACGAAATATTACACAATGAGAGCTTTGTTTCAATTAAAACGCCTGCGTTGACATTTCATGTCAGAAAACAAGGTAAGTGGAGTAGATATACTTAGTACGATGGGATTTGAATTATCTATATCGTAAAATGTAAGCTGCACATGTGAATATCGGTACTGCATACCTCGGTGTGACGTCATCAGCAGACAGCTCTAGGAAGAGTGATTGTGCGGGAAGCGGCCTCCCTGCTAGAAAACATGGCTGTATGTTTTGCCACTTGACTGTTCATGGTGTACAAACGCTTCGGCTAATCCCGAAAAGTTAAATGCCATTGCACCTCTCCTAAAAAGTATTGGTTATTTTTCAGCAAACAACTGGATAGATAACGTTCGCGGAAAAGGTTATTTGAAATAAATGTTATAACCTGAACATTAAGGAGATGTACACTTTAATGCTGTCCCACTTATACCCCACCTTTAACGGTAATGATATCGGCGATCTTTTACCTTTGGGCTATATTGCTATAGGCAATTGTGTTGACTTGGACGCGCACGCGCACATACAATGTGTCTCTCATTCGGACTTCAAGAGGGTAGGAAACAATCTCAGCTAAAGAAAAATAAAACCCCAAACGGGAATCTAACCTGCGACCGTGGGCGTCGCGAAGGGGGGTATCAAGGGGGGCCGCGGTCCCCCTCCCTTGGAAAATAATAAATATAATGTGCAATCAATTACTATTAGACTATTGCTTTAATGTTGATGTAAAGAACAGTTTTTATTTAGCATAAATTAATATGATTATTCGCAACAAATACTATAAATAATCTTTTCCAGCTTTTGGCAATGGAATAATGAATTAATGTTGTTTAATTGCAAGCTTCCAACATGCGGCCCTCCTGAAAAAAACTGCTGACGCTCATGCCCAGGACCCCTTGCATGGCTACAATTTTTGTCCATCTCTTATAATGTGGCCATATTTTCTGAAGCTGGAACGGGAAGCCTGGTTACTTCTCAACTGACTTCTTTTAATTATCTTTAGGTTTGCAAGTCTATGCGATCAGAGTTATACATTTTTCAGACGCTCCAAGTACATTTAAGTTGCTCAGAGCATAAACAATTTCCTGATGCAGTATTCCAATCTTTGAAAATATTACCCAAGCAATAATCAGCTGAAACATAGTAACAGCAGTTTTGCACAGTAAATGAGGAACTAAGGCACAGTCTTTTATAGGTTTCTTTAATCAACAATTTTCATTAGGTTCTATTAACTTATATTTTTGGTCAATTCTATTTTTATATAACAATATTACATATACAAAATCTGGACAGTAGAAGGAATGTTTCTCTGAATTAACAGGAAGTAGACTGAAGAAAAATTAAAGGCATATAACATACTTCAGTGAAATGCAACAAAAACAACTACAAATCCACATGGAGGTGTATTGCTTTTGTCAGCTGACAATGATAAATTATTTCATGAGCTTTAATCAATGTTACTTTATTTCCCCTAATTATTAGCATTTTTACACTTACTTGGGTCAACGGCATCTGTCGTCAGCTGCAAGAAACTGGTGTTGTTTGCCTGACCCAACGTATGTACCAAGGGAGACCACATCTCGCCTTACGATTTGTGCTAACATTATTGCATTTATAGCCATGAATAGAAAGTAATTTGCAATTTGTTTTGCTTCTTGTATGTGTGCTCTTCAATTGTGAACATTTGAACATGATTTGGGCACTTGGCTACTTACTGCTAAAGCAAAAGGTAGGTTAAGACTCCTGCAGATTCTGGGTGAAGGTATGCAAGAGAGGCAGTTACATACATGATGTTACAACATGAATCAGAGATAAAGCGTAAACAAAACCTTGTTTCTGTGTAGCAATGAAAATAAAAATAAACTGTTGTGTGATTGACAAACTCAACATAAGAAGCTCCCAAACATTAAAATTTTTTCTAAAAAGCAATATGTAATTAAAGAAGATCCTCCAAAACCTGCACTCCATATTATGATGGATACTCAGAGGTCTCCACCTAGGGGATATGTGAATGGCGACCACAAGATACCCAAGCTGAGCAGAACATTACTTCCACTTACTGGTGTTTTGCTCCTCACTGTAACTTTTCTATCTGACCTTACCATGGTCATCTCTTGTTCTCTTCTGACCCTGATGCTATTAGGGTTCTCGAAGGCTAGGGAGTCTTTATTTTTCCAATCTCTCCATTTCTCTAATTTCTCTATAAAATATTAACCCTTAACATGCTGACCTGTCATGGCATGTAATACGTTCTCTGATTGGTAATCAGAGGATATGGTCGGTGAATTTATTTTGATAATTCTCCCGGTCAGGTCGGTGAGACAGGTGTGGTCTCCCAGACCTTCTGGGGGTTGTGAGAGAGCGATGTGACCGCCAAAACATAAAAATATGGTGCTCTCTTAAAAGCGGTTACTATACTGCTATTGCTCTATGAGTGAAACGTATTGTAGAGCCAAAGGATTAATGACTTCATTGTCAGAAATCCAGCATTAGCTAACAACAACACTAACTTTGAAGTTATCATTTCTTTTCTTCAATTTCAATTCCTTTTGTTGCTTCATTTTTTAAGTTTCAATAATTATTCCAAAGAATATTTGCCACTATACCACCATCTGTCTCAATTATTGTTACCAGAGTTGTTTTAAAGTTGCATGGAATATCTGCAGCAACAGGTGATATTAACATCTTGTGAACAGATAGGTATTTAACATTCTCTGAGTTTAGAAACATTTGTTCATAATCACCACTAGTAAGAACTGTCAATATCTTCTATAGATCAACAACCATTTTAAAGCTCCCCCATTGATTAAAGAAAAATACTGTTGTAGATTTCACAATTTGTTAACTAGTAAAACCTACAACGCTCACAGTTAGGTACTTTCTTGAGAGCACTTACTGCTACATATCCACGAATATAAAGAGGACCATTTGTATATTGTAGAAACTGATTATCCGGGCTTGTGGGCCGTGTTCTAGTCAGGAAACTCCTAGACGTTTCGTCCGAAGCTGCGTCGAACATCCTCAGTGGCGTTGCCTTAACACTCTCTTAGTCTCGGCGATGACTGACACGGAGCCTTTTTTTTTTTTTTTTTTTTTTTTCAAGTGGAGGAAAAATCCATTTACGGAGCCCCATGCGCTGGGAGGCACAGATGGGGACTGTGGGCTTCACCAGAAGGTACTACTCCACTAAAAAACCTCCACCGGTGAATTCAGGAGTGGAAATCCGACAGTGCCGCTAATGCACCTGTGGATTGAGGGTGTGGGTTTGTTGGCCGGCCACAAGGGCCTAAACCAGGAGAGAGATCGCCAGGACGTGAACATTGCCGAGGCCCTGGTCACGCCCTGGGGAATTAAGTGAGGGAGTATTAGGTTAGAGATGTCTCCGGACGGAGACGTCTTGCAGTGGTTCTGAAATAAAGAGAATTTAGGGTGAAAATTCTGATTTAATCAGGCCCCGTGAGGTCTGACGTCAGTCTATGTAGTAGTAGTGTTGTACATTCCTGCAGTAGGAACAAAGTCTATGGTTATTAATGAGCTAGATATTTTGTAGAAATTTTATTTTAATCATGCAGTTGAAGCGATTTTGCATTCCTGAAATTAGGAACAAAGTCAGTGGTTATTTATCTGTCAAGAGGATTTGTTGGCTTACGCAGGCCATATGAGGTCTGACGTCACTTCATGCATTTGATGTGTTAATGCGTTCCTGAAATTAGGAACAAAGTCAGTGGTTACTTGTCTAAGAGAAATTTTTTGTTTTTTTGTGGCTTGTGCTTTCCTGTAATAAGGAGCAGGGTCATAGAATTAATTTACCATTTACAAGTAGAGGCGGGAGATGCCATTAGAGTAAGTCAGTGGTGATTGCTGTTGGTCAGTGTCGGGTTTCGCCTAAGCCGCCTGTCCAATCAGAGCGCAGCTGCACTTAGACCGCACCCTCTCAGTGAGATCCGCCTTGACTACAATGAGCAAGGACTTTCAAGTGCCACTGGCAGAAGGAAAGGAATGGACATGCCATGGCTGTGTATTTCTGGATGTTTTATCTTAATAACGCGTCTAAGTATTCTTGGATATTTATTTCTGGTTCCTTCAGGCCAATTGTTCTATCGAACAGCGAGAGAGGTCTTTTGTGCGTATCATGTTCGAGGTTATACACACCTAGTTCTCGAATGAGGTGGTTGTGATTTTTATCTTTCTTATCGTATAAGTTTGCACTTTGCGCTTTGATGCACTGTTCGATGGAGTGTAGCTTAAGCTCGTTGTGTATAAGATAAGCCGGTGCTACTTGTGGAAGCTTAGCCATTACTCTAACTATTCTGTTTTGTAGAGTTTGCAGCTTATTCATATGTGTTTTGGCGGCATAGCCCCAAACGGGGGCCGCGTATGTTAAGATGGGCCTTATCAGAGATTTGTAAAGCGTAAGGCCCATATTTAGTTGTAATTGACTGTTTTTATTTATCATAGGGTAGAGTTTATTTAATTGGCCGTTTGCCTTTGCCCTAATGGTGTCTATATGCTTTTTCCAGGTCAGACCTTGGTCCATAGTAACACCTAAGTAGGTGACTTGGTCTTTCCATTCGATTTGCTCGCCTCTGTATACCAGAGGCGGTTGTGAATGCCTGGGGAGCCTGTGCTGTATTCGTTTAGTGAATATGATTGATTGGCACTTAGTGGTGTTTACTTTGATTCTCCACTTTGCAAACCACGGCTCCAGCTCATTTAGAGCGTTCTGCAAGCGCAGGTGGATGATCCGAGGTTGCGCGGATTGCGTTACTAAGGCTGTGTCGTCCGCATATATGTATTTATCAGTACGCGTGAATTGTGGCATATCGTTAATATATAGATTAAAAAGCGTCGGCCCTATTAAACCTCCTTGTGGGACTCCTGCCCTAATGGGCCTTCGAGTGGAGGAGCAGTCCTCCACTACCACCCGGAAGTGTCTTGTGCTTATATAGTCTTTGATTAGCGCGATCATTGAGTCGGAGAAATTATATGTTTTTAGCTTATGGAGTAGGCCCGCATGCCAAACTTTATCAAAAGCGCGCTCAATATCCAGGAAAATTGCGCCAGTTGATTTATTGGTATTATAGCCTTTGGTAATTTGCTCTGTTAGTCGAAGTAGTTGAAGTGTTGTGGAATGTTGCGATCTAAAACCGAACTGTTCTGCAATTAGTAAATTGTTTTTGACGATGTGGGCGTTAATTCTTTTGAGGATTATTTTCTCAAGTACCTTGCCTATTGTGTTTAATAGGCTAATTGGCCTGTAGTTGGCCGGTAACGAGAGATTTTTCTTTGGCTTAGGAAGCATGACAATCTTTGCCTCTTTCCATTGTGGAGGGAATCTACCTTTGTCCAGAGTGTAGTTGAACATTTTTGCAAGCAGCCGAAGAGCTGCTTGTGGGAGATTTTTAAGTACCACATTTGGTATTTTGTCCGGCACCGGGGCCTTTCTATTGTGCAAGTGTCTAATTATCCAACTTATCTCGCCAGTGTTTGTTTTACGCATTTTGTTGTGCGTGGTCGAGTAGTCGGTTTCGTTTACTTCTTGTTCGATATTTAAGATTTCTTCTTCATTTGCTTGTCCCAGCGGCGGATTTGGGTTGAATACTTCCTCAAGTGTTGACGCAAAGACCTCTGCTTTGGCCTGAGGGAGTTCAGCGATGCTGTTAGTATTTATATTTACTAGTGGAGGAATTATCGTTTTTGCCCGTGTCAAACATTTTGCTATTCTCCAGACCGCGTTGGATTGGGGATTGAGCTTTTCCAAAGTTTGGTTCCACTCGTTCCCCACGAATTCCCTAGTCTGGGCCGTTACTGAGCTCAACGCATCCAGATACAATTGCCGGTGGATTGGATTTCTAGTCCTTTGCCACTTGCGGCGTAACCGATTGCGGTTTTGGTGCAAGAGTTTAATATCCGTTGGATATCGAGTGTAGATATTTGGTCTGAATCTTAGTGGGACACAGTTTGTTGTCGCGAGTTTTATTGCGAGTTCTAATTTGTTAATTGCTTCGTCGTGTGTTTGTGGCGAATTTATTTCCATGTCAGGTAAATAGTTTTCGACAGAATTTCTAAAGTCGTCCCAGTTTACCTGGTTATAATTTAAGGTGGGTGCTTCTGGCTTGAACCTAAGAGGTAATTGGATTTCCATCAGCACTGGGAGATGGTCCGACGTTAGTTCGTGTAGGACGCTACATTCAATATTGAAATTTATACTTTTGGTAATTGCGATATCTAGTATATCTGGAGAATGGTTGTTTACGTGAGGGATGTGTGTTGGTTGTTCCGGCCCCATCACGAGAAAGTGAGTGTTATTTATGTAATTGAATAGTTTTGAGCCTTGCGGGTTCGGGTTTATACTGTGCCAAATTTGGTGCTTGCAGTTAAAGTCCCCAGCCGCTATAACTTTAGTGTCTAAGCGCATTATTTTGTCCACGTCCTCCGTGTGCACATCCCCCGGGGGATTATAGACAGCTGCTACGGTCAGTGTAGCATAGGACGTGTTCATTTTTACAGCGGTAGCTTCTAAACGGTTAAGCCCCGGTACGTAAACTTGATGATGCCTAATAGTGGACTGAATGACTACCGCCGTCCCTCCTCCCCGGCGGTTACGGTCATTCCTGTAAATTTTGTAACCTGGGAGGGTAAATCTATCGGGTTCACCTAAATGGGTTTCATTTAAAAGGGCAATTTGGATTGAGTGCGTTTGCAGAAATTCCGCTAGATCTTTCTTCTTTCTGCGCACTCCTCGGCAGTTTCAGAAAACCAAGTTAATCTTGTCCGTTTCAGCCATGGCGATGTGCATTTAGGGCTTGGATAAGTTCGGTGAGAAAGTGAACAAAAACTACGGAGTCTAGTTCCTTACCATCACGTGTGTGACTCCTGAACGTCCTAAGCTGTTCCTCTATGAAATCCAGAGGAACAGAGTTCTGGGGAAGCCTCATTGCGTGCATTAGTTTGGAAGCGGCCTGTTTATTCACTTGGTGAATTCTAGGTGGTCTGGGGGCCTGTCTTGTGGGGGTGAGCGACTTAGGTGCGGGAGGGTGAGGCCCTCCTGCTACTTGTGTGGGTGTGTGTGTGTGGGTTTTGGGAGGGGGTGAGGGGGTCGCTCATACCTAGCTGGGCTCTCCTCGGTGACTAGCCGGGGAGCCTCAGCCACAGGGGGCTCTGCTATAAGGGCCGGCCGGACTTTACCTTTTCTTCCTACCGTGAGCCACCCTGTGTGGTGCATTGTTGCACTTGCGGCAGCCTCAGTGAAGCTACGTGTCCTTGGGGCGGGTCTTTGAGGCTGCGCGCGGGGGGGTTTAGAGACCTTCGTGCACTCTGCCTGGTAGACGGAGCAACCGCGCCATGTTGCTCCGTGGCCTATTTGGCCGCAGAGTATACAATGCCGTTCCAAGGGGGGAACGGCGCATGTACCTGAGGGGTGGGGGCCTGAGCATTTGGCGCAGACGAAGTGTGGGGCCCTACAATCCCGCAGTGTGTGCCATAGCTGCTGGCATCTGGAACACTGCTTCGGTTCAGGAGTGCTTTTGTACGCTTCTACCCTAACCTTAAAGTGTGCCAGAAATTTGAGGGCCATTAATTTATTTTCTAGATCATGGGAAGCTGTCACCTCTATGAGGTACATAGGCAGCGGGGTGCGACGCCAGTTGCGTTTGCGCATCCGTACGGCTCTGAGCGCCGGTATTCCAATCTGTGCCAGGTCTTCTAATAACTCCTCACTGGTGACTTCGGCGTACAACCCCTTAATGACATACCTTACGGATCTCTCTTGGGGGTGGGGGCTAGGTAGTGGGGTACGCCTTTTGACTTGAGGTAACCTTGCCAAGTTTGGTAGTCCCTCAAGCAGGACACATTTAGTGTGATGTCACCGGAGTTCCGGGCCGATGAGAAGAAATAGTCAAATGTGACTGTATGCGACTTATTAAAGTCTTGGGAAATGGAGCGTAAAATATTTGCCTGGCTCTTGTGGATGTACAGTGGTGCTAGGTCTGCCCTCTTTACTGTGAGTGGGTTCTCGGGGATATCGGTGGAGCTGGCATTCTCCGTGTGAGTGACTGAAACCATCTCCGTAGGATCGCTCGAGGTACTGGGCTTTGGAGAGCCCGGACGGGTGGGAGTAGGTTCCTCGGGTTGCGGACAGTTGTTAGGTGGTGTTTTAGGAGTGGGGGTTGAAGGTTTTTTGTTGGGACCGGATTTGACCAGTTTGCTTCGCAGCGCCCTGGTCGTCTCCGTGGAATTGGAAGTGGACGCCTTGGAGTTCCCTGCCATCGCGTAAAGTAAATAGATTAGCAAAGAGTGTGAAATAAAAGAGATAAAGTATTTAAGTGAGTAAGGGCTTAGTGCGACCTTAAAACTAAATAGAAAATAGAGGAAAAGAGAAGAGTAGAAAGAAAGAGCAGCTAGTGAGCGCTAAGAAGCACGGGGACAAGAGGGCCGGGCCTCAAAGAGGCGCTTAAGCTAAACTATGGAGCCTTTTTTTTTTTCGAGTGGAGATAAAATCCATTTATGGAGTTCCACTGTACTGGGAGGCACAGTGGGGACTGTGAGCTTCACCCGAGGGTACTACACACTAAAAAGCCTCCACCGGAGAGAATTCGAGGAAGGATATCCGGCAGTACCGCGAATCGCACCTGCGGATTCAAAGGAGAGTATGTGTTGCCTGGCCGTGTGGCCGTAGCCGGGTGAAATTGGGTGGCCGGACGTAAACATGACCGAGGCCTGTCTACGCCCTGGCGAAGTCATGGTGTGGGATTAGTTAAGGATTAAGGTTCGTTTCCGGATGGAAACGCCGTCGCGGTGTTACATCCTAAACATGAGGACATAGTCAGAATTAATTTGGAGAGACTTAAACTTAGTAGTATTCTTTGTTTTTAATCTGACCTCCAATAGGGGAGTGCGTCTTATTGAATTGTATTAATGGGCGCATGTGTATGCGTCAGTCAATGTACACTAGTGTATATAGAATATATAGAAATAGTTTAGTGATTAGTGTCGCAAATAGTTGCGTCAGTCAATTGTATTCCTACTTGAGTTTTTAGTATTGTCTGCGCTATAGCTGCGTCTTAGTATTTTAGTGCTTAAGTTTTACACAAATTGTTTGGGCTTATATTTATGCTAATTTATTTTGTAAATCATGTCCAGAAGTTCTTAGCTGGTGTCAATATTACTGGGGGTTGTGTCCCCCTTGGGCCGCCTTGACTAGGTGCAAGGACTGCTAGACTGCCAACGTCAAGTCGTGCCTCAAGTCATGGGTAATAATGTTGCTTCTATGGAAGTCTTATTAGTGCTTCGAGATATTCTTGAATGTCGATTTCGGGATCCCCCAGGCTGAAGGTTCTGTCGAATAACGACAGCGGTCTTTTGTGTTTATTATGCAATGTGTCGTAGTTGCCCAATCGCTGGATTAGGGCATTGCCGTTTTTGTCTTTACGCTTGTATACGTTAAAGCTTAAGCTTTTTATAAATTCTTCGATGGTGTGCAGTTTTAACTCTTTGTGTAAGAGATAGGCCGGTGCTACCGGCGGTTGTTTTGCTATTATTCTTATAATTCTGTTTTGGAGCGTTTGTAATTTGTTTACGTGTGTTTTGGCAGCATATCCCCATACCGCGGCTGCGTACGTTATTATTGGTCTTAGGAGTGTTTTGTATAGAGTAAGACCCATGTTTATATTGAGTTGGCTATTTATGTTGATTATTGGGTATAGTCTATTTAGCTGAGCGTTTGCCTTGGCTCTGATCTTGGAGATGTGCTTGCTCCAAGTAAGGCCTTGGTTCATAACTAGACCTAAGTAGGTCACTTGGTCCTTCCAGTCGATTCCTTCGCCTTGGTACATTAGCGGCTGGAGGACACGCTGATTCTTCCTATGTAGGATTCTTTTGGTGAAAATTATTGCTTGAGT
Organism: Tenodera sinensis; assembly: GCA_030765045.1. Lineage (NCBI taxonomy): Eukaryota > Metazoa > Arthropoda > Insecta > Mantodea > Mantidae > Tenodera > Tenodera sinensis. The sequence goes on along the minus strand of CM060964.1, from coordinate 257,716,445 downwards.
TTTTCGTGCGTTTACTTTTATTCCCCATTTGGAGAACCAGGGCTCAAGCGTATTTAAGGCATTTTGGAGCCATTGATGGATAATGCGGGGTTGGGTGGACTGTGTTACTAGGGCAGTATCGTCTGCGTAGATGTATTTGTCCGTTCTTATTAAGTTGGGCATGTCATTAATGTAAAGGTTGAATAGTGTCGGCCCCAACAAACTTCCTTGTGGGACACCGGCTCTAATCTGCTTCACGCTCGATACTGCTTCCTCTACCGTAGTGCGAAAACGCCGCTCAGTGAGGTAATCCCTAATTAGAGCTATTGCCGTATCGGGGAAGGCGTAGTCTTTTAGTTTCTTAATTAGTCCCGCGTGCCAGACTTTATCAAAAGCGCGTTCTATATCCAAATAAAGGGCGCCTGTTGATTTATTCGTGTTATAGCCATTCGTTATTTGCTCAGTCATTCGCAGTAGTTGTAGTGTGGTAGAGTGTTGGGCTCTGAACCCGAACTGTTCGGGAATAAGTATGTTATGTTTATGTATGTGTTTGTTGATTCTTTTGAGTATAACTTTTTCTAGCACTTTACTTATGGTGTTTAGTAAGCTAATTGGCCTGTAATTTATTGGAAGTGCCAGATTTTTGTTTGCTTTGGGGAATAGAAGTATTTTGGCTTCTTTCCAACTAGGAGGAAACCTGCCATTTTGTAACGTGTAGTTAAATATGTCCGCTATAAGCTTGAGGGCTCTGTGCGGGAGATTCTTTAGTACCACATTTGGTATTTTGTCTGGTCCCGGCGCTTTTCTGGTAGGCAGATGCCTAATAATCCATCCTATTTCGCCTGGGTTAGTTTTTCGCAGTTTGTTATGTGTTTGTGTTTGGCCTACGTTTCCGGCTTCGTCTTCTAATTCTCGTGTGAAGTCGTTTTGCCCGATTACCGGGTTGGGGGAGAACACATTTTCTAATGTGACCGCAAAAGCTTCAGCCTTTGCCTGGGGTGTTTCGGCTATAGTATTGTTGTGTTGAAGGGGGGGAATACTTGTGCGCGTTTGCGTTAGGCATTTGGCTATTCGCCATATTGTGTTTTGTTGGGGATTTAGGTTTTCCAATGTGTCGTTCCATTGGTTTTGGATGAACGTTCGTGCGCGTTCATTGACTAAATCCCTGGCTTCGTAGTATTCAGTTCGGTGTATTATATTTCTTGTTTTCTGCCATTTGCGTCTGGCTTTGTTTCGTGCTTTCTGTAGCACCTTTATGTCATGTGGAAATCTGGCGTTTCTAACCTGTTGTTGCCTTAACGGCACGCAGGCCGTGGTGGCTATCTTTATTGCCATTTCTAGTTTGTTTATAGCTACGTCCTGCTCTGCTGCGGAGGTTACTTGCAGCTCTGGCAGGCAGTAGTCTACCGTATCTTTGAATGTTTCCCAGTCTACTTGGTTATAGTTGCGTGTTAAAGTAGCTGGTTTAAACACGATAGGAGCATTGATTGATATCAAGACCGGCAGGTGGTCCGATGTCAGCTCCTGTAGGACTTTAAAGTCAGTGTTGAACGGTATGTTATTTAGCAGGGCGATATCTAGGACGTCCGGCGCGTGATTTGGCATGTGCGGAGTGAACGTCGGTTCATCCGGGCCAGCTATCAGAAAGTTGGTGTTCTTTATAAAATTCAGTAATTTCGTCCCTTGTGGGTTTGGATTTACGCAGTTCCAGAGGTAGTGCTTACAGTTATAGTCTCCTGCAGCAAGTACTCTGGGTCCTAGATTCATTATTTTGTTTATGTCGCTTGTGTCTATATCCCCAGGGGGGGCTGTAGACGGCGGCTATGACTATATCCGTGTTGTGGATGTTCAGTTTTATAGCCGTGGTTTCGGCGCGAATTAAGTTAGGGGAGTTGATTCTATAATGGTTAATGTTTGCCTTAATGACTATGGCCGTGCCGCCTCCTCTGCGGTCTCTGTTATTTCTATATACTTGGTATCCGGGAACAGAAAAACGGTGATTTTGTTTTAGATGTGTTTCATTAAGTAACGCGATTTGTATCGAGTACGTTTGGAGGAAATCTGCAAGCTCTTTAATTCTTTTTCGAATGCCGTTGCAATTCCAGGTGATAATTCTAATGGTGTCGGAATTACCCATGACCGTATTGGCGAATGCTCTGAATTAGTTCGGCTATGTGGTGTGCAGTCTGTATTATGTCTGTCCCGGGTTGTGTGATGATGCCACTTAGAAATCGCAGGTCATCCTCAAGAAGGTGAAGAGGCACTCTGTGTGCTGACATACCTAGTACTTGTACTAGTGATCTCAACGCCTTTGAGGGATCACGCTGCTTGTAGGGCTGGAGCGACTTTGCAGCTTGGTGAGGCCTAGCTGTCTGAGAGGGGCTTGCCTGGGAGGGGAGAGTTTCTGGTTGTCGAGGGTGTCGCTCGCTTCTCGTTGGGCGGTCCTCGGGAGCGACCCGAGGTTGCCCAACCACGGAGGGTTCCTCTACTGGGGCTGGACGCGACCCGCCTTTACGATTCCTGGTGAACCACTCCGTTGGTGCTGCAGCCTGTGAGTAAGTTTGGTGCGTTCTGTGATCTTGGGTTTTGGGAGGCTGCGCACGGGAAGATGGTTTACCCATCTTGTTGCACGCTGCGTACCAGGCGGTGCAACCCCGCCAGGTTGCACCATGGCCCTTGGCGCCGCAAAGTACGCATGTTCGTTCCAGAGGTGGAACGGTGCACGTGCCAGAATAGTGGAGCCCTGTACATTGCGCAGATAGGGGTGTGGGACCTACAGTCTCTTTTCACGTGCCAGAATTGTTGGCAGCGTGAGCATTGCTTAGGTGTTGTGGCCGCCCTATACTCTTCTAGGTGGATTCTGAAATGTGCCAGGAGCTTAAGATCTAAGATCTTCCTATTCTCGGGGGTGTCCTGCAGTTCAATTAAGAACATGGGCAGGGGGGACCTATCATGAGTGCGCCTTCTCATTTGTACGGCTCTAATAGCCTGGAACCCGCATAGTGCCAGGTCTTCCTTAATTTCGTCTCCGGAGAACTCGGCATACAGCCCTTTCACAACGTAGCGGGCTGTTCTTTCCTGGGGCTGGGTGAGCAAGTAATGCTGTATGCCTTTTTCCTTGAGGTATCTTACCAAAATCTGGTAATCACTCAAGGAGAACGTCTTAAACTCAAAGTCTCCGGAGTTACGGGCTGTGTTTACTGTAAAGTTAAATTGGAGGGAGCAAGTCTTGTCTATGTCCTGGTTTATTTGGCGGATCTTCGCGGCCTGGCTTTTGCTGACAAATATAGGCGCTATGTCAGTTTTCTTGGTTAGTTCCTGGACTTGTACGGGGGGCGTGTGTGTGTTTGGTCCTGTGTCAGAAGTGTTGGCCGAGGTGCTGGGTGTTGGTGACGATGGTATAGGAGGAGAGGGTTGCTCAGGTGTGGCCGCAGGTAAAGGGTTTGAAGGAGCCTCAGGTATAGGTTGAGAAGGTGTGGTGGTCTTGGAGCGGGAAGGAGAAGGTGTCTTGGTTTTAGGTAGGGTTTTGCTCCTCGTTGTCTTGGTTTGAGAAGGAGATACAGAGTTTTTGGCAGTTGTTGCAGTCTTGCCACTCCTAGCCATTGCAAGTGTTTTTAGAAAGTTTTTAAAAAGAGTTGGAAAATTTAAGAGATAAAAAGGGGGTAAGGGCCTAGTGGGACCTTAAACCTAAATAGAAATAGAGGAAAAGAGAAGAGTAGAAAGAAAGAGCAGCTAGTGAGCGCTAAGAAGCACGGGGAGAAGAGGGCCGGACCTCAAAGAGGCGCTTAAGCTAATCTAAGAGATTGCTCGCTATAGCCTTACTCCCCTACTCGTCTAAACTGTTGTTTTTGTGCCTTAGCGCAAGCGCTTTAGCTGAGCTTTGGATTTCTCCACGGCAATGCTCGAACCGCAATCCAACGGCGGCAGCTTCTTTGCTGCGACGATACTGGAAGATCTCTCTCTCTCTCTCTGCTGATGTTGCTGTCTCGAAGTTCTCCGCCGGAATCGAAGGGCGCCAAGGAGCCTTTTTTTTTCAAGTGGAGGAAAAATCCATTTACGGAGCCCCATGCGCTGGGAGGCACAGAGGGGGACTGTGGGCCTCACCCGAAGGTAGTACTCCACTAAAAAACCTCCACCGGTGAATTCAGGAGTGGAAATCCGACAGTACCGCTAATGCACCTGTGGATTGTGGGTGTGGGTTTGTTGGCCGGCCACAAGGGCCTAAGCCAGGGAGAGATCGCCAGGACGTGAACATTGCCGTGGCCCTGGACACGCCCTTGGGAATTGAGTGAGGGAGTATTGGGTTAGTGATGTCTCCGGATGGAGACGTCTTGTAGTGGTTCTGAAACAAAGAGCATTTAGGGTGAGAATTTTGGTTTAATCAGGCCCCGTGAGGTCTGACGTCTCTCTACATAGTGGTTGTGTTATGCATTCCTGCTAGGAGGAACAGAGTCCGTGGTTATTAATGTGCTAGGTATTTGGTAGAAAATTTTATTTGAATCATGCAGTTGAAGCAATTATGCATTCCTGAAATTAGGAACAAAGTCAGTGGTTATTTATCTGTCAAAGGATTTGTTGGTTTACGCAGACCACGTGAGGTCTGACGTCACTTCATGTATTTGATGTATTAATGCATTCCTGAAGTTAGGAACAGAGTCAGTGGTTACTTGTCTAAGATAATTTGTTTTTGTTGCTTGTGCTTTCCTGTAATAAGGAGCAGGGTCATTGAATTAATCCAATCCTATTTTCCACAGTACATTATTACACCCGTTTAAGTCGAGAAGCTATAGAGATCCACAAACATAACAACTTCAATAGAAAGGAAGAAACCAAACGCCTAAACAAAGCCTGGCATCCAGCATTACAGAAAGCACGCAGGAAACCTGACCGTCAACAAATCCAGGACCATACGCCGCCAACAGCTTCAGCATCAAGCATAGACTATAGAAGCAGCAACCCCGCCCCCGCAGCAGCCGTACCAATAAACCAAGACCGAAGCAACCAGGAACTAGCTCCGCCCGCCCGTGCCAAACGTATAAAGCCCGTGAAGCCAAAAGGCTCCGTCATCTGCATTTCAGCAGCAGCGAGCAGTCGTTGTGGCAGCAAGTCGTTGGTCCTCGTTCTTCTTCGGCGGAAGGCGGCAAGCGGCAGTACCACTCTCCAGCAAGCATCGCTAAGCTCCGCTACGATATTCATTGCAGCAGGCATTAATACGGCACAAGACCACGCGTTTGGAGCCCAAGAGTCCAGGAGCGTGGCCTGAAGAAGCTTGGAAAGCAAGCTAAGGGCACGCTATTCCTGAGTTCGTGGCCTGAAGAAGCTTGGTAAGCAAGCTAAGGCCACGCCTCTCCGAGACCTTCGAGACCGTCAACCGGCCCTGCCTAATTACCACACAGCCTACCGCAACCTTATCCCTTAACCACCCATCCTAGTAGCCAGGTTCTAACGCCCTCTGGAGACTTGTCTCCAGCCAAAAGAACGAAAGTTCTGTAGTCTCTCTGGAGCTACACTTCGGCAGTTTTACAACTGTGGGCAAAAAAGAAACCGCGCTTTTCAGCAGCTACTCCTTCACCCCCAACAACTAACCGGTCGGAAAATGCCTAAGATACAGGCATCTACGGCCTCATCCTCAAAACCCCCTCCCGACCCTGACACCAACCGCCCCCACGTTCTGACAAAACCGCACACAAGGTCACATCAAGTCAGCTCAAGCAGCGAATCTGAACATGAACACGACACTAGCATAGAATCTGGCACCGAACCATTCACCCCCAGTAGGACCAAAGATACCCGACGAGCCCCCCCCCTTAGGAATCCCCCCCATACCCCACGGCTGTCATACACTCTACATCAACAATTGCAACACAGATACACAGAGCGCGTGGTTAGTGAAGGCTTTAATGACAAAACACCAGCAAGACACTGACAAGCTATACAGGGCACAACGCATCTACAAACCCAAGAACACCTTCGCATTGACATTCAGAACTCAACAGGCCGCAGTTACCTTCTCCCAAGGCATCCCCCCTCATCACTTCGGCAAATCAGCATACTACAACTTCAAACTGGACATACAGCCCGCCCCCCCCCCAAACAGAGACAACAGGAACACGACCAAAGCAAACATTGACAGCAGTACTTAAAAACATACCGTATGAGATCCCTGATGACGTCATCCTGGCTAGCATCAAGGAGCTTTATCCTGAAGTCACCCGTGCTACCAGAATCACAAGTAAAGACCGGCCCACACCCCTCGTTAGAGTGTTTAGTAGCTGCGTAGCTAGGATACACACAATCCTACAAGAAGGGGTTATTATAGAAAAGCAGATATTTCATGCTGAGCCCTCACGCAACACCGAGAGACACATACCGTGCAGGCGGTGCCAGCAGTACGGACACCAGCGCCACGAATGCAACGAGCAACCAGTGTGCTTCCACTGTGGCGACAAGGCCGACTCCCGACGCTGCTTACACGCCAGTAAACCCCAACAAGCGTACTGCGCCACCTGCAGAACCCCCGGGCACTACACGGGACAGGTAAAATGCCCAAAATACCCGAGAGCCCCCCCAACCAAGACAACAGAAATCGCCGCTACCCATATCTTCCCCCACAACATACCGGCACCCCCCAAACCTAAAGAATCAACACAATGGCCTGAGCTCAAACTCCCTCAGATTCCAAACAACAAAAAGGAACTGACGCCCAAAGAAACGATCTCTACCATGAAACATGTAATTGCAAACACCGAGGAGCACATTAAGAACATGCAGCAACACATCACAACAATAGAACAAAACCTGACAAAATTCATTCAAGAAGTAGCAAACAACATAATCACACAATTACTGACCACACTCATTCCCCCAATATACGACGCCACGCCCCCCAACCAACGAAACAGGCTACTACAGAGCATCAACCAAACTGCAAGAAAAACGATGAAAACAGCCGTAAACACAGCCAAAATCGGCAACCAACTAGCTGTATTCGTGAACCGACAACAACAATAAGCACAACCCACACACCAAGCACACACACGCACATCAGAGACATCAATGGCGGTCACAACAGCAACATCCCAGACACATCACAACATCAAACTACTTCATCTGAACATCAACGGTATTGCAAACAAAAGACAACAACTGACAGACCTCCTAACATATCATCAAGCAGACATAATCACCATTAATGAAACGAAATTACACAAGCAAAGAAACTTCTCATACCACCCCCTGCAAATCTTCCGAAAAGACCGCACACATGGATTTGGAGGCGGAGTACTCATCATGGCAAGAAACGAGCTCAATCCCAAACAGATAAACACACCACCCATCTTCAAGGACCTCGAGCTAATACTAATCCAAGTCACCATCAATAGACAAAAGATCCACGTAGCCACAATCTACGTCCCCCCGAGCTCACCATTCCCCACCGACGCACTTCACTACCTGAATGACAACTACCGAAATTTAATAATTGCCGCAGACCTGAACGCAAACAGCACCGCCCTACTAGATGAAGTCACTAACTCCCACGGCCGCGAACTTGAGAAAGTTCTCCGCCGCACCCAACTCAAGCTAGTACTGATACCAGGGCCAACAAGGGTAGGAGGACCCAACCAACAATCGACCTCCCCCGACAAGATTTTGGCCCCAAAAAGCACCTTTCCCCTCGTCGAAGACATTACCACTGATGCACCCCCAGACACCGACCATAGCCCAGTAATTGTCACTTTGAGAACAAAACCATGGATAACTCAAAGCCAAAGGACCATCAAAATAAAAGACTACGAGAACGCTGACTGGGATATATTCAAAAAAACCACAGAACGACTCTCCAACAACCTGCAACACCCTCCCCTAGAAACGTGGCACGACATAGATTCATATGCCGAATCTATCACAAAAATAATCACCGAGGCCCAAAGAGCAGCAGTACCGGAAAAAATCATCAACGTAAACCAGTACAGCAGACCACTCCCACCATATATAATAACTCTAATAAAGCAAAAACGACAAGCCCACAGACAATACATCAAAACACACCATCCAGAAGACAAAACAATAGTAAACAGACTACAACAAGAAATAAAACAAGCCATCACGACACACAACAACAACAACTGGAGCTCCCTGCTCGCCAAAATCACCGAGAGCCGCACCAGAGACCCCGCCAAATTTTGGCGCCTCATAAAAACCACAAAGAAGAAAGCCTCCCCCCAATACCCCATAAAGAAAGATGGCCAACCCATCCACGACATAACGGAGAAACTAGAAGTTTTCAAACAACATTATGACACAGTATTCAGAACACCAGAAGACACAACATTTCACAAAACACACTACGCCCATGTTAACCGTCATATAGACACCAACCAGGCACTCTACACACCCCAATTCCCCGGTCAGGAACTAGACCCTACAGACAAAGACGAAAAACCCATTTCCCCAGAAGAAGTGGTCAACGCAATCCCGAAAACAAAAAACACCGCACCAGGACCGGATGAGATAACCTATCTGCTGCTAAGAAAACTACCACCTGCCACAATAGCTCATATTACACATATCTACAACGCAATACTGAAACATGGATACCACCCGGTAGTGTGGAAACAGGCCCACATCCTGCTGTTGGAAAAACCCGAGAAGGACAAAACCGACCCAAGAAACTACCGGCCCATTTCACTCACTTCCACACTCTCAAAACTGCTAGAAAAAATCCTGGTCAAACGACTGACGCAAATCTGCCAGGAAAAGAAACTAATACCAGACACACAAGCAGGATACAGGAGTGACATCACGATCCAAGATCAACTTGTGAGAGTGATGTCACAACTGCAAGACGCGTATAACCGAGGATTCACTACAATAGCCACATTCCTTGACATACAGTCAGCATTTGATAAGTGCTGGGTGAATGGGCTACTGTACAAACTTACACAAATGCAATTACCACATCGCCTAGTGAGATGGGTAGCCAGCTTCCTTACCGATCGGACCGCCAGAATAAAAATGAACGGACAGACTTCTGAATCCATCACCATGCAAGCCGGCACACCCCAGGGGAGCGTCATATCAGGCCTCCTCTACATACTATATACCTCAGACACGCCACAACCCATCCATAGAACACTCCAGCTAGCCCAGTATGCCGATGACACGGCATACTGGAGCACACACACCCAGCTAGCCGCAGCCAAAAACAAACTGGAACAGCAACTCAGAATATTCCTCAAATGGACTCGCAAGTGGAGAATCACCATCAACACCCAAAAAACTCTAGTCATTGTATTTAGGAAAAAAAGAAGAGAGAAAGACAGACAACTAAGTATTAAAATTAACAATCAGAGCATACAGAGCCAAAAGACCGTAAAATACCTCGGTATCAAAATCCACGCCAGCCTCTCCATCAAGCCACACTATGAAGAGCTCCTAAAAAAAACCCGCCCAATCCATGGTACTCTCAAGCACCTTGGAAAACTAAACCGACAAGGACTTTCATCTACAATCCTCAGACAACTATACATTACACTAATTCGACCACATCTCACGTACGCTGCTGTAGCCACCATGCCGCTCATCCACACAACTACAATAAACAGAATAAGAGCCTTTGAGAGAAAGTGCCTGCGCACAGCCCTTAAACTACTCCCGAACTACAAGAATAGCAACCTCCACCAATATGCCAGAATACCCCCAATAGATGTACACGTAGCCGAACTAATGCTACGGTACATCCACAACGCACACACACGACCATACCGAAGAGCCCTCATCAACACAGCACAGCAAATGAAAACCATCACACCAACAGATAGAGACAAAAACCCTCCACTAATCACCCTCATCCAAGTGTATGACAAAAAGCAAGCAGCCGAGCAAGAAGAACTACAACAACACTTACAATACTTTCAGAACATTTAAAACAGCACCCCCACACCTTCAAAAAAGAGAAAATCACAAAACACAAACAAAAAACTTTACGAGCCGTAGCAACTACAAACAAAAACCTTCCCAAACAACTAAAATCAGTCTTCTTGGGTCCCTAGAATAAGCCTAAATGCCAAGTGCCCACAAAATAAACTCAATTGACCAGCCGTGACGCAACCGCCGAAAGCTCAGCCCACAAAAATTTAAGAACCACATCTCGGCTGAAGAGGTATAACCTCCTAAGCAGCCTGGGTATGTTTAACATACCCGAATTCCGTATTTTATTTATTTATTTGGCTCCGTCATCCACTCTCCGCCTCACAGACCATCACCGTCACACACCAACAACATGTCAACACCAACCGCGAAACCGCCGACCAACACGACGCCGCAGACAACCAACTTCACACCGCTGTACTCCACAACACCGCCGCACTGCGGAAACTACAAGACACACTCCAGACTCTCACCGACCGGGTTGCAGCATGGGAGACAGCCCTGACTCGTTCTCTCGAGGACGTTAAGGATGCCACCCATACCCTGCAAACAACGCTACCTGCCACAGTCCATCAAGACAACAATAGCCTCCGAGACCACTTCAACAAACAGCTGGAGAAAGTAGTCACCTACATCAACGACTCACGCATACACAAGGTCCATAAGACGTTAGAAGAAATACTACAAGGACACACATTATCACTACAGACTTCACTTGCTCAGATTTTGCAGTTTCTGACACTCCCCAGATCTCCAGTCGGTCCTCCAATCGGTCCTTCAGTACGACCCAACTTCCCCCCAAATCGCAGGTCAGTGTCAGGGCACCGCCATGATACTTGACCTGCCTAAGCCAATGACCCAACTTTAATATTTACCCACAATCATCCGGTTTGCTTCGGCGGTACCGGACAAACACCACCACTGTTCAAATAAACAGTCACCCCAGAATAAAATTAGTTAAGTAGACAAAAAAAAAAAGGCTCCGTCATTCCGGCGGAGAACTTCGAGACAGCAACATCAGCAGAGAGAGAGAGAACTTCTAGTATCGTCACAGCAAAGAAGCTGCCGCCGTTAGATTGCGGTACGAGCATTGCCGTGGAAAAATCCAAAGCTCAGCTAAAGCGCTTGCGCTAAGGCACAAAACAACAGTTTAAACGAGTAGGGGAGTAAGGCTATAGCGAGCAATCTCTCAGATTAGCTTAAGCGCCTCTTTGAGGCCCGGCCCTCTTCTCCCCGTGCTTCTTAGCGCTCACTAGCTGCTCTTTCTTTCTACTCTTCTCTTTTCCTCTATTTTCTATTTAGTTTTAAGGTCCCACTAAGCCCTTACTCACTTAAATACTTTATCTCTTTTATTTCACACTCTTTGCTAATCTATTTACTTTACGCGATGGCAGGGAACTCCAAGGCGTCCACTTCCAATTCCACGGAGACGACCAGGGCGCTGAGAAGCAAACTGGTCAAATCCGGTCCCAACAAAAAACCTTCAACCCCCACTCCTAAAACACCACCTAACAACTGTCCGCAACCCGAAGAACCTACTCCCACCCGTCCGGGCTCTCCAAAGCCCAGTACCTCGAGCGATCCTACGGAGATGGTTTCAGTCACTCACACGGAGAATGCCAGCTCCACCGATATCCCCGAGAACCCACTCACAGTAAAGAGGGCAGACCTAGCACCACTGTACATCCACAAGAGCCAGGCAAATATTTTACGCTCCATTTCCCAAGACTTTAATAAGTCGCATACAGTCACATTTGACTATTTCTTCTCATCGGCCCGGAACTCCGGTGACATCACACTAAATGTGTCCTGCTTGAGGGACTACCAAACTTGGCAAGGTTACCTCAAGTCAAAAGGCGTACCCCACTACCTAGCCCCCCACCCCCAAGAGAGATCCGTAAGGTATGTCATTAAGGGGTTGTACGCCGAAGTCACCAGTGAGGAGTTATTAGAAGACCTGGCACAGATTGGAATACCGGCGCTCAGAGCCGTACGGATGCGTAAACGCAACTTGCGTCGCACCCCGCTGCCTATGTACCTCATAGAGGTGGCAGCTTCCCCTGATCTAGAAAATAAATTAATGGCCCTCAAATTTCTGGCACACTTTACGGTTAGGGTAGAAGCGTACAAAAGCACTCCTGAACCGAAGCAGTGTTCCAGAAGCCAGCAGCTATGGCACACACTGCGGGATTGTAGGGCCCCACACTTCGTCTGCGCCAAATGCTCAGGCCCCCACCCCTCAGGTACGTGCGCCGTTCCCCCCTTGGAACGGCATTGTATACTCTGCGGCCAAATAGGCCACGGAGCAACATGGCGCGGTTGCTCCGTCTACCAGGCAGAGTTCACGAAGGTCTCTAAACCCCCCCGCGCGCAGCCTCAAAGACCCGCCCCAAGGACACGTAGCTTCACTGAGGCTGCCGCAAGTGCATCAATGCACCACACAGGGTGGCTCACGGTAGGAAAAAAAGGTAAAGTCCGGCCGGCCCTTATAGCAGAGCCCCCTGTGGCTGAGGCTCCCCGGCTAGTCACCGAGGAGAGCCCATCTAGGTATGAGCCACCCCCTCACCCCCTCCCAAAACCCACACACACACACCTACACAAGTAGCAGGAGGGCCTCACCCTCCCGCACCTAAGTCGCTCACCCCCACAAGACAGGCCCCCAGACCACCTAGAATTCACCAAGTGAATAAACAGGCCGCTTCCAAACTAATGCACGCAATGAGGCTTCCCCAGAACTCTGTTCCTCTGGATTTCATAGAGGAACAGCTTAGGACGTTCAGGAGTCACACACGTGATGGTAAGGAACTAGACTCCGTAGTTTTTGTTCACTTTCTCACCGAACTTATCCAAGCCCTAAATGCACATCGCCATGGCTGAAACGGACAAGATTAACTTAGTTTTCTGAAACTGCTGAGGAGTGCGCAGAAAGAAGAAAGATCTAGCAGACTTTCTGCAAACGCACTCAATCCAAATTGCCCTTTTAAATGAAACCCATTTAGGTGAACCCGATAGATTTACCCTCCCAGGTTACACAATTTACAGGAATGACCGTAACCGCCGGGGAGGAGGGACGGCGGTAGTCATTCAGTCCACCATTAGGCATCATCAAGTTTACGTACCGGGGCTTAACCGTTTAGAAGCTACCGCTGTAAAAATGAACACGTCCTATGCTACACTGACCGTAGTAGCTGTCTATAATCCCCCGGGGGATGTGCACACGGAGGACGTGGACAAAATAATGCGCTTAGACACTAAAGTTATAGCGGCTGGGGACTTTAACTGCAAGCACCAAATTTGGCACAGTATAAACCCGAACCCGCAAGGCTCAAAACTATTCAATTACATAAATAACACTCACTTTCTCGTGATGGGGCCGGAAGAACCAACACATATCCCTCACGTAAACAACCATTCTCCAGATATACTAGATATCGCAATTACCAAAAATATAAATTTCAATATTGAATGTAGCGTCCTACACGAACTAACGTCGGACCATCTCCCAGTGCTGATGGAAATCCAATTACCTCTTAGGTTCAAGCCAGAAGCACCCACCTTAAATTATAACCAGGTAAACTGGGACGACTTTAGAAATTCTGTCGAAAACTATTTACCTGACATGGAAATAAATTCGCCACAAACACACGACGAAGCAATTAACAAATTAGAACTCGCAATAAAACTCGCGACAACAAACTGTGTCCCACTAAGATTCAGACCAAATATCTACACTCGATATCCAACGGATATTAAACTCTTGCACCAAAACCGCAATCGGTTACGCCGCAAGTGGCAAAGGACTAGAAATCCAATCCACCGGCAAGAGTATCTGGATGCGTTGAGCTCAGTAACGGCCCAGACTAGGGAATTCGTGGGGAACGAGTGGAACCAAACTTTGGAAAAGCTCAATCCCCAATCCAACGCGGTCTGGAGAATAGCAAAGTGTTTGACACGGGCAAAAACGATAATTCCTCCACTAGTAAATATAAATACTAACAGCATCGCTGAACTCCCTCAGGCCAAAGCAGAGGTCTTTGCGTCAAAACTTGAGGAAGTATTCAACCCAAATCCGCCGCTGGGACCAGCAAATGAAGAAGAAATCTTAAATATCGAACAAGAAGTAAACGAAACCAATTACTCGACCACGCACAACAAAATGCGTAAAACAAACACTGGCGAGATAAGTTGGACAATTAGACGCTTGCACAATAGAAAGGCCCCGGTGCCGGACAAAATACCAAATGTGGTACTTAAAAATCTCCCACAAGCAGCTCTTCGGCTGCTTGCAAAAATGTTCAACTACACTCTGGACAAAGGTAGATTCCCTCCACAATGGAAAGAGGCAAAGATTGTCATGCTTCCTAAGCCAAAGAAAAATCTCTCGTTACCGGCCAACTACAGGCCAATTAGCCTATTAAACACAATAGGCAAGGTACTTGAGAAAATAATCCTCAAAAGAATTAACGCCCACATCGTCAAAAACAATTTACTAATTGCAGAACAGTTCGGTTTTAGATCGCAACATTCCACAACACTTCAACTACTTCGACTAACAGAGCAAATTACCAAAGGCTATAATACCAATAAATCAACTGGCGCAATTTTCCTGGATATTGAGCGCGCTTTTGATAAAGTTTGGCATGCGGGCCTACTCCATAAGCTAAAAACATATAATTTCTCCGACTCAATGATCGCGCTAATCAAAGACTATATAAGCACAAGACACTTCCGGGTGGTAGTGGAGGACTGCTCCTCCACTCGAAGGCCCATTAGGGCAGGAGTCCCACAAGGAAGTTTAATAGGGCCGACGCTTTTTAATCTATATATTAACGATATGCCACAATTCACGCGTACTGATAAATACATATATGCGGACGATACAGCCTTAGTAACGCAATCCACGCAACCTCGGATCATCCACCTGCGCTTGCAGAACGCTCTAAATGAGCTGGAGCCGTGGTTTGCAAAGTGGAGAATCAAAGTAAACACCACTAAGTGCCAATCAATCATATTCATTAAACGAATACAGCACAGGCTCCCCAGGCATTCACAACCGCCTCTGGTATACAGAGGCGAGCAAATCGAATGGAAAGACCAAGTCACCTACTTAGGTGTTACTATGGACCAAGGTCTGACCTGGAAAAAGCATATAGACACCATTAGGGCAAAGGCAAACGGCCAATTAAATAAACTCTACCCTATGATAAATAAAAACAGTCAATTACAACTAAATATGGGCCTTACGCTTTACAAATCTCTGATAAGGACCATCTTAACATACGCGGCCCCCGTTTGGGGCTATGCCGCCAAAACACATATGAATAAGCTGCAAACTCTACAAAACAGAATAGTTAGAGTAATGGCTAAGCTTCCACAAGTAGCACCGGCTTATCTTATACACAACGAGCTTAAGCTACACTCCATCGAACAGTGCATCAAAGCGCAAAGTGCAAACTTATACGATAAGAAAGATAAAAATCACAACCACCTCATTCGAGAACTAGGTGTGTATAACCTCGAACAAGATACGCACAAAAGACCTCTCTCGCTGTTCGATAGAACAATTGGCCTGAAGGAACCAGAAATAAATATCCAAGAATACTTAGACGCGTTAGTAAGATAAAACATCCAGAAATACACAGCCATGGCATGTCCATTCCTTTCCTTCTGCCAGTGGCACTTGAAAGTCCTTGCTCATTGTAGTCAAGGCGGATCTCACTGAGAAGGTGCGGTCTAAGTGCAGCTGCGCTCTGATTGGGCAGGCGGCTTAGGCGAAACCCGACACAGACCAACAGCAATCACCACTGACTTACTCTAATGGCATCTCCCGCCTCTACTTGTAAATAGTAAATTAATTCAATGACCCTGCTCCTTATTACAGGAAAGCACAAGCCACAAAAAAACAAAAAATTTCTCTTAGACAAGTAACCACTGACTTTGTTCCTAATTTCAGGAACGCATTAACACATCAAATGCATGAAGTGACGTCAGACCTCATATGGCCTGCGTAAGCCAACAAATCCTCTTGACAGATAAATAACCACTGACTTTGTTCCTAATTTCAGGAATGCAAAATCGCTTCAACTGCATGATTAAAATAAAATTTCTACAAAATATCTAGCTCATTAATAACCATAGACTTTGTTCCTACTGCAGGAATGTACAACACTACTACTACATAGACTGACGTCAGACCTCACGGGGCCTGATTAAATCAGAATTTTCACCCTAAATTCTCTTTATTTCAGAACCACTGCAAGACGTCTCCGTCCGGAGACATCTCTAACCTAATACTCCCTCACTTAATTCCCAAGGGCGTGTCCAGGGCCTCGGCAATGTTCACGTCCTGGCGATCTCTCTCCTGGTTTAGGCCCTTGTGGCCGGCCAACAAACCCACACCCTCAATCCACAGGTGCATTAGCGGTACTGTCGGATTTCCACTCCTGAATTCACCGGTGGAGGTTTTTTAGTGGATTAGTACCTTCTGGTGAAGCCCACAGTCCCCATCTGTGCCTCCCAGCGCATGGGGCTCCGTAAATGGATTTTTCCTCCACTTGAAAAAAAAAAAAAAAAAAGAAGGCTCCGTGTCAGTCATCGCCGAGACTAAGAGAGTGTTAAGGCAACGCCACTGAGGATGTTCGATGCAGCTTCGGACGAAACGTCTAGGAGTTTCCTGACTAGACCACGGCCCACAAGCCCGGATAATCAGTTTCTACATTATGACACAGGCCGTGAAAGCTTACGCAGTTTGATCATTTGTGTATTGATATCAATTTTGACATAAGATTAATATTCTACACATTTTTGAAACTATCTAGATTTTCTGCAGTTATAAGTTTCATCTGAACAATGAAATAGAGAAGCACATGCATGTGAAAACAGCTCCTTCTCAACTCAGGGAGTCAACAGTTAATTTTTAAATACCTATCCTTTCACAAGTTGTTAATATCACGTATCACTGTAAATATTTCCTGTAAAGTCACTCTGATAACAATAATTTAGTTTTGTTGTGGTATAATGCAAATTTTCTTTTCAATAATTTTTATAAGTCAAACAATGAATTAATGAAAGAAATTAAATGTAAGAGAATTTCTAGTTTAGCACATTTCTTACTTTGTGTTACTATTCACCATCTCAGCAGTTCGCAAACTGATGGTACTGACATTGAGCAATATATTACAATATGCTACTTACTATGTACTTTCCCTGGTGAACTTAATAGATTGCAGTGGTTGCCATTATTTTTAAAAATTTCTCAATGGTCAACACTTGGAGTATTAATGTGATGATTATGTAGTAAAATACTTAAGTTCTGATTGCTTGTCTATAAATGAAGATGTGACTATTATGTGATGAAAAGTCTTTCATGTTAGCTACACAAACCTGTTTTAAGTATATCATTTGACAATCCATCATTTGGTACTTCCTACACTGGCAAGAATTAATTGTTCTTAAGTGAGAGGGATGAGGTAAACTAAGGTCACCACTACTTAACAATAAGCAGCAGGATAAGTAAAAAACTTAGTGCATGAACATAAAAGTGAATCATAAGGGTATACTTTTTGTATCATTAACAGAAACTGTAGTCGATACACGCAGATGTTTATCTTCCACCTGTTACACAGTGGGTTGTATTTTGCATTACATGTGCAATATATTCTATGTAATCACAAATTGATAGTTCATACTGACCTAAATGACTTATCAGATTTTCAAATTTAGTCCAATCATTGCTGAGATTTCCTTTAGCTAACCATCTGAAAAACATTGTAGTTACACACATGCACCTTTATAAAACACTCTAACTTCTAAAGAAACTGACACTTTGAAACCTAAAATGTGCTCAGGCACTGCCATAAAGTCACTTTGATACACAAACACTAAGTAGTTTTCATTTTCAATCATAACAAATGGAGTAAACACTACTTTTAAAAATTCCAAAATGACAAAGTCTTATTGTTTTCACACCATTCTCTGAAAGCTGCCTCTTCCTGTAGTCTCTGGTATCATCTTTCACCAGCATCCTTCCAAATTGATGCTAATGCTGTGCTTAAATATTAAAGATTGGTTTTCAAAAATAGTTGGTGTGGATCTTCTTTGAGCCATTAACATTACAATTTGACTTGCAGCCACATACACAAGAGCTCTGCTAGTATTTGTGACAAAAACATGTTATTTCAAATCTCAAAAAATTATATCTGCATACCACAAAGAATTTTCCAAATTACCCATTTTGTTGAATATATAATTATACTAAATGATTGATTACATTTTACATAATATACAATGTATGCAATCATGAATAACAAATTACCATATGTGAAGCAAATTGGCTTACCTTATTTCATCACAACTGCAGTAAACAAACTGACAATCAAATTCTCCAGCTAGCCACAGCTCCTACAATAACAAACCAACAGCCATGTTTTCCAGCAAGTCACGTTGACTCCTTCGCTTCGGCTTTCTCCGCTGGCAGGGATGTATGCTATAGGTACAGTAAAGTGTCATTTACCGCCATCATTCCTGACGTCTACTCTAGTATGTGATGCCCAGATACTCGCACCTCAGACGATGTACTTGGCAAGCAGTGTCATGGGAAAAAGAAAAAAGTGGCTTCTCCTTGTTTACTATCAGCAAACCTGCCCTGGGTTTCAGGTAAAGAGGCAAAGGGCAAACAACTGCTTATTACTCGTACTGTTTCGAGGTTGTTCTTGAATGCAAAACATATTCTAAACAATCCTCTTTGTTTAGAAACCAAAGATCGCCAGTTTAAAGATTTACTATAAGTTGTTAGTAAGTAAATATCAAGAGAAATTCCTCACATACTTCTAAGACTATAATTTAGTTTTGTTAATAAATTATGAAATTAGTTACATAAAGGATGTTACTGATTTAACTTACGGTATTTTACTATCCTAATAGCTAACTCTCAACAACTTACTGTACATATCAACAAGAGCTTGCTTTTAAATGTATAAATGTTTCATTCACAACTTAAAGACACTAAAATAAACTTGTCTCTCTGTAAAGGAGATTTATTTATGTTTAATTTTATCTACAATCTTTTGATAGTATTCTTGCTTTTTTTGTCCTTATTGATCGCCTGCCTCCACACTAAAGATCACTAACGTTAAATTGGCTCTAAAAGATAAGTGGCGTATGTATCTCAGCTTATTTTTCTTGTCATTTCTTTTCATTCGTCTGTTATGTTGGAAGAATAAACAACTAACTAAAGGAAATAGTTCTTTAGCAGGCTTTCGTAAGACAAGGACTCCCTTAATGTTAGCTAGCCACTATGCAACATATCAATGTTTACGAAAATATGTGACTCAGAGCTTCCCAACCTATCTGCGTTACTTCCGACAACAGGGGCCAGGCACACGGCTTTGTTCCTGCATAACTACACACCCCACACTGGCCAAAGGCACTTTGTTTATGGATCTTTATAGTTGAAAACTATACTTTCGTTAGGGTTTAAGCAACAACGTCCACATCTTGGTTCAAGTCATTTTGAAACACCCTGTTATAAGGGGCTGTTAGCGCCCAATTGACTCAGAGTTTAGAAAAGTTGAGCCGAGATATAGAATGGCAGCAAATTCAGTCTGAGAGACAGCGAGTGCAGTTGGAAGCTGAGAAGTTAAGCACTCTTGGGAGTCACAGCTATGAATGAAGTTCTTTGGAAGGAAGTGGAATTGTCCATTGTTACACTGTTGTCAGAAGTGGAATTGAATGCCACGATGATGATAAGAGAATTATTAGCTGAAATCAAGACCCTGAAGTCTGGAATGGAGGATAAAATGGAATTCGGAATGGAGAAGATGGGAAGTGAATAAACGACAGTGAATCCTGCAGTGCAACAGATGGGGGAGAAAATGGAATCTGAAATGGAGATGATGCACACAGAGATGAAAAGAAATATCCAAGATGAAGACAGGGCTATCGACCAAAAATGGAAGACATGGAAGCGCTCAGTGGAAGACCTTGGCCAACGTGTTCCACAGCTGCACCAAGGAACTGAAGGTTGTGATGAAAGAAATGCTGGATAGAAGACCTAACAACATGTAGGTCAAGACGCTGGGATGCAACTCAACCTCTGCATGTATCAAGCCACCAAAAATGACGAAACCTCTACTTTCGAAGTCTTCCACCAACAATTTGTCGCCACTGCCCCCCACAGCCGATGGTCAGCAGCTCATAGCCACTCTCCAGGGATTGGTGGCAAAGGTTTTAAATGCATTTCCAGTAGGCAGTATCCATATACATATATATATATATATATCTGGGAGGCCCTCGAAAACTGGTTCAGGAAGCATTGGTTTGCTGCAGCCTACTGTAGTCAGCTCAACTTAAGGCTGCAACAGCCAGGGGAGACGATGTTGGCATTCGCTCTAGCAATAGAACAGTTCAAGCAAAGCTCGGTTAACCTCCAGCCCAGTTACATGTTCCAAACTGTCTACAGCTTTGTCAATAGGGTGTGTGATGGTGAGACTCAACAGCATCTGATACTCGTGACTACAACACCATTCGCAAGGCCCTAACGGTCGTGCTGAGGATAGTGGCAACCGAAATAACAGCAGATCCCACTTTGAAGACCTGTATCCAATGTGACAGGTATAAAGGATCAACCCAGAGAGGACATGAAGATCTTCAGGTCGCCTAGCAAAGGATTGTCCATAACCAAGCTGGCGAATAGACAGGAAAAAAATGAGTACTGTTGTGGTGAGGGACCCATCACGGCTGGCTTCACCACCCCCTCAGGTAGTTAAGGAAACCAAGTCAGTTTCCAGTTAGTGATGATGTTGGCAATACCTTATGTATGAAGAGGGAGTTCTGTGCTGGAACTGACCCTGGAACGGAACATGTGAGCCTGTGGGTGTTTGTTATGAGGGTGGCTGAGGATGTAATACTGAGACTGGATGCCCTCAGGAGCCATGAAATGACATTCAACATTGTCAGCAGCAGGGTATTGCAATTTGGCTGATACAAGATGCTCTGGAGTCCTAGTGACGATTTGGGGCTCTGCAGAGTGGTTCTAATGGAAGATAATTGTGAAGGTGCCTTTGGAAGACTGAAAGATCGAGATACCTGTTTTGATCCTTAAGATAATATTTAATGGATGATCCATTGCCAAGGCATTGTTGTCTTGCCTGCAAGGCTGCAGAATCCATAGAATGCCGATTGGGACATCCAGGCCGGAATGGACTTGGGGGAATGTGAACCAGCTGCAAGAGTATCAAAGTGCGATGAACCCAAGGAGCCAGCACCATAATAAGGTCAGGAGCACCGGTTGGAGAACTTGCTGAATAGGATGACTTGATCGTGGCACCACTGAAGAGGGTTCAGCATCTACTTTGACAATACTAGTGTGTCTTCAGAGAAGGAAACGGCGATTGCGGCCGCACTGACTGATTATTCCACATCAGCACCGGATACGCCTGATCTATCTGCAACCACCAAGATGTGTTCCTCTGCCAAAACAAGTGAAGGTACAGGACATGCTGTAGGAGATTGAATGCAGAGAGATTATTGAAGTGTTCAACAGTCTTGGTGAAGAACAGTGAGTTGTTGCATGGAATATAGAAAACTGAATGCCGCCACCTGAAAGGACTGCTTTTCCTTACCCTGGATTGATGATACACTGGACACTTGCTGGTGCCCAGTTGTGGCCCTAAATCCCAGAGACAAGGAGAAGGTCGCATTCTCGAAAGGTCAAGGCCACTAGGAACTTATGTTCATGGCCTTTAGCCTCTGGAATAAGTCAACCACCTTCCAGCACTTCATTGAGTCAGTGGTGAAGCGACTGACTTACGAAGCCTATGCACTATATCTTGATGACTTTCACAGCACATTCAAAGACCATCTCGAGAATGTAACCGAAATAATGCAGACTGCAGGGAACTAACCTGAAGCTGAACACAAAGTCTCACCTATTCTGGAAGGGGTTAACTGCTTGGGCCACATAGCTCTCACCAACTGGTTGGTCACAAACCCAGAGAAGTCTCGGACTGTGAGAAATTGGCTTCAGTCGGAAGATAAACAAGTTGCACAGTTTTCTGTAGCTACTACCACTGGTTCATCAGAGATTTCTCCAACATCACTAAGCATTTCACTTAGTGATGGAAAAACACTGGCCTTACATGTGGACAAGTGGTTGAGGGCGCATTTGAGGTTCATAAATTAGCACTCTGTAGTGCTGTTGCCTTAGGTTTTTCACAAATGAGCAGCAATTTTACTGTGGACACCGGCCCGTGACAACAGTATTAAAGGCGTAGTATCCCAGGTTCAGGATGGGCAATAGTGTATTACAGTAAGATGCTCAAGGAAGAAAAGAACTATTGCATTACCTAGTGGGAGTTCCTGACAGAAGTGAAGGTGTTGAAACACTTCCACAAGTATCTCAGTCATTCCACCTGAGGATTGACCACTCTGCCCTCACATGGTTATTGAATTTCAAGAAGCTAGAACGCCAATCAACCCATTGGTTCTAGAGGTTCCAAAAGTACTTCACATCAGAACATCGGAGAGGAAGGAGCCACTCCAATGCAGATGCCATATCAAGAATATCCAGCCCAGAGGAGTGCGGCCGCTGCAGGAGGTTGGAGAAGTAGTGTACTGCTGCTGTCCATGTTATCTCGGCAGTGGCTGCAGATGGAAGGGATATCATAGGCCTCAGAAGGGATCAGGACAATTTGGGGCCACTCCTGGGAGAAGTGGAGACATGGCTAGGCTGAGCTGACAAGACAATGCACCAAGGAGTAATGTGCATAAGTCCTATTGAATCCAATGGGACCCGCTGAAGACCAAGGAAGGTGTATCATTAAGAGTTTGGAAGTCACCTGACGGAAGACCCAGAGAGAGCAGTTGCTCCTCTCTTGGAGTAAGGCAGGGGAAGACAACTTCGGGCCGTGTGACGTATTTAAACGAAGAGCCAGCTTGTACATTCGAGTGACGTCAGGCTAGAGTGGTGTATTGCTATGCTGCCTAGATCAGTGGCGGCGCTACTTGCACAAAACTGAATGAATATGAAAAATGTTATTTGGGCATGTTTACAACACGCCTGGGCTGTTTAGGGAGAACACTCTTCAGCCTAGCCTGAGGGTTTTTATTTGTTGTAAGAGGGATCTGAATGGCGTTAGTGCAAATTTTGTTTTTATTTTCTGTTTTTGTTGACATTGTGTAGTGTTGTGTGTAGTGCTTTAGTGTTTGTGTTCAGTTCCCCGTGTTTCACACCATTTTGAGACCAGGCTTCAAGATATAGAAATATTGTCAACTACCTACGTTTCAGATCTTTGCGACCCCGTATTCATTGGATGTTAACAATGTTTCTAGCAGGTAGCAAACTGAATTGATAAATTTACAGTGCGACGATTTGCTGAAGGACAAATATAAACACAAGGAAGACTTGGCTGATTGTTATAAGAATGTTCCCCAAGCCAGATTTCTGAGGTTGTGTGCCCTTGTTGCACGGATATTATGTATGTTTGGTTCTACGTATGTGTGCAAACAATTCTTTTCTGTTGTGAACCTTACTAAGTCAAAATCCCGAAGCATATTGTCAGATCACAATCTTACATGCAGTTTTCGGTTACAAAAGTGCCGTACATTATGCCCTAACATTGACAAACTGGGGTAGTAAGGGGTAGTGATGCGCCTCCTATAGCCTCTCCTACCCAATTCTCATCCTCATCCTGCCCGTGGTGCACCCTGCTTTTAACAGATGAGGCTCTGGGGACCGAATCACAGCGGTATAACTGTTTCATCTAAAATGGAGGAAATGTCATTTACATATGTGCTGGCCTATCACAGCACAACAGCGTCCCTCAGAGGCACATGAGGGGAAGGTTGGTGTATCTAAATACCACCTATTTAGTCCTCCCGGCTAGGTCCGATGGACCCGTTGACCAACGATAGGTGTGGTCCTCCTTGCAAAATGGGGGTTTAAGTCAGGTGATGTAACTGCCACATTGTAAAACTGGTGCCCGTTAAGAAAACAGTTACATAAAAGCCACATACATGAATATGAGTCCTAAAGATAAATATTCTGGAGTTAAAACTGTCCCCCAATCGGATCTCCGGGTGGGGACATCTTTAGGCAAATTTCATCACAATTCCAATACTTTAAGAATTCTACAATGGAATGCAGGAGGCATGTCCCAGCCTAAAAAACAAGAGCTAATGAAAATATTAAAAGACCAAGATATAGATGTCTTCACAGTACAAGAAGCCAATATATCAGAAGAACAGGAAATATACTTTGAAATGGATCAGTACACTACACATATACTTCCAAAGGCTCGTCAAATAGCAAGTGGTATTCTTACAGGAATTAAAAGAAATATGAAAGCTACTATCCAAATCCAAAAAACAATGGAAGAACAAGATAAATCAGAAATAGTTAAAATTGAAGTATGGAAAAGTAACTACCACTATAGAATTTACAGTATCTACAATCCTCCAGACAATACACTAGATCTAAATTCTATTCCCATAGAACCCAAAAGTATTTTAATAGGTGATTTTAATGCACACTCCCCTAGGTGGGGCTACAGAGATATAAATTCAGCAGGAAGAGTCATAGAAGACCTATTAAACTCATCAACAATGGAATTAATATTTAATCCAAATGATCCACCCACTTACCTTCATTATAATGGTTCAGGTACAAATCCTGATCTTCTGATGGTGTCATCTGACATAATTGACAATACAAAAAGAGAAATAATAGAAGACCCAGGTTCAGGCCACAGAATCACCATAAACTCCATAAGAGGTCTAATAAATAAAAGTAACAAACCAAAAATTAAAACTTCTTGGAATTTTAAAAAAGCAGATTGGTCCAGTTTCCAAAATGAGATAGAACAGAAGTGTAATATACTGTTAGAATCAGAGTTCAAGTCAACAGATGAAATGAATAAAAAAAAATTTGTGAAATATTATTGACAGCAGCCAAAACACATATCCCCAAAGGAAAGTTAAAGAAATATAGCTACTTTTGGTCTCCATCTTTATCTAAGTTAAAACACGAAAGAAATATAGCAAGAGTCAAAGCCGAAAGAACCAAGTGTCAAGAAGATGTACAAAACTGGAGAAGAAAAGCAGCCATTTTTAAGAAAGAATTAATTACAGCAAAGAGGGCCAGTTTCACAAATTTTGTAGAACATATGGACTATAGGAAAGATGGAAATAAAATATACAAATTCCTTAATAAAACAAAATTATCAAAAAATACAACTGAACCATTAAAACATAATAATAAAAGCTTAACTACAGATAGGGAAATAGCAGAATCCCTTAACAAGTTTTATGCTCAGTCACAAAGAATACCCCAAGCGTATAAAAAACAAGATAAGGCTATCCAAAAAACTATCAGAGAAACTAATAAGCCAAAAGGTATACGAAATGATATTTTTATTCAGGATTTTAACGAAACAGAACTAGATTTAGCAATAGAACAATTACACAACAAAAAATCTCCAGGACCAGACAAGATCCACTCAGAGTTTATTAAACACCTTGGCAGGAAAGGAAAGGAAATCCTAAGGAGGATACCTTAGCAGTATTCATTGATTTTAAATCAGCATATGACTCAGTCTGGAGAAACAAATTAATTGAGAAGTTGCAATCAATAGGTGTGAAAAGTAACATGCTTAAATGGATAACTCAGTTTATTTCACAAAGATTTTGTGCCACAAAATATAATACATACATTTCCAAATATAAACAAACACACCGAGGACTTCACAAGGTGCTGTTCTGAGCACAACACTCTTTAACATATATATATAAATGACCTTCCATTAATAATAAAAACTTTAGAAACCAAAATTGCTTTATTTGCTGACGATCTAGTCATTTGGACTTCAGGCTCTCCAAAAAAACCTGAATTAATTAAAGACAGAATAGAAACAGCCCTAAACAAAGTACATGAATGGAGCTCCAAAAACCTCATGACTATCAATGTGGAAAAAACAAATTATGAATTATTTACACTAAAATACAAACCAGTTAATATTAACATAAATTATAATAGTAAACCACTCAAAGCAGTTGATGATGCCAAATACTTAGGCATCACTTTCGACAGAAAGCTAACTTGGAAAAAACATATAACAAACATCTCAGAAAAGGTTGAAAAGAAACTACAAATCCTGAAAAGGTTAGCTGGTGCTAAATGGGGCTGCTCAAGGAGAGTCCTTAACACAACATACAAAATGTATGTTAAACCAAACCTCTTGTACTGTTCTGAACAATAAACTTGAACAAATACAAAATCAGGCTCTTCGCTTAATCACTGGAGCAGTTAAATCCACACCTATTGATGCCATGCTTGCCTTAACACGGACCCCATCAACAACAACAAAAATAGAAGAACAAGCATTGCTCCAACACGAGAAAATGTTACGACTGCCAAACTCTAAATGGACAGAAGAGAACTTACCCCTTCAATCCTTAAAACTCATAGTAGTTTCCTAGAAAAGGTAACACAGATTAAATCCAAATTGAACATTCCTAACACCAGAGAAAATCTACTTATAAGAGAAAATCCATTGGAATTATTACAACCTACCTTCAGTTTGGAATTAATAGAGGAAATAAGTAAATCAGACACACCAAAAGAAATACAAAAACTTCTAGCTCTGGAAACAATCAATACTAGGTATCCCACAGAAGAATGGCTGCACATATATACTGATGGATCCTCCAAGGAAAACCTTACTGGAGCTGGAGTTACGTGTTCACATTTTTCCTTTTATCATTCTGTTGGCAGAGACACAACAAATTATGATGGAGAAATAGAGGCTATACACATTGCTCTCTGACAATTATTAAATCTTCCCTTAAATAAATTTAACAAGGCAGTAATTCTTTCAGATTCTAAAGCTGCAATTCAAGGAATATGTTCAAATACTACAAAGAAGTCAACAAAAATTAGAGAATGCTACAAAATGTTAACACAACTCCTAAAAGTTAATAAGACTGTTCATCTCCAATGGATTCCAGCACACTGTGGAGTCATGGGGAATGAAGCTGCAGACTCACTTGCAAAGAAAGGCACAACAATAAAACAAAAATCTAAATTCAATTTCTCATATTCCTCAATAAAACGCTTGATCATTAAAAATTTTTGTCATTCATACCTACAAGAAATAGAAACAAATGCCAAAGATAAAAAATGGATTACACTACTTTCCAACCCAGATATAATCCCCCAGAGACCAAGGAAAACAGCGGTTGCAGCCTTCCGACTATTGACAAATCACGACTGCTTAGCAAGTCATCTCTACAGAATAGGTATCTCATCCTCACCGATATGTGTCCTGTGTAACGATCCAGCAGAAATGATCGAAGACCACTTGAAGACCTGTGAAGCATTAAGATCAGAAGAAACTACAGTTCAAAAGTATTGGAAAGCACGAATGCTAATGGCTTCATTGCCAGATGCAAGGCACTAGAAAACAACAACAACATTGACAAACTAGTTAAAGAAAACAAAACAGCAAATGTCGGAAAATGTCCATCTAATTGTTCTGTATAGCTCTCCTCTAGCACAGGCAAAATAGTTATAATTTCTGTTCTATTTGCGTTATAACATCACTGTTCACATAAACTAGAATTTATATATGTATGTGTGTGTGTGTGTGTGTGTGTGGCATAAAGTCAAAGTGTAATTATGTATAATATATGACTATTCCATAATTGAAACAGTCAGCATTAAAATTACGATGTCCAGCACGTCTTTCCTCTTCCCCGCTGTGATGTCACGCGTTCTACTGGCCGTCAGGGGGAGCATGTGGGCTGAGTGAGCTGACGTCACAGCAGCGATACCTGTCTTCCCCTGGAGTAAGGGGATAGAAGTCTGGAGGAAGTACATGCAGGAACTACGGGAAGAGGACCCAAAGAACAATCGACAAGCTCCTACAAAGATACTACAGGTTTAGGCTGTAGGAAAAAGCTGAAAGGTGGTGTAGACAATGTCATATAGGTACATGTATGTTCAGCTAGTCATGGACCACAGACCAAAAGCAGGGGTAGCAAACAGCAGTATAACATGGGAGCACCCTTTGAATGCATCACCATCGATGTATCTAAACCGTTCCCTCTGTCTAACGGGAAGCAATTATCTGTTGAAGGTCAGGTCATGGATTACTACATCAAGTGGTCAGAGGTGTATGTGATTTTCCTAACCAGGAGGCCAAAACGATTCCGAAATTCCTCATGAAAGAGCTGATCAGCCACTTTGGATACCTTTAGACCTACACAGCAATCAGGACACCCACTTAGAGCTGAACCTAATAAGCAAAGTGCTCGAGCAGCTTAGAGTGCAGTAGATGTGCACTACACCTCCCCATATTCGGTCAGATGGTATGTTGAGCAGTACATCAGGACTCTAGAAGAGCACTTGAGGAAGGTCGTAGCCAATCACTAGAGGAAATGGGATGTCAGGGTGCCGCTTTTCTTGTTGGCCTACCACTCGTCAACTCGTCTACTACGTGAACTGATGTTTGGCCCCCATGGGGCAGAGCAGCCAGCAATCAATTAATTACATGGAGAACCAAGTGGACCACCATTATGATGTGCATGAGATGGCCTGTCAACATATCTCATATCTAGGTTGTGAGGAACTGGATGAGGACCCCTTACGACCGGCAGGCCAATAGCCAAGGTTGTCTTCAGGTAGATCTGATTTGGTTGTATTGCTCTACCTGAACCAAGGAGCATTGCCCTAGCTTCAATAACCAACTCAAGGCTGTACCTCGTGAAGAAGAGGATCAATGATGTCTACTGCGTCCAGAGGCTGGTGCTATACTAAGTGTCTAGTCCGCTGCGATGGTACTGATCGGGATGACCAGGCCTGAAGAGGGGGCAGTGTGCCCGCGTGTGCAAAACTGCTAGTTAGTGGCACCGGAGTAAAAGCATGCCAGTCGCTTTGTCTGATCCCCTGAATTGTTGGGAGTGTAACCATGTGTGCGGAGTAACCGGTGAGGCAAGTCTATGAGATCCTGTCAGTACCTTTGTCGAAATACCTGGATTGTTGCAGCTGTCTGCTGGCTCTTTGGAATGATTGGTCTGCACAATAATGGCAATTGACTCAAATGGCCCTTGCAGTAATGGAAATTCCCCTGGGGCAGCTGTGAGAGAAGCCACGCTGTTTTGAGAGCATTTTGCCTTTGTTGCACAGACTATATAAGGGGCTGTTAGCACCCAGCCAAGGTCAGTCGAGACAGACAGCGCTGAGATAAGTCAGTTGAGGAAGATGAATTGAGAGATGACAGCGAGTTTATTCTGAAAGACAGCCAAGTACAGTTGACAACTGAGAGTTGAAAGAACGAATAAAATTGTTTGGAAGCAAATGGAATTGCCAATTGCTACCTTTTAGAGCACTTACCAGGGTCCAGATTCTCATGATACATCAGCTTTTAACTGTTGCATCATTGGCTTTGCTAACATGTACAAAAATCCGTATCACGGACCCCAGCTTACGAAAACGCATATTTATTAGGTCAGTTTATGCCATTTTCTATTTTATGGCACTTTTTTTATATTATTGTAATTTCTTTTACCCTTTGCATCTTTACTTAGTCATCTTCCTGCATTTAAAATTGAGCAATATAGTTTTATATCATTAACATTTTACATTAGCATAACTTTTCAAATATCAGCAATTTCACTGTTCAACTGAGAAAGAAAAGTAAGTTTATATATTCTATGCTTGCTTTCTTGGGGGAAAAATTATATTTCCATTTAATGGTTAGTTTCAAATGGGGCTGCTTGTGGGTAGAAGGGTGGCTATTGGCTAGACATGAACAGGTCAGTTTTCCCATTTTGCATTAATCAGTGGGTAAACTCAAATGAATCATTGTGTCATGTCCTAGTATGTGAAGTCCTCTTTATTTGCAATGGAGTATGTATAAACTGAGAACTTCAGAGAGTTAATGTTATAGTTTAGTAAGACGTGCTTCAAAAGAATTTTCTTAATTTTCCTTTCAGATTCTTCAAGCCAGAATGTGGAAAAATTATATCCTTTAATTTTTTAAATTATTTCAATATTATTCTTATAACTACTTTTTCTACTTGATAGCAGTTATAACCATCTAAAATTATAACTTTCTGTACACTAATTTAAATGAATAAATCTTGGTTTTAGGGTCTTTTTTAAACAATTTTATGTCATCAGAGTGGCCATTATTTGCTGCAGTGCTGCTGTCAGCACATGCACCCTGACAGTAGAAATGCTCAGCCTGTAAAGGTGAGTATCCCTAATTGTAGCAACTATGTACTTGTGAAGCCAGAGTAGGATAATTGTTACTCTCATTGTTTCTCACATATAGGGGAAACAGTTCTCTAGCAGCTCCCAAAAGTTTAACATGACCCCAGTGGCGGGCTCATGACTTTTCGCAGTCAGTGTGCAGTAGGTTTCAAATTAATGGGGGGGGGGGGGGGGGAGGATAATTTCCCTAGCTTGTCAAAGAAGAATTTCTTCCCTGGTAGGAGACACAACTTTATTTTTTCACTTTCACAGATACTATGGTACTACAGCGCATTGTTCACGCACAGGGAGAGAGCATTCGCACCTTGTCCATCTGGATTTAAAAATGCCCAGAATCTTTCCACTGGCTTGCCATTTGGTAGCAGGTAATGAAACACAATCACCATTTGAATCGGCCATTACAGCAATGTACTCTGCTTTTAGTTTTGCAACGTCATTAATTTCCACAATTGCACATTTTGAAATTTACTGCCAAGGACACACATATGTATACAGTTCGCTACCAGAAACACAAACCTAACAAATAAAAAATATAAACACAGTAACAAAGCAATTATCCCAAACTGAAGCATTGGCCTTAGTAAATTGAAAGATCAATTGTATGCATTTATAATGGTTTAATAAAAATATATGCAATGTGTTTGCAACATTAACATAACTGTCAAGCTAATACAGAAAATGGCTACATTATATTTAGAAACGTAAAGTTGGCTATACCAGTGGTAGGCTGATCCCAACTTCTGCGAAACGAGAGCTCGTTCAGGAAGGAAATGAATATGACTTGCACGTGAACGCAGTACGGATGTGCGGTAAGAATCACATTGCTCGGGTTTGTCGATTGTACCGCATTAACTCACCGTACTCCTGAATACAAGCTACTCCTCTCCCCCTGCACCCTCTTGCCTAAAAACTTCCTTCGGCAGTCGCAGAATCTGGTTTATGCGTGTCTACGGTGTTGACCGAATGCACTAGCCTCACAAAAGAAGGCGTGGGAAGATTAAACGAGCAAGTTTATATAGAAGAAAGTTGAACATTTTACCTTCTCGTATACATACTTATAGGACTAAATACACGTTCACATACAGGAAAAATTAGTGGGCGTGCACTTGCGAGCATGCGATCACCCAGGAGCCGCCACTGCATGGCCCACTTTACACTAAACTGAAATACTGCCAACCTTACAATGGGATTGCCTAATATCAAACTAGTCTGTAAAACCTACTTTGCAAATCTTGTTTTGAAACAATTAGTACTGCATTTACTATTACAAATGAGTTGTAAAACAGGCTGAGGAAATGTGAAACACTATTTTAGGTACTAAAGCAATACCATATAGTTATGTGTACAATGACTGCCAAAGAAAATCTCACTGCACCTTAGTTCTGTCACATTGTATATCCTTGCACAAAGCCATGGCCATTTCATTGGCTGCTTTAGAGCACTGTGGAAGAGTACGTGTCCTAAAGCAACCAATAAAATGGTCATGGCTTCGTACAGTGATAAATAATGTGACATAGACCAGAGGTGCAGAGAGAATTTCTTTGGCGGTCATTGAAAATGTAACACACAACAGCATGTGCACAACCATTTAAAACAAATAGTTTCCCTACCTACAAGATAAGACCTGTATGTTAAAAATATATTATAATACAGAAATAGGTACAGTTTAATTTTGTAATACATACTAGCAACTCTTACAAAGGAGGAAACAGTGTTAAAGTAAAGACTAGCTCACAATGTTTTTCAAACACCATTATATTAAAAAGGCATTATTAGAAAGAATGTAACACTTTTATCACAATAATTATTTTACATGGCTCAACCTGTTAGCAACACAACTGGCATAAATAAACAGCATAAAATTTTTAAAATTTAACCCTTTTTGTTGCACACTCATCACACAATTTCATTAAAGCTATGACATTAAACACACCAAATGTTTAAAGAACAATCATAAATTGGAAGTGCGCCTTAAAACAAGATATATGCATACCTACATACACTAATAATACAGTGCTTTCTGGAAAGAAATCTCTAGAATAACAACCTCATGCTTACAGTAAAGGTTTTCTCCATATACCCAGAAAATGGCTGTCAGGTAACTCTTCATAGTTACAGAAGCTCATTTGAGCATCATTCCAACCATTTTGCTCAATCATCTTCTGATACAAACTATCTAAAGGACATTAAACCAATAGAAAACATGCATTTGCCCTTAGTTCTAAGATGAAGGTTAAATGAGCTACTTTACTTTACTGTTTCATGAAAACTTTAAAAATATGGAAATATTTCACAGCTGCTTAAATTATCCAGTCTGTTTTCAGTATAATGTAGCCTTTAATTATCTTTATTAAATAATACCTATATTACAGCTGGCCATCCACATTTGCAGAACTCTGGTTTTAGGAAACATAAAGCTTAAATTAAACAAATGCCTGAATGCTTTACATGAATAGCAGAACAACTGCATACTTCAACATAAAGTATGAGTACTATTTCATTAATGGTCCAACTGTAGAATTAAAGCAAAAAAAACATTCTTCTGTTTAGCACAATGCAATCAAATGCCTAACACCATCTACAGGCTGCTGTAAGAAGTTATCTTTTTTCTCTCTTTTACCATTAGAGACAACTTTAAAAACAAAATATCTAATTGTGTTTCATTAATACTTTGAACTTGTGTTCAAAGAAGTACATTTCTCAAAAAGACTGTGGCAGGAGATAATTAGGTGTTCGGTTTCCTGAAGAGGTTGTGACAGTTGCTCAGAGTGACAATTGTATAGAGATGAAATATTTTGACATTTATACAGAGCCCAAAATATTTCTGGGAATGACCAAGCATGAAAATTTTAGAAAGTTACAGTTGTATGGAGAGTAATCTGGTGCTGGCCAGTATAATCCCAGCCTAATGCAATTTTTAGAATTTTGACACGAGAACACATGTTTGACAGGAAAACCTTTGGTTATTTACAATGGACAACAGTACACAGTGGATCATAGCAACAAAGAAGAGGTAACTTATTGGCGTTTTATAAACTTTGTAAAGAGTAAATGCAAAGAAAGACTAACAACTGAAAACAACACAATTTTAGACAAAGGAAGTCATGTTTGCATTCCAGATGAAGCAGCAAATGTAGTGCGAAAACTTTTTGCATATGCAAAAAAGTATGCAACAGAAACACAAACTACAATTTCAACTATTTACCCTGAAGATGTAGACCAGCTCTTTTATCAAGGCTATGACTTTTTCACATTGCTACCATCACATAGGAATGCCAAACAGTCGCTGCATTGCGTTAGGTGAAAAAATATGGGACCTATAAAAGATCCGACCAATTTGGAGGGAATAACTCAAGAAAATCATTTACTTATGAACAATGGTAACAATTTCTTACTCGAAGATATGAACAGGAGACCTAATGAAAGAATATTGGTGTTTGCCAACAAAATCGGAAAATCATCTTTATCAAGCTGTCTCATTCTTTATCAATGAAATCTTCAATAGTTTGAGTAAGCCGTTTGGATAGTTGTCATTCATGCCGATCTTGGAAGTTCTTAGAGGGAAACAAACACAATTTCAGCTGTCTACATCTTGCTACTGAAAAAAAAAAAAAGAGAAACCTATGATTGTTTTTTTCAAAGCTATAAAAACCAAAGTGCCTGGAACAGCCCTACAACTTTTATGATGAATTTCAAAATTGCTGTTGTCCAGTCAGCTAGAAATCTGTTTCCTGAAACAAACATTTTCAGTTGTAATTATCACCTAAGTTAATGTTTGTGGAAAAAAAAAGCAATATTGTGGCCCTGTTTCTACCTACAAGAGAAATGAAGAAATACACTGCAACATAAGAATGTACTCCACTCTGGCACATCTTCCCCTGGAAATGTTGGCCGATAATTGACTCTGTATTCAGAAGAGCACCCCAAAACCAAACACTTTGGGAGTTCCATGACTATTTTGGAGAACACTGACTCAATAACGAGCACATCCAAGAGATATGTGGAACTGCAATAGAAGGTGCCACCGCACTAATATCTCAGAATAGTGGAATCAAAGAATCAACAGATTAATTTCAAGAGTTCATTCTAATGTTTACTTGCTAATAATAAATCTTCAAAAGACGCAGAATACTACAGCCACCAATTTGACCACTTGGATTTAAATATGGCCGGGAAATAGCAATGAAGACCAATAAGACTATTTCAAAGGCATTACAAAGACTCCAAGTTGATGGCAACTTAAAATCATTTCTGGCTTGTGTGGTTTACTCACAGAAATTACAGTAGGTAAAGAAAAAGTCTACTCAGGATGATGTCAAACTATTGGGAAATATATGATGTATGTTGGTACATCTGCCAAAAGTTTGGAAGAAATCACATTGTACTTCCCATCCAATACTTCTTAATAACAGCATACTTGTTAACCAACATCATCAGTAAGGGCAAATTGCTGATTTACCTTCTTGTTAAAACTAATTTAGTTGATAAGCAACACTTTGAAGCCATATTCTTAAGCAGGAAGCAATGGATGACATAACACAAAGTTTCAGAGAAAAGGAAGAATGAAGATCAAAAGCAAGTCAGGTTTGAAATCGATACATAAGCAAGTTCTTTTTAATTCTATATCTGTTTCCTTGACAGCTGGAGTACATCCGTACATCCTATAGCTCAAAACACTTTAAAAAGCAAAATTCATTCTTGCCTACTTCTCAAAATTAAAACAAGTAGAACTGTCCCTTGTCTTGCAAAGCTTAACAACTTTGCAATTACATAAATTTACAATATGTAAAATGTTCAGTGCAGTATGTGTCAATAATTGGATGTAAAATAAATGGGAATTCCATTTTATAAGAATCCCTCAAGACCTGGTAGTATTGCTTCTTTTCATCATTTCTGAAATTTTTCCTGGTACCACAGACAAATAGGTATTACACAGCAAAGAACATCACGTCCTAGGCTATGCACAGACTTTGCACTTCATGATATGAACTGCCAGAAAAAATGGGAAACATATCTACACAGCTGTAGAACGTAAATAAGATAAGCATTTATGGAGGGAGTTTTCTTTACAGTTCACACTGCCCATTATTGAATGTTTGTGCCTTTTATGCTGGTTAATAGAGGTGTAATCAAATTCTAAAACCACACCCTATATATTTTGTTGCACCCAGAGAAGGAGAACCATGATCATGAAGAACAGACACACAGGTAAGCTCTAGCCTACCATAGCACTGTATACCAATTAGTGCAGTACATTCAGGCTGTCATTTTAAGTTACAATATAACACAATAGTCATGTTTTTGAAAATCTGTAACACTTTGAATGTGCCCACAAAGTCATAAAAATACCTCCTTTGCCACACGAAGTCTTAAAAAGTCAGCTCAGGTAAGATTTAATCTCAGAAATAGCAGTTTTGATACCTGTCTCTTGCTAAGCACTTACATAGCTTTCTCCTTATATCAAGATATTTAATTGCTGCACATCAGAGGGGGAAAGTAATATTTTATTTGTTTTGTTTCCTTTACTTGCTCATAAAATTTATCAGTAACAAATGCTCAGGGATGAACATCTCATACAGCACACAACTCATGGGTGATGAATTCACTATTTTGCTATGGAATGATGCATCATGCAGAAGTGTCTGCAAGGTTACTGTAGTAGATACAAAACAAGAATGAACATGGGCCTAGCCAATACAGTGATGTTGTTCTTTCATCGTTGCCAGTTTTACGCTCAAGGTGGTTTCAGTATGACACAGACAGTCAAGTTCTCCATCCTTGTCACGAGCTTGCTGGGCAACTAGCAATGCCAAGAGAGCAATGTCACTGTATTGGCTAGGCCCATGTTCAATCTTGTTTTGTAGCTACTCTAGTATAGGTGTATGATTTTCTATGGACTCATATACGATATTAATTATGTGCTGCCTATGTAGAACACTTGTATGCTTCATCATTTTAAGCCAAAATGTATGTTTGAAGCAAATACAAAGCAATGCTCCTTAGCCCAGTTATGGTGGTCTTACATGAAACCACTGGAGTTAACACAATGTTCTGCATGCTTTGTGATAATCACAAAATGAGATGACTGCGGGAGATTTCCAATAAGACACTGCAGGGAAAAAACTGGAGTTCTGCATTTTGAAGCTTTCAGAACTTTTTCCACATAAAGTACACAACTGAGAAGTAAAGAACCAAAGGTCTCTTAAAAAGTTAAAACTTCAAGGAACATACTGATGCAAACTGACTATTGTATTGTACTTCACAATCTTAAAACAAATTACTGCCATTTCTTCTATGTAAAAGCTTAAATTTTTACAAAACATTATTTTGGTGTCTTTCCCAACCATTCATTTAAATACCATGGAACAGAGCAAATAGTTAAAATCCATTCAATTACTGTACAAACCCAATGCATAACTTCTGCATAGCTTCAAAGGGAATGCATAAACTTTAAAAGAACTGAAGCCACACTTTACAGCAAATAAAAATCATGAACAACAATTCTTTAAACTTCAATCCTGAGTTACACAGCAACCACAGTGCTGTGAATTGCTAAGACTACTCTAAGCTGAAGATCAACACTGCTTTTGTGCAGTTGTTAACTATTACAAAATCTTATCATAGTTTACATTTTCAGCCTTAATCTACAGGGCGGAAGGAACTCCTTTGGCCAGAATAACCTGGCTGATAGATGCAGATGTAAGAAATATAAAATGCTAAGTTTTGTTTTGGTATGTTTAATCGTTTTGTAAAGATTTAATGTTTTTGGCAATGTAAATGGCAATGCTGTGCTGTCCACACACACGCCAATGGCCTTTGTTGAACCTGTGTTGAACCTTGTTGAAGCGTGTGCTTCCAGGCCACTACTGCCTCAGTTGTAAGCAAAACATTTCACTAGCGTGTGTGTCATGGCTGGCGCTGCCTCAGTTGTAAACAAAACACCTGACAGGCATGTGCTTCGATGCAAACAAAACACTTGCCCTGTGCATTTACTGCGCTGCTAGAGTGGGCCACTATCTTGGGAGATTGACATGAATAGAAATGTTATGCTGGAAAGGTGCAAATGTAACTGAAATGATGCATTTGTTCAAGTAATAATGAAGATTCAGTTTTCCATAGTTAAGAAAACAGAAAAATAAAACAATTGAAATCATGTACATATTTTAGGGTTAAAACAATGCTGACATAAAGGGATACAGATTTTTCTAATAATGGACATTCTTCTTTATATTATTATTACTATTATTAATTTTAATTTTAAGATAGTTTTTATTGCTGTTATTGTTACTGTTATTGTTACTCTTATTGTTACTGTTGTTATTGTTATCGTTATCGTCATCATCATCATCATCATCATTATTATCATCATTATCATTATTATCATCATCGTCATCATCATCCATTATGAACTAAAACAATAGCAACATTAAATTGTGGCTAAATTCATTCAAATTAAGATAAATGGCATTGCAGTATTGTTCACACAATGTTTGCACGATAGTGAAATGATAAACCATTTATATCCATTCGTCAAGAAGCTAGATTGCGCCAAATGTTTGACACAAATTATTTTTTCACGGCAAAACAGTTCTTTATTGACAATAATTGTATTGGACATATTAATTACACTCATCATGTAGAATCCCTGGTTAACATATGGCCGAACCAGTACCTTCCATTCTGTATAATGCCCAAGATCTTTTAAATCAGCCTTAGTATTTATTTAGTTTTCAGTAAGCTCCTGTAAAAAGAGACGTTACAGTGATCTCTCTTCCCAGGTACAGCACCCAACGAGATTTACCGTAATCTCGCAACCATCCTCTTGCTAAGGTAAATGTTTTGCATGTATTTTCAACATCTGGTGCTACTTCACTTTCAACTATTTCAAGCAGGTCATAACCTGTAGTGACTGCAGGCACACCTTCAGCACACCCCAAAGTAATATGTGCTCTACATCCTGAACCTTTTACAGGTTCAAATGAGCAAGGAATCACATCTGAGCATACTAATGTAGCCTGACAGTGAGGGAACCAACTCTGCTGCTTTGTTATGGAGTTTGCTGACCTGTACCTGTTAATGTTTGGATTGTGATGCAAACTGTTTCTCTGCATCATGTCTAAAGTAGGCAGGTACTCATCATTGTCCCACAGTTTAAGCTCTTCTTCACTTAGTTTCACACGAGCTCCAAAGGTACGAGGGGTCATGACAAACCCTATTATGTGCAAATTATAGCAATTACCACAAGCTTCAAGCACTTCTTTTTTCACTGCATAATCATATGAACCTGGCACATCTCCAAATGAACAAAATTTGGCAGTACAATGCAGCATACCCTCTTTGGAAGGTCCAGGAGTTTTGTAATATGAGAAACTACCTGAAAGAGAAAAAAGATCTATGATTCCACATAACAAACAATAATTGCTAATATATAGGATATAAAACTAAAGAGGCAACTTTCACATCCTTGACTGCTTTGTTTATCAAATTAAATGTTTCATGGACATGTGCTTCCACTCTCAGCTGCGTGCTAACTGTGGGTGAACTTCTGGGAAAATTATATACGTTTCAGACAATGTACAGCAATCTCATTGATGCTTTATTCATCAATCAGAATCAAACTTAATTAGCAGTTTTAAAGCATAGTGCTCGAAAACTAATTACTGATAGCTTTTTTCCTTCTACATCCATTTTTTAATTCCCATAATCTCTGGTTTGCTCCAACTATGGATCTAGGAGCTTACTCAAATGCATTTTTCTGTTCACTACTGATGACTGGTACAAACTGTTAAAATGATCTGATTTAGTGATCTACAAATTCAAAATATATATAAATATGAGTTCAATTTGTATTTGTAAATGTACATTATGTTAGTCTTATAACTACAGGGAAGATTTGATTGTGTTTCTCAATTATTCCAGTTTTGTTTTTTGTGCTTGTATATAATGTGTTTTTATGCTATACTGTACATTTCCATTGACATGTTCAATGTTAACGGACTCCATGGCTACTTGTGAACTTGCTGAATTCAATCCAATCTAGTCTATAAAAGAAGATATTCAAGATCTAACATCATTTCTGTATTAGAAAGGTAAACCATTTCAATAATTAACAGAGATTGCATCATTTTCACATTGTAATTATTTTACTGAATTCCTCTTGCTTCACCATTTTTCTTAGGTAATTAAATTGAGCTTCCAAACTCATGCTCACTATTAAATCATTATTTCAAGACCAAAGGCCTTGAAATAATTATTAATAGCATTTGTTAACATTAATTGAATTAGTACAAAAGTATTAGCACTAATATGAGATATAACTGAGAATGTCTCTGTAGAGTTTACTGAGGCCACTAAACCTGAAAGCTGCCAACAACCTCACCAAAAAGTCAGTAAGTCCACAGACCACCACTCTGAACTCTAATTACAATTTCTCAAAAATCAACTGGCAGCCGAGAGCACCAGTTCACAAATCATATTCTGTGCAATAAATTAGTAATCCAATTGAGTGTTATTGTCATTCACAATGAAAATTAGATATAAGCATAATATAAACATAAAAGCTCATTTCATTATCTTAATGCATACATTTTTGTTGCCTGACGTTCATGTAAGTATAAGCCCAAAACTAAAATTTAGAAGCCTGCAAGCTCCAAGTTTTCATGTTTCTTCTGTATCAAGCAAAAGAAAGTAGCCAATCAGTGAAAAATTCTCCATACATGTCATGTAATAAACCTGTTCTCACATCAGATTTCATCTTCACATGTTAACTCACTAACAGATTTTAGTGCAGCAGATGTTAAAAACACGCTAACTCAGAGTTTACTAAATTTTAATTAAAGGCTTAACTAAATGTTAAAACTTTTGCATTTCATCACTCTTTTACAGTGAATTGTTTTTAACTCTTGTAAACGTCAAAGACAACAGCAAACAACAGCTTTTGATAAGGTGGTTATCAATCTATATGACTTTTGAATGTGCCTGGTGCACTTTTGTCTGCACATCCCACCACTCTCTGTCAATAATAAACATAGTTAGGCTCTTGTCATGTGATTTTCCTGATTGTTTGAGGGTAGAATTGCAATGTGAATTGAAAGAATTTACATGCAGAAGAATCAATGATTCACCACTAAAATTGTTTTTATAGAACTCGTTACAATGTATGGAAGTATTATCATGTGTGAAAAGCAGGCAGACTTAAATTAAAAGATAATGCAGCAAGTAGTGGTGGTGGTGGTGGTGGCGGTGGCGGTGATGGTGGTGGTGGTGGCGGCGGTGGCGGTGGTGGTGGTGGCGGCGGTGGCGGTGGTGTTGATGGTGGCGGTGGTGGTGGCGATGGTGGTGGCGGTGGCGTTTTCTTTCTTTACTTTTAAGTTTATGGATGCCTTTTACTGCTCAAAGGCCTCCTTTACGTACAGTAAACCTACAACACAGGACGACCAACTTCACTTCCCTTCTGAAGGAAGCCATGCTAAGGCTTTTTATGCCAAAAAAAAATTCATTAACCTCTGCTGGGTTTAAAGTAGAGCTCTACACGGGCAGACATTCTTAGATTCGGCCCGGCCTGGCCCACACTCAACCAAGCCCGAGCCCGAGAAGAGATTATAGTGCCCGGGCCCGTGCCTGGGCCCAACCCCGGCACGCCCCATTATTGAACTTTATTGATGATGATGATGATGATAATTATTATTAATTATTAGTATTCGTATTATTATTATTATCATAATCGTCGTCGTCGTCGTCGTCGCCGCCGCCACCGCCACAGCCACCACCACCATCATCATCGCTACCCCGTATTTATTGCAAAAATGCAACCAAAGCAATTGGAGGTAGATAGAGAAAGATAAATTTACATGGTATCAGAATGAAAAAGTGGTAAGGAGAGTAACCGGTGGCGCCATGGCCGAGCGGTTAGCGCATTCCCAGGGACCCACATGTGGTATTCGTCGTGGACGAAGCGGCGCCAGAGAGGGTTTTCTCCGTGTTTTTCTGTCGGTCTGGGTGGCTCAGTTGGTTAGACGCTGGCCTACGGATCCCAAGGTCGCGGGTTCAAACCCGGCCCAGGCCGATGGTTTTTAAGTGTGCTTAAAAACGACAGCTCCATGTCAGTAGATTTACTGGCATGTAAAAGAACTCCTGCGGGACAAAATTCCGGCACACCGGCGACGCTGATGTGATCCTGGCAATTGACAGCGTCGTTAAACAAGAAAAATTTAAAAAAAAAATTTCCGTGTTTTCTGGTTTACCCCGCCACTCATTCCACCAATTGCTCCATTATCACCTTTTCAATAATCGATTTTGCCTGCATTTCATCTCGTCTTCATCCTCACTATCATACCTGGTGCTTGGCTGACCACCCGCTTCCAGGTGTTCACTCTGCCAGGTCCATAGGTTCCTGTGCTCCCCGACGGTGTCTGACCCTAGGCACTGGCTAAGTGCCTAAGTCCTAAGGGGTGTAAGTCCTAC